>JBAMMX010000001.1:15255680-15636408 GCA_037126225.1 Dillenia turbinata | reverse complement strand
GACTTCAATGTTATTTCTCGACTTTAACTTAAACCTTATACATTGAAGACTTCTCACTATTTGTTTACCCAAAAAGAGTCACATGCTATACCCGGTCGTCCTCAAGAGAACAACTCTATGTTGCCATGCCAAGAAAATGTAGCAGTAACAAAGGACCTATCAACATGGTGTCAATCAATACATATGCATTTTGATTAAAGGTGTCATCATACCTATTCATAAAATTTCTCCAAGGCCTAGATTCTCCAATCCCATAACATGGATTGAACTAATGACCATCATTTTAGATACCCCATACTTTTCACGCTTTAGATATTCCAAAACTATTTTCCATAAAATGTTTTCGACATATGACTTTCTACTCTTTTCATATCCTTGATATCGATTACTTTCCCTATCTCCGGGTGAAGACTCTGTTGCACCACTAGACTCTAGTTCCCCATTTAAACCTAATACAATGTCATAATTTATCAATTTTCCTTTATGTAATCATGTAGGGGTCCAAAACTTATAAACATCATTATGCAAAATACTTGGTATCATTACCAAAGAAGTTTAAATTCAAAGCATATATCAATCATTCCTATATCTGATCCCCATATTTTACCATATCCCAAGATTTTGTTCGTCCTATTTAACAATGGTAATTATGAAAATTTAGACTTTAAACTGCATTACCTATGATAACATAGTGGTTGATCTGAACATTCTCCTTGGTGTGCATATATCCTAGTTTATGCATGTGTCTGAGGATGGGAAGGATACTAAATCACTATTTGCTTCCTATCCCGGTCTTGGGAGTGATAATGGAAGTAAGGAATGAGAACATTAGTTTGTAGAATTTTTAGTCTCATATCTTGCAAAGTTTTACTCCTTTGTCCTTCACCACCTAGCTCGAGATAATTCCTTTTTAAATGATTAGTCTTTCCACAATGGAAACTTCTTTGAGCTCTCAAGATAAGCCTCGATATGCACTATACTTACAATTAAATAGTATGTGGTTTCCTCGAGAAGAGACCTCGCGCCCAATAAACGCTGGTGGAGGAAACACACCTTTTGGACCCAGGATGACTCATTGGTGAAACTAACCTGATTTGACAATTGAAGCACTGCCTTGAGAAGTAGCACATAGCTTCTTTTGAATGATTGGCCGATATTACTCCCCAAATTTGTTTCCTTCCCAATGTTTCCCATTTGGATTCGACCCATGAACCAATTTCTCCAGCCCTCAAAACCTCCTGGCAACACATTCTTGAAATTATGGGCATCGATGATTTGTCTTTTTCTCTTGAATGTTAATGTTCAACCTCCTCAAATTTGGAACAAAGTGCTCTTCCGTGGCCACCATTTTTAGCATCATGGAAAGCTCTTTCGACTCGGATTTCATATAAAGTCCTGGACTTATTCCCTTGCAGGTAAAAGGCTCTTGCTTTTCATCTCTATAAAATCGGGTGTAGTATTTCTCATCGAATTCTCTTAAGAATTCACTTAAGTGTGGGAATAGAGGAATACTTCTTTAGGTTTTCTCATCAAGTTCAAGCTCTTTTATCAAGCAATCTAACAACTACTTTAATTTTATCTTCATCATCCAAACCTATATCCTATATGGTTTATAAACCTCGATTTATCCAATTCGTAGCTATCGTAATATTACTCACCCCAGTAAAGGTTTCACAACCCAAGTACTAAGCTTCCTTGATCAGTTTGGATGAGGTAGTGGTGGGATGAGTAGAGGATGCAGCAATCGGCATAGAAGGTGTAGCCGTCGCCAGAGGTGCAGTAGGGTTTGGTAAGGTTTGGTGGTGGTAGAGGTGATGCTTGAGTTTTGAGTTGATTTTGCTGGTGGAACCTAACTCCATATTTACTCCACCTCTTTATACATTCTTAGAAGGTTGCCATGGGAGGAGGAGGAATTTTTGATGGTTCAGGTGGCATCGGAGCTCTAGGGGTGGACGTTAGCATCGGAGCATGACAAGAAGAGGTAGCTTCATGCTAAGAAAGGAGGCAAATAACTCCCCTCATGCGTCTCCTGGGTGCCATCAACTATAAAAGAAGGCAAGATTTAGTTCATGGAAACAAATTAACCTATGCATACCTAACTAACCCTATATGAGACTCACCTATCCTGGAATCTATGAGAAGCTTAAAAACACTTTAATAAAATTGTCACAAACCTAAACTCTAACACCAATAAAATTGTCACGCTCCGGTTTTCGAATTCGAGCATGCGACAACCGCTGTGTTGCCTCATACCATGTGCAATCTTGGGTATGCATTTTGAGACCTAAAGGCTAATCTGTCATCAACACAATCTCAATCTTCAACCAATTCTCTATAATCATAAATCATTATCCATAAAACTTGTTTCAAAATGAGATAAATAAAATTTCAATAACTCTAATACAAATGATCAATCAAAATAAGGATTTACATATACAAAAATATTAAGACTTCTATAATTAATCCATAATACAACAAAGTCTAGCTTCCATTAATCTTCCTCATGGATCCGTCTACAACTAAGTAAACCAAACGGAACTACTCACATAAATTGTGTGGTTCCAATCGAGATGGATCACACAATACAAAGAAGGTCCTTTATTTGCACTTAGTTGCTATAAACATGAAAATAGGAGAGAAGAAATAGGGATAAATACAAATATACCCAGTGGATGAGAAATCTATGTATATGCCAATAAATGAGAGTGTGATTATGTCTTAAAACCATTATTAACAAATTCTATTTTATCATTATAAAAGTATTCACAAGTTCACAAAAGTATTCACAAAATATTAACAACCAACGCATTCAAAATAAAGAAAACATTTCTCTTTGCATCAAAATGGGTAATTCAAAATGGATACTAAAATGGGTTGCAATTCATTCAAAACTCTGAGACCGCTGAAAATTTATTTTCCATTCTAAGACTTTGGCCAAGGTCAAAGATTAAATCCACTAAGAGTTTTTATTCATTCATTTTTTTTTGAAAAATGTTCTGTTCTTGATATTGGCTTGGACATCTCCATTGGTGACTCATGGCTGCCAAACTGAAACCTTGGATTGGTGAATCCTCCATATCAGACTACTCCAATTTAGTATTCAGCTTCACTCATACCGCTCTTACTCCAACCGGTTATGAGTGAGCAATAAACCACAGTAACTGCGTGAATAATCAATCACCATAAAATATGATTTTCATTCACAATTAAATTAAAAAAAAAAACCATTTTGCAACCCATAATCATCTTTGTCTTAATAAAAGCCAAGCAATGTAAATCATGTGGCAATAACATGTCAAATTTCACATTTCCAATATCACCATTTCTAAAGAACTCCTCGCACTCAAATTGAATTATAAAACCACATTTCAAAATAAGATTTTCAAATCACATAAAAATCATTTTTCATTAAACAAAAGATAAAAGTCTCATTCACAATTTAGGGAGGGTGTACACTCCCACTAATCTAGGTTCTCAACTCAATCCTTATTTAAAAGACCTTCGCCTAAATGTTATGTAGATTATAGGATTTAAATTAGACATTTATTCAATGCTACTAAGATGCTAATTACATGATGTGCAAATGAAAAATGTATCTCTATGACTAAGATATTCATTAAATCATACCTAATGTTCATTCCCACATCTACATGTTTTAGAAAAATAATCATATCTCAAACTAAAATACCCGGATTGCCCAAATTATAATTTTTACTAAAAGGCTAGACATAAAATAACAATTTTTATGTTTATAACTTAGGTCCATTTTAAATACACAAAAACATGTGAGTCTATAAATTGTTTACCCTAACTGTATACCTCCAATCTGTACTGTTGCGGGAAAATAACAATAAATTTCGCTACATATATCCAAATCACATGTTTCGATCTACAAATTTTGTATTTAGAGTTGAGCCTTATTCAGCCTAGAAGGCATCTAAAAATTGAAGCAAACTTCTCAAACAAATTAGGGTAGAAACAAAGTACCCTCTGCAGAATGCATCGCTTTGAAAAATCATTAAAAATCCAATTCTGATCAGATCCAGCAAATAGTATGTCATTTTTAAATCCTAGAAGTTTAGTTTCTTAAGGAAAAAAGCTCACTTGATTTGTCGACGTGCAGAAAAAGTTATGACTAAAATATCACAACAAGGTCACACTATTTCGTTTGTAGAAAATCAAGATTCCATATTTGTTCTAACTTATCCATATACTCCTAAGTTCTGATCATTAAAGATGCTAATCACCATAATGTCAATGATAAACCATGAATTAACTTACCTTATACTTAGCTTTTCAAATCCCAAAGCTCACTTCTCATTTTTCTTCCTCGGCCCCCTTGTTCTCTCAATTTCTTTAGTTTGATCTAAAGATTTTTCACACCAATTTGTGCTTCCTAGAGGTTGTGTACAAGGTATACATAGATGGAAATAGCTTATTTCAAGTTTAGATATTGATTTCGATGAAATTTGAGGTGGTTTTGTGGAAGCGAAGTCAGGGACTCGTGATTAGGGTTTGGAAGAAGAAAAGTGTTCTCTCTCTCTCTCCCTCTCTCTCTATTTTTAATTTTCTTCCTTTTTCTTTCTTGGTCCCATGCACATAAAGATCCTATGGAAGGTTCAAGAATTAGTCCATCTCCCTCTCTCAGCCACATACATCCACTTTTGCTTCTTACTTTGTCTTAAACCACACCAACACTCATTTATTGCTTCCTTAACTTTCTAGACTTTGCTTTATAATAGAAAAGAGGATAAACATGGGCTAAATCTTGTGAATTTTAATTTAAGCGTTGGACATTCTAGTGGGTTTCAACTCAAGTGTTGGACTTCACAACTTGGACTAAAGTGTAGGAGATTAAAAATTTGGGGTTAAACATTATTTCAATCCAAACCCAACTCTCATATCCTTAATCTATCAAATTTCAAGGTTCAAATTTTCAATATCAAAATTTATCCTATAGGTTACAAGTCATTCATGCAATTAGACATTGTTTTCTAGTTCTACAATTCACAACCAAATCAAGGATAATCTTTTCACAGGTTCCAATTAATTTATCCTAAGGCAATAAACATGGTCCATTTCTAGGGTTTATGAGTTTTCCCCAATATACCACAAATCTTATTTTCTCTAATCCAAGATTTTATGTCTAATTCCATCATCTACATATTATTTGTATCTATATACAATCTCCATTCACAATTTTTCTAAATTTCCTCATTTACAAGCCCTAACTCCACAATCCTCAATTTAAACTCCCCAAATCTAATAACAATTTACAAATCCACAAATGTTGAATGTAAATCCAAGTTTAGGAGGAGAAAATTACCTCTATTTTGTAATTGGATTGAGTCTCAAACGTTGACTCACGAAAACCCTAGGTTTTTCCTCTTTAAAGCAAATACTAAATTTCTCCCAAATCTACCTTTACCCAAGGGTTTGATTGAGGGTTTGGAAGTTTGATAGAATGGGTTTAGTGAGAACGAGAGTGATTTCGAGTGAGAGATTGAGAGAGATATGGACAAGAGAGAGAGCGTAGAGGGATAGAATAGAGTGAGTCGAGAGAGAGAAATGGTTTGATCATGTTTGAGATAGAAGTGAGTGAAGGCTTGTTTAAGCCTTATTTTAATAGTATAAGGTGAAATCTCAATCTTGTCCTTTATTAATTTTAAGTTTTGTTCAAATTTGGTTGACTTGGTCCTTGTTTATCGTGGGCTCAAATCAACTCGAATATAGGTTAAGTTAACCAAATTTGCATTTTGGGTAACCCTTAAGTCGACTCAACTTCGTAGTAAGTCAACTCACTTAGGTTGAAGACATGTTTTTTTAGGCTTATATTTGGCAAGTTGACTTGTTTTGGATGTAAGTAGACTTATAGACTCATAGTTTGAAAGCTCAAGTTAACTTGTCATTGGGTAAGTTAACTTGCTTATGTGTATGGTTAAGAATTCTAAAATCTAAGTTCCACAAGTCAACTTGACACTTGCTCAAGTCAACTTGGTGAGTCCTATAATTAACCAAAATCCAATTTTTGAGCTCTAAATCGACTTATCATAAGGAAAGTGAACTTGTCATCATTTTATTGACTCCAAATAAGTTCAAATTGTCTCAAATCATCACCAAAACCTAATTTTCTCTTAACAATACTTTACAAGACTTTCATTGATAAGTTAAAATCAATCACAATTGCTTTCTCTCAATATTTTTACAAAGAAAAATTGAAAATTCAATAAAAATTCTCTAATACCAAAATTTTGATGTTACAAATAGTAGGATGCTAGACTTTATTAACTAATATTTCAAGTTCGAATCTTGACAATAGAAACAAAGAGGCAAACCTTTAATTAGGCTCTACAGTTCTCGAACTGGATTTGTTGAGTTTTCTAATAGCGGTGGTCAAGTAAAAAAAAAAAAAAAAAGAAAAGGTGAAGGTGTAGCTATGAATTGGATTTGATATTCATCTAATGCCAAAGGACACTAGAATATATTGGTGTCACTAACACTTTCATAAACATAAAATTAGGTAAAACTTTTATGACTTTTGTGGTATCATTGTACCCATTTTTGATATTTGTTTATCTACGGTAGTGTCCCATGTTTTTAATTCAGAATCTAATAGTTTGGAATGCATCTTAGATATATTGGGTGGATGTTCAATTTTTTTTTCAATTTTATTTTTAATGAAAGATTTAGATTTACAAAAAATAGTGTTTCGCATTCATACCATTTGTGTAATAGCAAAACACTAATTGGCTTTCTCTTGCACGTAAAAAAAAATTTACCCCAGTTTCGCTCCTTAACATATCTTACAAGCCCAAACTTTTAACTCTCAATAATTTAACATATCATGTGATTTTAAATGAAAGAAGTTCAATTGTTTCTATTATTTATGACATTTCTTACATCCTTTGAGTTTAAAAGAAAATCTCATCATTTGTCCCTTGGAAGAATATGAATTGCTTATGAGTTAAGCTAGAAATATTTATAGATAAAACTTATTTACATCAAATCATAGTTTAATTATCATTTTATTGTTGTATGCTAATTGATTATATCCTGACTTTTTAAATATTTACTATATTAGTATTTTTTTTTGTTACATAGGGACCACAAAAAATTATGGAATTACATAGACTCACGAATGTTTTAACACTAAACCTCGGGGTAGACATCTGAGCAAAAACTCTTTACTACTCGGGTGTCTCTGCAAGGACATTTGCTCTATTAGTATATATAATCATATAGTTGATATTGTCGAGGAATTTAAATTCAAGCAGTCCCACAGTCTTAACCGATGTAAGATGTTATAAACTTCCCCCATTCATGCCCAGTTGTCTATTTAAGTACGTCTATTTTGGTCTGAAAGCCTTACAATTTTATTTTAAAAAAGATGCTTTATTATGTTAGTATTGTAGATGTATGTATGTATGTATGTATGTATGTATGTATATGTATATGTATATATTCAAGGATCACCTTGACACGAGATTCAAATTTTAACACCAACATAACTGAAGGATGTTCCAAAATTGCTTGTACTAAGAAGAAAAATAATATGACCACCAATGAAATTTTGTCTAACAAAACCACTGAGGCTTTACTTTTTGTTAGGAGTTTCTATCTGCCTATTTCTTAATTAAGAGAGAGAAAGAGAAAGGGTCCCTCGGAGACATGTCAAGCGATAAAGTCTCTCCACTTCCATATTTCCTTCTCTGATTTGATGTTGCTTGGTTGTATCTCCTTGACCAAAGAGAGAGAGAGAGAGAGAGAGAGAGGAAGCAACAGAGGACCAGTCAAATACATAACATTAGTCCTCCCGACAAAGGACCTCGCATATGGTGAACACTATAATTTTAGTTCTGATAGTGAGGAGAGGCGTATTTTAACTATTAGAACCATTACTTGGTTTGTAAGTGTACTAAGATGATCATAGTGATTTTGAAGTCTTACTTTTGGCCTTAGGGAAGACTTCATTATGGTTCCAAATGACTCTACTGAATTAAACTAAACCATGAGCTTAATTGTTAGTAAAATGTAACATTGAGTCACTCAAAGGATCGATTCCTGAGCCATTCACACACCCTCCACCTTTAGAGTCTATTTGGATGGAGGGTTTTGGTGGGAAAGGGAGGGTAAGGGAGGATTTTTAAAGAATCTATCCATGTTTTGCAAAACAATTAACTCGAGGAGAGGGAAAGGGAGGGTTTCTATAAAACCCTCCACCCAATTTTTTTATTTCAACAAATCGGTGGGTTTTGGAGGGGAGAGATTCTCTTTTAAAATTATAAATGCTAAATTTACTTTTATACCATTTATTTTAAAATTCTAATAAAAAGCAAAGGGAATAAAATAGTAAATTTATACACTTTTTAATTATATTTCCTCATTCATTTTCCTCCCTTTTTCATCACATATTTTATTGCCAAACGTAATTTTTAACTTTATTTTCCTTTCCCTTTCTTTACTTTACCTCCCTTTCCCATGAGGTTGCCAAACACACTGTTAGTTAGCCTTTTGCCATCTACCAAGCAAGCAAGAAAATCTATTGTGTGAGTAAACTAGTTCTATAGATCTTGACCCCATTGTAAACTTTCCAATTTTTAATACCAATTAGGCAAACCAATATTAAAAGGCCAAATTTGGTTCTTGGAATTGAGGTTATTTTTAAAATTTGGATTAGGTTAATCATATTTTCAATCAAAAGTACTTAATTCATTGTGTTATAATAAAATTATTAACAAACACCATTTATAATAAAGGTTTTATTTGGGTTAGTATTTTTATCAAATGGCCATTGGGGTGGTTGTATAAATGAATGTGATGCATATTTTACAACTCTTAAGATTTTGAGTTCAAATTTGGCAAATGAAAATCACTTACAAAAATATGTGTAGAATGTTTGAATTATAAAGGATTTTTGCGGCTATCTTGGTTGTGTTGCGATAATTATATGTTCTAAAAGATAATAGTTATGGTTTAAATCAAATGTTTAATATATAAAGATTTTTATTATGATATGATAGTAATGCTTATTTGCTACCCTCTTTACACTTGAAGGGGAAAGAAACCATTTTAATTAAACAACCAATTTTATTTATTTTTGTTGCTAATTTCAAAATTATGTTTGACAATGGTTTTTTGCTAAATATTGATTAAATTCATTTAATTAAAATTCATTTTCAATTACGATCCAAATTCAAATTATTTTGGAACCCTGAAATTTAAAGTAGTCTACTTAATAAAAAGAAAATGATTTTCAAGAAGTAGTTTATCTAAACAATTAACAAAAGGAACAGAGTTTTATGGTAATCTAAAATGTGATAACATTTGTTGGTTCCTGTAACAATCAAGAAGAGAGTTGAATTTGTTGTCTTTGATTGGTTTTAATTTCTTAGTCTAACTCCACTTAGATTATAATTAATCCTATAGTCAATCTATATGTATGCAATATGAAATAAAAATAAGGGATAGAGAATCAATTCTAATTTTATAGTAGTTTGGTCTTATGTTTATGTCCACTTTTTTAATCAGCAAGTCAGAATCTAGTATCTGCTAGTTGTCCACTATGATGAGAAGTTATAAGATACAATTTAGAACTTTAAACTTCTAATCTTCTTTAACTTGAAGATGCCTTCATCTAATAGTGCAAGACTTACAACATTCACCAAACGACCTCATAGGACTAAGTACACAACATAACATGGGCTATTCAAGTAGCCAACTTCCAGCATGAATATCTCATTCAAAAAATGTCAAAATAGCTCTATAAAAATTGCTGAATAATCTTTGTATAACAATTTTTAAATCCCAGAAAAGATCCTTGCAAAACTAGTCACTATCTTGAAAATATATAAACCCAAAATTGGCTTCCTAGTAACTTCAACAGCAGTAAGTATGTAACTTCCTAATTTGTAGTACAAATCTTTCCAGATTTCTTGTCTAGATTTCTTGTGATATTTCAACTGTTATAATTCAAACTTAAAGTTTGAATTTCACTCTTGATATTTATAAATTTTGATTTGAATTTTCAGTTTTCAAAAATCTACTATAATAGAACAAAATTATCAGTCAAAGATCAATAACTTTTCCAAAGAATGTTCTGATTTGTAAGTTGAAACTTTTCCTAATTTCTTGAAATTTTCTGATTGTTGAAATTCAAATTTAAAGTTTAAATTTCATTCTTGATATTTATAAATTTTGACTTGAATTTTTCTGATCGTTAAAACTTGTAAAAAATTTGGAAATCATACTAAAAATTTGCTTCTGGAAAATCTTTCTGTTTACAAAAGTCAAGTGACCAACCAACTTTTCACTTATTTTTCTTTGACTTTTCCTTGAGATTTTAATGCGGTAAATATTTAAATTTGTAACCCTATACACCTTCTTTAATATATAATTTTTGAATTTGAAAAAATTTGATTGCACAAGGAGATATAATAGCACATGTGCAAATGATCATGAAGAAACTTGTAAAACTATACACCTTCTTTAATATGCAATTTTTTGAAAAAATTTGATTGCGCAAGGAGATATAATAGCACAACATGTGCAAATGATCATTTCAATCTTCCTGAAAAATTGCCAACTTTTCTGGACTTTGAAATTTTTCATCTCAAATTTGATTCTTAGTTCTTAAATCACTGAAATGTGATGTGAATATGTTTTTGAACTATGTGTAATACCCAATCTACTATTAGATTGTTGAGCTAAGTTTTTGATTAATAAAAAGAATTTCTGCTTCTATAACAGTCTCTATAGCAACCTCTATATAACTTTTATGTGAATTTCTAAACGAGATTTAATTTGCACATAAAAATATTAGAATAATATGAAAGGTTTTGTTATTTTCAAAATCAAAGGGTTCGATAACAAGTTTTCTAACAATCTTTCTTTTTTTTTTTTATGACAACAAAATCATTAAAAAACAATAAATGTTCAAAAATATCATGAATATACATTTTTAAGTGAATACATATTTTCATATTCTAAATGCATATTTTCAAGTCTTCCCTCAATTTATGGACATTTTAAGTTCTCCCCTTAATATGTGCATTTATTTTTTTTATTCTTCCCCTTTTTGTTTCATCAAAAAGAAAATAGAGCAAATATTAGTGCACACATAATATAGAGGAATAGAGAATAAAGGAAACATTACATAAATTTCATTGATTTATATATCATCACATCGAGCACATTTTCCTTAGTAGGTGTTTTCCATTCTATGCTCCCACTTATTTTTTTTTTAAATTTTAAAATGGAAAATATACTCCAATTTCATTTCTAATATTTTCAAACCCCTCTCAATTTAAGGATTTTGTAAAAATATCAATAAACCGATTTTTGGTTTCAACATATTTTAAAATTACATCTCCATTAATCACATAATCTCTAAAAAAATAGTTTCTAACCTCTATATGTTTGAATCTTGAATGATTTAAGATGTGAACACAACAATTTCCTATTAAGATGTATTTTCACTCTATCATTGACAAACCAACTTAATTTTATCTTTTAGACATTCAACTCATAATTCTATTTTCTAAATGACTAAAATATATCATTTTATTTTTTTTAAAAAAAAAATCTAAAAAAATATCTATTTTTAAGAACTCAAACAAGTTTTGATCCTCTAGAAAATAAGGTTGTGTTAGAATTTAATTTTCTTTGAAATGTACTAAACTTGCTCATAAAATAATTTCTATCAAAGTGACCAAATTTGTAACATATATAGCAAGAAAAATTATTTTTATTTCTTAAATAATTAGATCTATAATTTCTATACACATAATTATTATGAATAGACATTATTTTTTATACTTAAATTCAGCATTATATTTTTTCTGATTTTTTTTTCGCTAGAGGCTCTATAGGTACCCCTATCGGTACTTCTATAATTGCTTCTGTACCAATTTTTTACGGTCTATAAATATTTAATTTGTCCTTTTACAACTTTAATAAAAATAGTTCTATTAGTTTTAAAATTAATTTCTAAATCATTTTTAAACTCCAAACTGGTTTTGAAAAAATCTTTTCTTCTGATTGAAAGTAGTTTTGATAATTTTTCATCATTTTCATGAAATTTTTGAAATGTGATTTTTATGGATTTTGATAAATCTTCTACCTTATTTTTAAGAACTTTAATTTCATTTTTTAAACCTTTATTTTTAGATTTAGTTGATTCCAATTCTAAGTTTAATGAGAGATTTGTTTACCTTAGCATATCTTTTTCATTTTCTAAATCAATTATTCTGCATTTTAGTTTAATAATCATATTTAGAACATTTTGAACATGAAAACAAGAATATGCAGAATTTTTAGACTCAGTGTCAGAGGTAATCTGTGACTTTGCCATGAGATAAAAATTGGTTTTTTTTGTACTTTCGGATTCTGAATCGGAGTCATCCAAATAACTCCATGTTACTATCATTGTCTTTCCCTTCTTTTTAAAAATCTCAATCTTTTGCAACAGGATAAGACACTCATATTTTATGTGATCCAACTTCTTATATTCATAACAAATAATTTCTTCATTTTGCTTCTTTTCTTTGTTGTTTTTTCCTACGCTAGACTTAAACTTTAATGAGTTGTTAAACCTTTTAGATTTGAAAATTTTCTTTTATTTTTAAGAACACGACCGAGTCTTTTTGTTAGCATATCCAGCTCTTGATCACTATCTTTTTCATTCTCTAAATCTTCATCTTCTTTGCCTGCATTTCTGTCTTATAAGATATTAGTTTGCCTCTTAACTCATTCAGAGACTGCTTGTTTAGATCTTGTGCTTTCCCAATGGCTGTTTTCTTGACATCCCATGCTCTCGGCAACACACGAAGGATCTTCCTAATTTGATCAGTATCTGAAATCTTTTTGCCAAGTCTATTTCACTAGTAATCATAGAAAAACGATTAAACATATTTTTGACATTTTCTCCTTACTGAAATCTGAAAAGCACATACCCTTGTGTTTGAGGCGAGTTATGGCTCCATAGATACCGACTCCTTATAGACTCGAACGGTTGTCGTCAAAGGGATGCAATACTTGCAAAAACTGTCGGAGGGTACTCCAGTAGGGAGACTCCGATGTTCAGGTCAGAAAGAGTGGTTTCGAATTAAAAAACAGATTCAGAGTTCAAGGTAATGATTCCCTGTGATTAGAGTGCCATAATGAGTGAGACCAAGAGAGCGTACCTGATTTGGAAGGTTTTGAGATATTTTATACCTGTGAGAATCGTGCGTCGTCGAGGTGCTTCAACCCTACTTTCCTTATCGAGCCGATCTGGAAATCTCGGGGATTCAATATTTCGAATTAATTGTGATCCTCATCTTCTAGGAAACTTTCGTCTTCTGGAGGGACCCTTTCCTCAACTGACAGATCTTAAAGATGCTGCTCTCAAATAGGAAACGGGAGTTAATGAGATACTTTGACTTTCATTTAGAATCGTTAGACTTGTTAGCTATCGATCGGTCATTCGACCGATGAAGGGTCTTCAGAGTTTGTTCGGTTGAGGGGCCATCAACTGAATACCCGATTGGGACGATTACCTTTACTTGTTGAATCACATTCAGCTGGCAGGACGGTTGAGGCCCTATCATTCAGAAGGCCTGGCGTTGAGGCCCTTCGGTAGATAATCTATTTAAATCTCGATCGGCAGTTGTCCTTCATGGGTGTTTCGTGTGGGCCTTTCCAAAGTTGACTCATTGGATTAGGTTTGGGGCTATGTCCCCTCACCTTGTATTAATAAATTTATTTTAGTTTTCTTTACTATGCTGGCTCCTTTATAAGTGATGCAAAGTCTATTCCAAAATTTTTTAACTAAAGCACATGAAGAAACAAGATTAAATTCAGTGGAAGAGATAACACAAAAAAATAAGTGTTTAGCCTAAAATTTATAAAAATTATTCTCTTATTATTTTTGGTAATTATTAGATTTTCTACATCTAGATCTCCAGAGGTAATGATCTCCCAACTTTCATAATATGTGGTTTTAACAAAAATCTCCATCTTATACTTCCAATATAAAAAATTTATTCCATCCAAATATGGAGTCCTATTTATGGATTGATCAAATACTAAATGTGAAACAATTGGATCTTTTGCTCAAAAGTAGTCACTTTTTTGTAGTAGAGTACTGTGATCTGATACCACTTGTTGGTCCCTGTAATGACCAAGAAGGGGGTTAAATTGATTGTTTTTGATTGGTTTCAATTTATTAATCTAACTCCACTTAGATTATAATTAATCCTATGGTAAATCTGCATGTATGCAATGGAAAATAAAAATAAGAGATAAATAATCAAACCCAATTTTACGGTGGTTCGATCTTATGTCTGCATCCACTCTTTCAGCCAGCAAGTTAGAATCTAACAATATGCTAGTTTTCTACTATGATGAGAAGTTACAAGATATAATTCAAAACTAATGACTTCTGATCTTATTTAACATCAAGATGCCTTCATCCAGCAATGAAAAACTCATAACATTTACCAAACTATCTTATAAGACTAAGTACACAACACAATATGGGCTATTCAAGTAGTCAAATTCCAGCATGAATATCTCGTTTCAAAAATGTCAAAATAACTTTGTAAAAATTACTGAATAATCTTTGTATATCAGTCTTTAAATTCTAGAAAAGATCCTTGCAACACTAGTCACTATTATGAAGATATATAAACCTAAAGTTGACTTCCCAGTAACTTCTATAGTAGTACAACTTCTACAGTAGTAAATATAGCAATTTCCTGATTTGTAACACAAATCTCTCTAGATTTCTTATGATATTTCAATTATTATAATTTAAATTTAAAATTTAAATTTCAGTATTGACATTTATAAACTCTAAGTTGAATTTTCAATTTTCAAAAACCTACTATAACAAAATAAAATTACCAGCCAAAGATCAGTTACTTTCCTAAAAAATATTCTGATTTGTAGGCTGAAACTTTTTCTAATTTCTTGAGATTTTTCTGTTGTTGAAATTCAAATTTGAATTTCACTCTTGACATTTATAAACTCTAATTTGAATTTTTCTGATTATTGAAAGTTGCAGAAAATTCAGAAATCTTACTAAAAATGTGCTTTTGGAAAATCTTCTTGCTTGCATATGTCAAGTGATCAGCCAACTTCTCACTTATTTTTCTCAGGCTTTTTCTCAAGATTTTAATATTGTAAATATTTAAATTTGTAACTTTACACACCTTCTTTAATATGCAATTTTTGAATTTGAAAAAATTTGATTGCACAAGAAGATATGATAGCCTAAACATGTGGAAAAACTCAACCTTCCTAGAAAATTGCCAACCTTCCTGGACTTTGAAAGTTTTCATCTCAAATTTGATTTTTAGTTCTCGAATCACTGAAATGTATATCTAAATATGTTTTTAGATTAAGTGTAATACTCAATCTATATTTAGATTGCTAAGTTAAGTTTTTGATTAATAAAAAGAATTTCTGGCTCTATAATAGCCTTTATGGCAACCTTTATAGCTAGTTCTATATAATTTTTATATGAATTTTCAAATAAAATTTAATTTGTACACTTTGCAGAAATGTTAGAATAATATGAATGATTTTGTTATTATCAAAATTAAAGGGTTCGACAATAATTTTTTTAACAACATTTTGCTTCTCATAATATTCCTTAAATATTAAAATTGTCTTGTGAAGAAAAAGTAAAAAGTGCAAGATGAATATCTAAGTATCTGAATAAATTATCCGTAGTTTTTATTTTAGATAGGGTTTTATTTTTAAAATTTTATTTTTTATTAATTATATTTTATTAAATTTATTATTATTTTTTGTACCCATTGCACGCACAATACCTTTGTTCTTTACTTTTTAGTAATGATAAAAATGTGTAAATTTTATTTTTCGCTAAGACTTTAGTGAAATACTTACCTAAAATTTAGTTTTTGCCCCATAAAATGAAGAAGTCTCCCAGAAATCAGATAGGGACACGACAAGCATGAAAATCATGCTCCATGACAAACAGCCCCACTCAATTCGGCGGGAAACAGAAAAATGGATGGGTGCTCCAATCACATTGAAGATGTGAACTTTTCAAAACCCCACTCCACAATTCGGCAGATTCTCTCTCTGTGTCTCTCTAGCGTGACGAACTAGAGTTAGGGTTCCAAGAATCTGAAAACAAAGAAGAAGAACGACAAGAACGAGTGCAAGAATTCAGCAGAGGTTTCCATACCTGGACTCCCAAAAGTTATTATGATAGACATCTCTCTAGATTGCCCATCAAGCCCCTCTTCTCTTTCAGACTCTTCTGCAAGGAGTTGAAAACCCTAATCTCAGCACAAGACCTACACTCCAACAAGCTTCATCTCTCAATGCGAAGATGGGTCTGATGGGAAATCTAGAGAGAGTCTAGAGAGAATGTCAAACTCTTCTCTGTTTCGCTTGAAGATGTTGCCAAGATAGAAAACCTCAAGGTGCCTATATCATTGCTTTAGTTTTGGAAGTGTCTTGCTTTAATTTCCATACTGCCCAATTAGTTCCAAAATCACTTCCCTAGTCTTTGTTGATTACCAAAAACTGATATGATTCATCTATCCATTGTTTTAAATTATTGTGGTCTTGGTCTCATTTACAGTTGTTCTTCTGCTAATTAATTATTAGGCTCAAGTACCGAGGTTTCTTGAGAGTCCAAACCATACCCTATGCAACAGCCCAATCCCAACGCTCTTATGTTGCCTCTCACCTTTTTGACAGAAAGAAAGCAGTTCGCCACTGGACTATCCTTTAGTTTGTTAAAAAAGGAAAAAAAAAATATGTAAAAAATTTTATTATATACCATTACGTGAGAGAAAGACAACCTATATAACCTATGTATATATATATATATATATAGATATGATTTCATGATAATAGAACTAAATCTTTTATAAGATATAAGGTAGTGAGGTCAAGAAATCATTCACCCTCTCGTCTCATTGTATTAAGAGCATGTGCGACAGATTTTTTTTCTCTTTATCTTCTCAAAGAAATAGAAATTATTTCTTTTGAAATAATGTTAAAAGTTGTTTGAAATTTTTATTTTTAAAAACTATTTCTCTACCCCTTTTTATAAATAAATTATTTGACAAAATATTTTTTTATAAACATTATTTATAATGAAATTATCACAAAAGGTAAACACATAAAATATAATTTTTTTCCCTCACCATTAGAGGCGAAGCCAGAATTTTTTTTTGGAGGGGCTATAATAAAAAATATATAATAAAAATTTATTAAAAATTTCACATAATTCTAATTAAAAATACAAAAATATTAAACCAACTAAATAATTTATAAAAATTATACTCTATGCTTATTCATTGATTTAAATTCATCTATATTCGATTTTGAACTAAAAATAGTAATAATTTTTTTAATATAAATCACTAAACTATTTGCAAGATACTTATTTTCCATCTTGTTCTGCATCCTTGTCTTCAAAGTTTTCATTGCTGAGAAATCTCATTTACTAATTGCTGTTAAAATTAGGAGAGTCAAAATAAAATGAATTAATTTATCACATTGATTAACGAGAAATTCTGATATTTGTGAACTAGAAGCCATTTGTTCTGTATCAATTCTTGAACACTTTTAAGAAGATTGTTTTTAACTAGGAGAAAATTAATGTTTTTTTTTTTAAATTGTGTTATTATTTGAATTATCGGTAACCTTTTTCTTAAAAAAGGAATCGATTATCTTTTCTATCATAATTGATTTTTTGTCTAACTATTTGAACTTCTGAATGAGGAAACAAAGAAAACCAAAAGTTACTAAAGAAAAAAGTCAAAAAATTAAGTGAAAGAAAAATTTTATATTTTTATTAAATTGGGGTTAAAACTTTTATTGAAAGGAGGGCCACTATATATAGATTTCAAATCTTAACTCTGACGATAGACAATATTTTTTGACTATTGAGTTTACTAAAAATAGAAAATATCGTATTTATCTAATACAATTAATAAATTATTTAATATATCTAAATCCTATAAATAAAATATTGTCATTATAGCAGAAACCTTTTTTTCCTATCTAGGGAACAAATATTCAAAGAGTTTCTCTCTTTTTTTTGGTGAAAAGGCGATTCCAAGGCGACAGCCCCAGAAAATCCGACAACCACCCCTTATCGTCGTCGGAACTGCTACTGCTACCTCACAGTGGTTGCGTAGACTGATGGTGGCTGATTCGCTGGAACTAGACCGGCCGCTTTCTGCTTTTGGGTGGTGGTTTCAGCTCTAGGTGTTCACGAACTGTAGAGCTTTCGTGAATTGCAAAATCGCACGGAGCCCGGAGGTCGGACAGACAATGCAAAGTCTTGACTCGTCTCAGAACTGCATTCCATCTTCGTCGATCAACCTTCTGGATAGCGAAGAAGAGGAGGACGAGTTGTGGCCGAAGGTAACAATAGATCCATCACCGTCGACATAAGGAACTGGCAAGGATTGACGTGATTGAAAGTCAGATCCATGATCAGCATCAGTTGATTTAAATGATATTCGGAGAGCAGCAATTGATTATTTCAGGGGTCTATTTTCGAGTAGATCTAGGGATGGCGAGTTAGATTCTAGTGTTACTCTTCCTTTCTTCGACGAAGGTTGTCTGAGGATCAAATTCGCTCTTTGGAGAGCACGGTGACGGAGGCAGACATTCGGGAGGCTATGTTCTTGTTGGGTAGGCATAAGGCTCCGGGTCCAGATGGGTACAGTGTTGAGTTTTTCCGATTTAGTTGGGATACTATGGGTTCAGATGTCACGAGTGCTGTATTGGATTTTTTCACTTTTGGGTGTCTTCTTAAGGAAGTGAATGACACCATCATTTCTCACATTCCAAAGAAGGACTATCTGACATCTTTATCAGATTTTAGACCCATTTTATGTTGTAATACGATTTATAAGTGTATTTTGAAGATTATTATAGCGAGGGTGAGTCAGATGCTTCCTAGTATTATTGGTAGTGAGCAGTCTGTGTTTCTGAGGGGGAGGAGAATTGTGGATAATATCTTTCTTGCCCATGAGCTCCTTCATAGATATCATCTGAATCGCGGTTTCCCTCGTTGTGTGATAAAGGTAGATATTATGAAGGCCTATGATTCGGTGGAGTGAGATTTTCTCTGGATGGTTCTAAAATGTGTTGGCTTTCCTATTTGGCTGATTGATCAGATTATGGAGTGTGTTTCCACGGTGAGTTTTGCTGTTTCGATCAATGGGGAGCTGATTGATTTCTTTCAGAGTTTGAGGGGTCTCCGGCAGGGAGATCCAATGTCCCCCATGCTCTTCGTTTTGGTCATGAAGGTTTTCTTAGGTTTGATGCGTCGAATTTCTAAGGGGCCTAACTTTGAGTTCCACTAGAGATGTCATGAGGTTAGATTGTCTCATCTTTGTTTTGTCGATGATTTGATGCTTTTCTCTCGAGGTTGTTTATCTTTGGTTTAGAGTATCTTAGATGGATTTGCTCGTTTTGGGATGCTTTCTAGTTTGAGGATGAATCTGTAGAAAAGTGAGATCTTTTTTAGAGCTATGGATCAGGAGGTTAGGGAGGAGATCTTGAGGATTTCAGGATTTTAGGATTTCGTTAGGTCTACTTGCTTGTTCGGTATTTGGGAGTTCCCCTTTTGTCTACTCAGCTCTTAGCCTCGGATTGCACCCAGTTGGTCCAGCGTATTACAACTCAGATTCAGCATTAGACGAGCAGATGTCTATCCTATGCAGGTCAGTTATAGTTGGTTAGCTTTGTTCTTTTTTCTATCCAGACGTTTTGGTTGTCTATTTTCCTCCTTCCAAAGTCGGTTTGTAAGGAGATTGAGCAACTGATGTTGAGGTTTTTATGGTCTGGTCCCTCTATGGACCGCCATAAGACCAAGGTTGCCTGGTTCGTTGTCCTAAGGAGGAGGGGGTCTTGGGTTGAAGTGGGTCACTAATTAGAATAGAGCTGCCCTGCTAAAGCATTTTGGCATATCCTTTCTGATCCGGAGGATAATGTATGGACTCGTTGGGTTTGGAGATATCTCTTGCAGGGTCACAGCCTATGGTCCGTCAGAGTTTTGGATAGATGTTTGTGGATTCGGAGGAAGCTTCTTTTGTTGCGTCATTTGGTGAGGGAGCTTGTCGCTTGGAGGATGGGCGATGGGAGTCGTATTTCTTTCTGATACGACGACTGGTCTCTTGCAGGCCATTTGATAGAGGTCTTTGGGAGAGATACCATGGAGAGGTCAAGATTTTTTGCTAAGTCTTCTATTTAGGATGTGTTTATGAGCGCCACTTGGATAGAGTGTACCCAGCATGGTAAGCAGTGATCTTCAAGGCTTGAGCGAGCTTATTATGACCATCTTCGGGATGATATTCCGGAGTCTTATTGGTCGTCTTCTTCTGGTTGTGATAGACTCGAGCGGACGATCAACTCTAGTGGTGAGTTTTCTATTGCATCGGCTTGGGAGCACCTTAGGAGTTTCTCTCCTCGGGTCCAATGGGTGGACATGGTTTGGTTTTTAGGGGCGATCCCTCGGTTTGTATTCATTGTCTGGTTAGTGTTCATAGAGCGGTTTCTGACAAGTGACTTTCTATTTAGACTTCGACTTTCAACTTCCTTGACTTGTCATCTCTGTAGCAGCCGGAGAGAGACTATTGATCACCTCTTCTTTCGTTGTTCCTTCTCGAGAGAGGTATGGAGATTGACTATTGCACACCATGTTCCGTTGTCGTTTCCTATTTCTTGGTCGGGCATTCGAGATAGTCTTTTGTCTCTTGTGAGACATCCGCTTTGGCAGAACAGGGTTTTCAAATGCCTCTTCAGTGTTTGTATTTATTATATTTGGATGGAGAGGAACAAGAGAAGGAGAGGTGAGTGTCAGTTACCTCCACGGGTCGTTGTCGCTTTCGTTAGAGTAGTCTTACCTTCAGTTGAGACTAGGTTGTAGATCTCCCTTTGTAGATCAATGAATCTTCAGGTTTCTGGGGGCTTGTCCGAGATCTTGCTATCTTCTTTCTTTTGATATATATATTCTTTTATATCAAAAAAAATATATATCATTTTACAAAAGTAAATAATAATATATATATTTTAAAATTGTGTATCATATATATACACACACACACATCTCAAATTTTAGGATATTCTCATCAGACTTCACAAAATCCAATTATTAAATATAATAATATTTTAAACTTTTAAAATATAAAAGTTTTATTATTTTAAATATTTGAAGAGATCACAATTTTTTGTCACAAAATTTAAAAGTTAAAATTTTATGGAGGGGAAAAAAAAAAAAACAAAAGTCTTGGGGGGCCATGGCCCCCCCAAGATATAGGTGGCTCTGTCCCTGCGCACCAGCAATTGATTAAAATCATTTTTATATAATATAAAGACTTAAAAAATTTGAAAATAATATAAATCATATATTTATATATACCCAAGTCATATAAATGAAATAAAAACTTTTTATGAACATATTTGAAATTTATAAAAAATATTTAAACCTAACCAAATCATATTATTTATTAACATATTTATGATATGAACATATTTAGAATTTTACATATTTAATTGAGAATACAAATGAAATAAAAAATGGTTGCTGACAAGTTTGAGTATTAAAAAAAAAAAGAAAAAAACTCATCTTAAGAGTTTCTCCTTTAAACTTACTTTTTTTTTATTCTTCTTTATAAAAAGGTACTTTATAACATAGAAAATTCGATATTTGAATTTTCAATTTTTGTTCTTATGTGTAATTATGGAAAGATTTGTTATTGGATTTTAATTTATTTTTCCATAAATTGTCAAAATGTTTGAATGGCTTGATGGTGTAAAGTCATTTTGGGAATTTGGAACACCGAGACATGCAAAGTCAAAAAAAAAAAAGGAAGGGAAGGGCCCACCCACTTATTCTCCCACTTTCTCCTCCTCACTCATGTTCTCTCTCTCCCTCTCACTCATCCAGTCTGTTCTCTCGTCCTCTGCTTCTCCCCTTACTCACAATTACACAAACCCACATGAATCCATCATCTAACATATCCCCGTTCCCAGATAACGCGATAATCATCGGCGAGCTTGCTCTCTATCTCTCTCCCTCTCTTTTCACTCTCTCTCTCTTCCCCTTTTCACCTCAAATTAGGGTTTTCTTCTTCAAGATCCATGGGTAAATATTGATGGAACTCACCTACAAGGGCCACCCAATTTAATCCACCACCAGCATCATCATTTTCGGCCCCTAAGCATCCTAAATATACCTTCAAAATCCCTTAATCGATGCAGTAAAGAAAACCCATGATCCTTGGTTGAAATTGCATTGGTGACCTAGGTTTTGGTTGTGGTTTGGCTAGGAGGCGAAATTGATGACAAAAATTGAGGTAATCTTTTTCCTAAACTTGGGTTTAATTTCCTCATTATTAGATTGAAATTCATTGTTGAGAATTGAGAGATTAGGTTTAGGGAATATAAACCTAGGGTTTGTGAAATAAGGAAAATTGGAAAATTAATGTGGAGGGAGATAATTTATTGATGCAAGTACCATGCTTTTGTTTGTTTCTTTGATGCCTAATAGTCATAGTTAATATGTTTTTAGATTGTTTGTGGTATTTGAGTAGGGATGGAATGGATAGGGATAGGAAATCTCATTTTGGAACAACAAGAGATGGAGAAAAACCAAGATTTAACATTCTGGACAATTTGACCTTGTTGCAGTTTTAGCTCATAACTTTTTATGCACAACTACAAATTAAGTGAGGTTTTCTTCTTATGAAACTAGACTTCTAGAGCTTTAAAATGACATATTGAAGTAGGCATTTCGTTTAAATTGGATTTTTGATGATTTTTCAAAGATACCTGTTTTGCAGAAACACTCTATTCTATCCATGTTCTACCTGTGAAGTTCGCTGCGAATTTGAACAGCCTTCTAGGCAAAATTTGGCAAAACCCTAAATAGAAAAGTTGTAACTCTATGTCTTATCTTTAATTTGAGAATTGAATCACTTAAATCCGATATGTGTAATGAAAGTTTTGATGCTTCTTCAGTGACTACGTAAATGTGGTCATGAATTTAGGACTAATATTCATTAACTTGAGTAATTTTGTGTGATTGGAACTGAGTTTAGCTATAAGCACAAAGTTATAGTCTTATGTCTTAACTTTAAGTAGCAATTGGAGTTATCTCAATCCAAACTTTGTAGTCCAAGATATGATAGTTTTTCTAAAATATAGTTATGCAGGAAAATTTAGATTATGAGACAATTGGGGGAAATTTTGGTTAACCTTAATATTGACTTTTTTGAGAGATAAAATTGTGTTTGCTATCTTAGATTGAAACAATTGAAGTGTTAGGAGAAACTTACCTTAGATTGAATTGTGGATTGGGAGTGTCAACCCTCCCAAAAGATAAGTGGATAGTTTGTTGTGCCATAAATGAGCAAAAATTGTTTTAAATTCTTTTATAAATGATTTTAAATGATTTTATATGATTTTGTATAAATTTTGTGATTGTGGGATGCCTAAAATGGAAATTGAATTACGAAAGCATCCATTGTATTTAAAAATAAATATGTGCCATGTGTTATTGGATAATAAATTCATGAATGTTAAAGAATATGTTTTGCTAACTGTTTATTGAAATCTTAGCACATTGAATGTGATTTGAATGATTGTGAAGTGATGGAGCATGAGTGTAATGGCTATAGCCATTTCTTTCACGGAGTGACCCGACGGGATGACGTGATTGGGGTTATGAGCGGGAAAGCAAGACGTAGCTCCCTTTGCAGACATTGGACTATCTAGTCATATCCCGGTGAGGTACGAGTCAACGCCAAGTACGGATGCAAGTGGTTTGGGTTAAACCGTAATCCAAACCGAATCAAACCAAAATTTTCGATTTGGTTCAGTTTTTTTCTTTAAAAAAAAAAATTTCGGTTCAAACCGAACCAAACTGAAATTATTTCAGTTCGGTTTCGGTTTAATTTTTTTAAATTGGTTCGGTTCGGTTTGAACCGAACTAGTATTTTTTTAATATTTTTATATTAAAAAAATCTAATTTAATTAATTTTTTTCCTTACATTTTTGTAATATTCAAATGATGGATTAGGTTATATTATTTAAAAAAAATATTATTCATAAGAATATTTTTCTCCATAATTATTCTTGATATGGTGTAAATAAAAAAATATTATTTTAAAATTTAAACCAATTTAAAACTATTCTTAGAGTTAAAATCTCTAAATAGTTATAAAAATATTATATTTGGAGAAAAGGAAAGGAAACTCATATGTCTTTTACACATTAATTGTAAATGACATCTCTTTATACCTAAAAGAAAATAGTGGCAAATAAAAAAAAAATCGGTTTAAACCGAATCAAACTAAATCAAACCGAACTTTTTCGGTTCGGTTTGGTTTAAACCGAATTAAATTCGGTTCGGTTTTCGATTTAATTTTTTTTAAAATTTTGATTTTCGGTTTGAATCGGTTTGGCCACTAAACCAAATCGAACCGAACCGTTCACACCCCTAACCCCTAACGCCAAGGAAGGGGAAACTAGTATTGTGAAAAGATTAAATCAAAAACTCTTGGCGGGCTTCCACCCAGATTCAGCCAAACATGGCTGAGAGAGATTTCTTTAAGGAGTTATTGTGATTTTTGGAAAGCCTGAAATTTATGGATGCATATTTTATTAAAATTATTCTGATTTGCTGAAACTATTTCATATAAATTTTGAGTTGTTTATGATATATGTTTTTGACTCCCCCACACTCACCCCTCATTTATTGCACAATTATGTCATTGCACTCCACTCACTGAATATTTGTAATACTTACTCATTTCTTTCATATTTTTAGAGGAAATTTAGATGGAAGACCTCATTTTGGAGCAATTAAAGAAGTATTTTGCCAAACCTTGATAGGTATCGATGATGTGGGATCTTATTTTTGGGATTAATGTAGTAAAATTCATGGAAGGAGACTTTTGTATTTTCTTTTGGTTTGGATTTGATTGATACTTGCTTTATTTTCTTTTTTGATGGGCAATTATTGATGAAATCCTCATTTGAACAATTAAAACTTTGTAAATTTTGCTTAAATTTTACTGTTTGCAAAAACTTATTGTTTACATAGGAGATTTTGGACTTTATTGGTATGTTTTGGAATATCTTGAATTTGAAAAACATTATTGAGAATTATTTGATGGCCGGGCCTAATGTATGCATTGGAGTTGGAATGGTTGGGTTGGGTTTATGCATGCCATTTGAGACTAGATGGACCGGGTTGGTTCTTGGATGATATTAAATTGTTTTGAAAACAGGATTGAATAGGTTAAATACCTTGCGTTGTCCCGGTATATAGGGAGATTCTACCCGTGTGCCGAGGTAACATGGTGGTTGTCGTATGCTCGACTCGAGAGTTGGGGCGTGACAAATAAAAATAACCAGTGTAAACACTGTGGGAAGTACTATTTCAGGTTTTGTTGTGCACTCAAAAAGTGTTATCAATGCAGAAAGGAGGGCTACTTCTATAATACTTGTCCAGAGTTGGGACGAGGAAGCTAAACAAATCGAGATTGCCTTAGTGGATCCATGGGCAACCAGGATATTGTCCCTACTTTATCTCCTAATGTCACACCATAGACAAGGACTGGGAGCAATATAGTGGCTGCTTTAACTAAGAATCTACAAGTGAGGACTCAAACGAGGATATATGCAATGATAAATAAGGATACACAAAATAATCCAGACATAGTCACAGGTAAATTTCCTAGAAATTGAACTTGATAATTTAGAAATTTGAATATGAATATTATATGGTCATGAATGCATGATTTTGAATTGGAAGCATATTGGAGATATTGTTTGATACTGTAGTGATTTGGAATGACTTAGATGTCCTATAATAGTTATGGTGACATTGAGGATTATAAATTTTGGTTGAGTTTGATTAAATTGAAGTTTAATTCTTTTTCTCCGTATATAGGCATGTGAGTTAACTTGTTTATATCTATATATGGGTATAGGCCTACTTGTGTTTGCCATGGATTGATTTACTTGAGTCATGGACATTAATCTATGTGACCTTGACTTCTCAAGTCAACTTGGCCAATGACTAGGTCAGTTGCTAACCCTACAGGACGATTTACCAATATGATGTCCCATTTTTAATAATTTTCTAGGTTTAAAAAGCTTTAAACAATTAACTCTAATTGTTTAATGGATTTCGTTCATAGGTATGATGAAAATATTTGCATTGATGCCCGTGTATTGATTGATACGAGGTCTAATAATTTCTTTGTGAGTACGGAGTTTGCAAAATACTCGAATAGGCTTTTGACTCCACTTGAAGAGTAGTTACTTGTTATCATTCCTTTGGGGGAATAGTTGAACAGGGACACCATGTTCAAGACATGTGAAGTTGTCACGCCCCGACCCGCAGGTCCGAACATGCGACAATCGCCGCGTGATCTAAAAGTATGTGTTATCCAACACGCACCCCAAGCTCCCGCAAAGCTAGGATAATACCTTTTCCAATAAAGAAAACCAGCTTGCACAATATTTTAAAACCAAAGATATAATAAACAAAAAAAGTTGTTCAGTGTTTCAAAATGCATCTTTCAAAATATAAAATTTTATTTTAGAAAAACATGAGGAAAATACATTACATGAAGAGTTTTCAAAAGTGTCCTCTGATGGTTCTGACTACATGCCACAAAATCCTCATCAAGAGGGACCAATACTACCGTCGGTCCTGGACAGCTCTCCTCTTCGGCTGGATTTAACTATCGATGAGATGATCTTGTCTCTACACTTCCTCTGAAAAATGGATAAGAGGAGGGGTGAGTATAGGAATACCCAATGAGTAGAGTGCAATGGTATAGCTGTGTAAGTGAGTGAGTGGTGAGTGTGAAAGTGTTAAACAACATCTTCAAAACATATTTATGTTTCAACAAAGTATCAAGTGATCAACCAAACATTTATATCAAGAGCCATGACATTTTCCAGAACACAATATACACTTTTCCATCTTATGGGGTTTGCCTCAAAACCTCTCAACCGATGGTTTGACTCGGACTACCTAGTGGAACCACCAAGGGGTTTTCATTATCACCGGTCATCAAACATCAATCTCGACCTTGGCATTGGCTTGCAGCCTCTTTGGAGTTACAACCAAATAGTCTTGAAATAGACATAAGAGGTGTCCCCGGGTCCGACCACCTCCCGTCTATCAACAACAACAATGCCCTCACCATGTTGCCCCGTCGGGCCACACCGTGTAGGGAATGACTATAGCTATTTGGAGGTTTAGGCTCATACCCCAAGCCAATACATGCACAATGAGGGCTTAGGCTCATGCCCCAAAACCAACACATAAACCATTTTACAAACATCATATCACAAGACAAAAAAATCAATAAGTTTCACAATTCATAAACTCAACAAATGTTATCCGCAGGAAAATTCAGCATAGCACAAAATATTTTAACAAATATATAAATCTCATCGCTTAACAAAACATTTTTAGGGACATTCGACAATCACAAAACATTTCATAAAATCAAGTTAAAAAAATCATTTTAGAAAATCATGAAAAATCATTTCTCATTTATAAACACAACAAACCGTCCACTCACCATTCTTAGGGTGGGTAGTCATTCCCAGATCTGTTCACGGCAAAGGTCCTATCCTAAGTTACCTGTCCAAACCCTATGAGACATCATCACATAATCAAAATTATCACTACCGATCATCTCACGTCAACCCAAGAGCCCTAGCATTCAAAACCTAATTTTTATCTCATTTTCATTGGCCTAAAATCCTCCAAATCCAAATGATTAGAGAGCTAAATATAGTGAAACTTGAGTTGGAAAAAATTATATTACTTGGATTTGTCTCCAAAGATCCTTTCGATTTGAGTCACACTAAAACTCTTGATTTTTCTCTCTTTGTGATAGCACTAAACCATTAGACTTCCCTCAAGATGTAAAACCAAAATCTAACTGGAAGAGTTCATCGGTAGTTTGGAGTCTTTAATCCGGATTTGTGATGGTGGATTGATTGGAGTTTGGAAGGAGAGAGAGAAAAGAGAGAAGAAAAGAGAGGAGAATACTCTAGAGAGAAATAAGAAGTGCCCTTTTGTAGGTTCTGGTACTTCAACCATCATTTTATTATCAACCTATTTTAATATTTACCTAGTGGCCCTTATCCACTTTCAATTTGCACAAAATGCCCAATTCTCCCTTTGGGTTATTTGAAAAGTCACCCAAATAAGTTAAAGCATCTAGAGTTTTTCTGCTGTTAAGAAGATACGTTCAATGCTGATCAAAAGAAGTTGGAATGTAAAATGTAGCTTATGAAAAATAAATTAAAAATATTTAAAATTTGAAATATCCACCATTATGAAATATAATATAAATAAAGTATAATATAATTGAAGAGAATAAGTGGCTTGGTGGTAACATATTCTTTTTGACACTTTGAACACTTGGGTTCAATTCCATTCTCAAGGCAAGCAATGGACAATTTGGAGAATTTTATAAGTGAATGTAAATATACTCGGTGCATGTATCCGGTGGAGTGAAAATGTGGATCGATCGCAGGTGGCAACAAATGTTGAGGATTCCCATGCACTCACTGAATAGAAATGGATATCAATAGAAAATTAAAATTTGAAAGGTTGTATCAATAAGTTTTCAATTGAATTTTAAATGCAATAAGAGTGACCGAACAAGAAAATGAAAATAGGGAACCAAACGGCTAAATGAGCACCGAACAGGAAAAATGGAAATTTTGACAAGTACTGACAGGCATTGGAAATTTGGAGAGATTGTACCGAATAGCCAAGAGGTGGTAAACAAAGTCTCACATTACCGACAAATGGTGGAAATGAAATTCACAAGTCTCACATTACCGATGGTGTACATTACCGATCATAGATTCACAATACCGATCATGACAAGATAATCAATAGGAATTTCATTAGTATCTCATAATAAAATAAGGATTCCAAATTGGATGTCACCAAACATAGAGAAAAATGAAGTGGTAAGAAAAATATATCGACAGGATGAGGTAGTACTGTCAGATATTTTAAGTGGATGCACTATACCGAATGATATATGGAAATTGGTTGTACCGATGGGTATATAAAAATTATAAAATAATAAGTCTATTGAAAGATTACAACTTCCCGTATTTATCGACAGCTTCTGGATCTCACAATACACCGATAGAATTCTCACTTGTGAAATAGTAGATGGTCACGTCCAACTACCGACGAGGAAATCAAAATCTAAGGAACTGTTCAACCGAATACTAAAATTCTACTGAGTACCAAACGGTTAAAATCTACCAAATACCGATTGCCGAATACCCAAGTAACCGATGGCTCTGGTGATCATGATTCTAATGGTCAGTAACTTAAAAATTTATAAATCCATCAACTAAGTATTTAAAGAATTCTTAACCATTCTAAATAACAAAAATTCACATTTTTATTCTAAATAATTATTCTCCCACATTTTCACCTATATAAAAACTTTTAAATAGTCCATTTAAAGTAAAGATCGCAATCCAGACTTATCCGGTGTTACAATTTCTACCCCCTAAAAAAATTTTGTCCTCAAAATTTCAGTACATGATCATTCCTCAAACAACTGGGGGTTCAGCTTACTCATGACTACTTCAGACTTCTTAAGTCATTTCTTTTACATGTTTATTCTTTCATAGAACCTTATCAACAACTCCTTAGCTTGCTGCTCTTGGATGGCTATTGGTGAGACTCCAATATTTTTGTCAAATATTTCTAACATCATACAACTTGCTCAATGATACTTCACACATTTATCACATCACAATACCAACAATCATCACAATTCATTATACAAAACCAATACTCTAAATTCATTCATCAATTATCATCTGATATGCAATGATTCAATGCTACTAGAAAATCTCAAAGTTCAGGTAATATCAATAACATGCTTCTTCAATTCAATAAACTTATACTTAATCAAATTCACCTGTGGCATCATCAGGGTTGTTCTGCACCTCTTCATTGGTCATAGCATAGATCCTAGTTTGAATTCGAGGTTGGGGACGTTAGGGATTAGTACCCATAGTATTGCTGCCGGTTCCCGTCCTTAGAGTAGTGTTGGAAGGAGGTGTGACAAGGTCAACTGGTCCAACCCTGGAACCACTAGGAAGATCAAGGTTCTGTGGCTCCCTTGCACTTTCAAATCTAGTTTAGGGTCAGCATTTTGAAGATGACCCTCCTTTCCACAATAATAACACCTTTTAGGCTTGTTGCAAGGACCAAAATGAAATCTCTTGTAATTTCTGCAGGGATCTCTCTTGCTGTCTATTGTCCTGCTCCCAGACATGACACTAGCATTTGGGGTAACCACATTAGAATAATGTTGGCCTTGGGGAAAGCCAACAGATCCCATGCTGGAGACACCGCTATAAGAAGTCGTGTCCTTACTTTTCTTAAAACTTTGACCTGAGTTGAATTCGGATCTCCTTTTCTTTCTATAACTCTCTCCAATCTTTCCTCTTTCTTCAACTATCTTTTCAGCCCTCATGGCTAACTGTAATACTTCCTTAAAATTATGAGCCTGGGTAACTCACATCTTTTCCCTAATGTTCAGGTTCAGTCCTTCCTCAAATTTAGAGCACAAATACTCTTCAGAAGCCACCAACTCTGGAACAAACAATGATAACTCTCTTAGCTCAGTCTCATATTCTGCCACCGATTTGTTCCCTTGTCTAAGGTGAAAGAATTCATTCTTCTTTAAATCCCGATAAAATCTAGTATAATACATCTTATCAAATTCTCTAAGGAACTCACTTCATGAGATGGGGGTAGAGGATCGCCTCTTCAAGTTCTCTCACCTTGTACAAGTACTCTTGTCAAGCAACCTTATAGCCATTATTAGTTTCATCTCATCATCTAATCTCATGTCTGCCATGATTTTTTGAACTCTATTAATCCAATCATTCACTACCATAGCATCGCTAGTGCTTGAGAAAGTCTCACAGCCAAGTTGTCTTGCTTCCTTAATCAACTTGGATAGATCAATGGTTGGGCGGGTAGTTAGTGCAACTACCATTAGAGGAGGAGCTACCGATGTTAGGGGAGTATTTGTTGGGACGGTAGTGTCTGGTGGAGGAGAAGTTTGCATTTGAGTTTGAGTTTGGAATTGAACACCATACTTGTTTCACCATTTTATACACTGCAGCAAGTGGTGGCGGAGGAATCTCAGATGGTGCAACCAAAGGCTTAGGTGCAGTAGCTAGAGGAGCATGGGATAATGATCTAGTCTCATGCTCAGAACGAGGAATCTCAGACAAAATTTTTGTTTTTTGACGAGGAGCCATTGAATTTCTACAAGAAGAAAACTTACCTTAGCCCACTAAATTAGATAAACCAATAATGTACTCATGTCTAACGTGACTCCATTTCCTAGAATCCATAGGAGGTTTTTAAATTTTACCAAAACATTTGAAAACATAGAAACCATTAAAGACTTCAGAAAATATTTGAAAACATTTGAAATTATTTGAAACATTTAAAAATACTCGAAAACATCTAATAACTTCAAAACTTTTGCTCAGATACAAATAAAATTATCACACCCTGACCCGCAAGTCCGAGCATGCGACAACCGCCACATGATCTAGAAATACGTGTTATCCAACACACACCCCAAGATCCCGCAAGGTCAGGATAATACCTTTTCCAATAAAGAAAACCAGCTTGCACAACATTTTAAAACAAAAAATATAATAAACAAAAAAGGTTATTCAGTGTTTCAAAATACATCTTTCAAAACATAAAATTTTACTTTAGATAAACATGAGAAAAATATATTACATGAAGAGATTTCAAAAGTATCCTTCAATGGGTCCGACTACATGCCACAAAATCCTCATCAAGAGGGACCAATACCACCGTCGGTCCCGGACAGCTCTCCTTTTCGGCTGGATCTAGCTACCAATGAGATGATTTTGTCTCTATACTTCCTCTGAAAAGGGATAAGAGGAGGGTTGAGTATAGTAATTCCCAATGAGTGGAGTGCAATGGTATAACTGTGTAAGTGAGTGAATGGTGAGTGTGGAAGTGTCAAACAACATCTTCAAAACATATTTGCATTCCAACAAAGTATCAAGTGATCAACCGAGCAAGAGCCATGACATTTTCCAAAACACAATATACACTTTTCCATCTTATGGGGTTTGCCTCAAAACCTCTCCACTAATGGCATGACCCAGACCATCCGGTGGAACCGCCAAGGGGTTTTCATTATCACTAGTCATCAAACATCAAACCCGACCTTGGTATTAGCTCGCGGCCTTTTCGGAGGTGTAACCGAATAACTTCGAAATAGACAGAAGAGGTGTCTCCCGGTCCGATCACCTCCCTATCTACCAACAACAACAATGCCCACACCACTTAACCCCGTCGGGTCACACCGTGTAGGGAATGACTATAGTCATTTGGGGGTTCAGGCTCATACCCCAATCCAATATATGCACCATGGGGGCTTAGGCTCATGCCCAAAACCAATACATAAACCATTTTACAAACATTATATCACAAGCCATAAAAATCAACAAGTTTCATAATTCATAAACTCAGCAAATGTTATCTGCAGGAAAATTCAGCATAGCACAAAATATTTTAACAAATATATAAATCTCATGGCTCAACAAAATATTTTTAGGGACATTCCACAATCATAAAACATTTCATAAAATCAAGTTAAGAAAATCATTTTAGAAAATCATGAAAAATTATTTCTCATTCACAATCACAACAAACCGTCCACTCACCATTCTTAGGAAGGGTAGTCACTCCCAGATCTGTCCACGGCAAAGGTCCTGTCCTAAACTGCCTGTCCAGACCCCTATGAGACATCATCACATAATCAAAATTATCACTACCGATCATCTCACGTCAACCCAAGAACTCTAGCATTCAAAACTTAATTTTTATCTCACTTTTATTGGCCTAAAATCCTCCAAATCCAAATGATTAGAGAGTTAAATATAGTGAAACATGAGTTGAAAAAATTATATTACTTGGATTTGTCCCCAAAGATCCTTCCAATTTCAGTCACACTAAAACCCTTGATTTTTCTCTCTTGTGATTGCACTAAACCATTAGACTTCCCTCAAGATGTAAAACCAAAATCTAACTTGAAGAGTTCATAGGTAGTTTGGAGTCTTTAATCTGGACTTGTGATAGTGGATTGATTGGAGTTTATAAGGAGAGAGAGAAAAGAGAGAAGAAAAGAGAGGAGAATACTCTAGAGAGAAATGAGAAGTGGCCTTTCGTAGGTTCTGGAACTTCAACCATCATTTTATTATCATCTTATTTTTAATATTTACCTAGTGGCCCTTATCCACTTTCAATTTGCACAAAATGCCCAATTCTCCCTTTGGGTTATTTGAAAGTCACCCAAATAATTTGAAGTACCTAGAGTTTTTGTGCCATTAAGAAGATATGTTCGATGCTAAGCAAAAAAAGTTGGAATGTAAAATGTAACTTATGAAAAATAAATTAAAAATATTCAAAATTTGGAATATCCACCATTATGAAATATAATATAAATAAAGTATAATATAATTGAAGAGAATAAGTGGCTTGGTGGTAACATATTCTTTTTGACACTTTGAACACCTAGGTTCAATTCCATTCTCAAGGCAAGCAATGGACAATTTGGAGAATTTTATAAGTGAATGTAAATATGTTCGGTGCATGTATCCGGTGGAGTGAAAATGTTGACCAATCGCAGGTGGCAACAGATGTTGAGGATTCCCATGCACTCACCAAACAGAAATGGATATCAATAGAAAATTAAAATTTGAAAGGTTGCATCCGTAAGTTTTCAATTGAATTTTAAATGCAATAAGAGTAACCGAACAAGAAAATGAAAATAGGGAACCAAACGGCTAAATGAGCACCGAACAGGAAAAATGGAAATTTTGACAAGTACTGACAAGCATTGGAAATTTGGAGAGATTGTACCAAATAGCCAAAAGGTGGTAAAGAAAGTCTCACATTACCGACGGATTGTGGAAATGAAATTCACAAGTCTCACATTACCGATGGTGCACATTACTGATCATAGATTCACAATACCGATCATGGCAAGATAATCAATAGGAATTTCATTAGTATCTAATAATAAAATAGGGATTCCAAATTGGATGTCACCGAACATAGAGAAAATTGAAGTGGTAAGAAAAATATACCGATAGGGTGAGGTAGTACCGTAAGATAATTTAAGTGGAATGCACTATACCGAATGATATATGGAAATTGGTTGTAACGATGGGTATATAAAAATTATAAAATAATAAGTCTACTGAAAGATTACAACTTCCCATATTTACTGACAGCCTTTAGACCTCACAATGCACCGATAGAATTCTCACTTGTAAAATAGTAGATGGTCACCTCCAACTACCGATGACGAAATCAAAATCTAAGGAACTGTTTAACCGAATACTAAAATTCTATTAAATACCAAACAGTTAAAATCCACCAAATACCGATTGCCAAACACCTAAGTAACCGATGGCTCTGGTAATCAGGAATCTAATGATTGGTTACTTAAAAATTTTAAAATTCATTAACTAAGTATTTAAAGAATTCCTAACCATTCTAAATGACAAAAATTCATATTTTTATTCTAAATAATTATTCTCCCACATTTTCACCTATATAAAATTTTTAAATAGTCCATTTAAAGTAAACATCACAATCTGGACTTATCGATGTTACAGAAGTAGTTGTAGAGGGTGAGATTCTTGAAGCAGACTTGATTCCGTTAGAAATAAGGGACTTTGATGCTATACTAGATATAGATTGGTTATACTTTTATCGAGTTTCAGTGAATTGCTTTACTAAGGAGGTGGAGTTTCGTAGACCACGATATCCTCCACTTGTACTCATCAGTGAACGGTGGGTCTTATTGAGCTGTGTGATCTGCGCAATGGAGGTATGAAAATTAGTGCATAAGAGTTGTGAGGTTTACCTAACCCATATCATCAACACCACAATGGAAAGTCCAGAATTGTTGAATATTCCAGCGGTGAATGAGTTCCCAGATGTTTTCCCAGACCAGTTGCCTGGTTTGTCTCTGGTTAGGGAGTTCGACTTTACCACTAACTTGGCTCTTGGAATCATATCTATTTTCATACCTCTATATAGGATGACACCTGTAAAGTTGAAAGAATTGAAGGTCCAACTTTAGGAGTTGATAGACAAGGGGTTCATCTAACTGGGTACCTCACCTTGCGCACTCTAGCTCTATTCGTAAAGAAGAAAGATGGTACTCTTCAGTTGTGTATCGACTATCGACAACTAAATAAGGTGACTATTAAGAATAAGTTTCCTTTGCCGAGGACTGATGACTTGTTCGATCAACTCCAAGGAATTATGTCTTTTTGAAAATTGATTTAAGATCAGACTATCACTAGTTCAGGATAAAAGGATGATGATATCCACAAGATTACATTTAAGATATTGTATGGGCACTACGAGTTTTTAGTGATACCCTTCCAATTGATGAATGCTTCTGTAGTTTTCATGGATCTCATGAATCGAATCTTCCATTCCTACCTCAATAAATTTATCAAGGTCTTTATAGACATCTTGGTGTATTCCAAGAATGATGTGAAACACTCGGAATATCTTCAAATTTTATTAAAAACTCTTCGAGAGAAGTAGCTGTACACTAAGTTCTCTAAGTGTGAATTTTGGTTAAAGGAGATTGATTTTTTAGGGCACATTACATCTGAAGATGGGACATTTGTCAACCCAAAGAAAGTAGAGGCAATTTTAAAATGGAAACAACTCAAGAATGTTATCGAGGTGAGAAGTTTCTTTGGATTGGTAGGGTATTATAGAAGATTTGTAGAGGGATTCTCTAAAATTGTGGCTCCATTGTCTAGCTTGACTCAGAAGGGAGTTAAATTTGAGTGCAATGATAAGTGTGAGTAGAGTTTCCAAGAATTTAAGAAGAGACTCACATTCACTCCAATACTTACTCTTCCTACTAATGGTGGAGACTGTGATTTATAGTGATACCAGTAAACAAAAGTTGGGATGTGTTTTAATGCAAGGCAATAGAGTGATCGCCTATGCTTCTTGACAATTAAAGAAGTGTGAGTTGAATTACCTCACCTATGACTTAGAGCTAGTTGTCATTGTTTTTGCCTTGAAGATTTGGCGGCAATACTTATATTGAGCCACATGCAGAATTTTCACGGACCACAAAAGTCTTAAGCACTTGCTCACTCAAAAAAATCTTAATTTGAGGCAACGGAGATGGTTGGATCGGTTGGATCTAATTAAAGAATATAATCTGGTGATTGACTATCACCTGGGAAAAGTGAATGTGGTTGTGGATGTTTTGAACCACAAATCTTCTTCTTCTTCATCTTGTGAGAGTTCTTATCTTACATGCCTAGTAGGACTCCGTACACTTGGAGTCAAATTGGCTAATGATAAGCATGGTGTGCTTCTGGCCAAATTCAAGGTGCGACCAATCGTAGTAGATCATATTAAGGAGCTCTAAGCAACTGATAAGGAGCTAAAGGACACAGAGGAAAAGGTTCACAAGGGTAAAGGTGGTGACTTCCATATCCAATAGAATGACATAGTGGTATATGGGAAACGGATTTGTGTTTTTAAGAATGATGAGTTTCGGAGAGCCATACTTGAAGAGGCATACTCTTTGGCCTACACGATGCATCCTAGGAGTACTAAGATGTATCGAACCATCAAGAGAACTTATTGATGGTCAGGATTGAAGCGGGAGATAGACGAATTTGTGACTAGATACCTTATGTATCAACAAATCAAGACTGAACATTAGAAGTCTGTCGGAACACTACAACCATTGTCTATACTCGAATAAAAATGGGAGCATATCACCATAGATTTCATAGTGGGATTGGAACGTACTCTGAGCCGTTATGATACTATTTGGGTAATAGTAGACTAGCTCACCAAATCAGAACACTTCCTCCCAATTCAAAACACCTACTCTTTGAAGAGATTGGTCACATTATACATTGATGAGATTGTGAGACTTCACGACGTTTTGGTATCAATTGTGTCAGACCGTGATCCTCGATTTACTTCCCAATTTTGACCAAAACTACAAGAGTCCTTAGGGATTAAGCTGAAGTTTAGTACTACTTTCCATCATCAGACCGATGGACAATCAAATCATACAATTCAGACTTTAGAGGACATGCTGAGGGCATGTATCATGGATTTCTAGGGAAGTTGGGATAGGCACCTTTTGTTGATTGAATTCGCCAATAATAATAGTTATCAAGCACGCATTGGGATGCCACCCTATGAGGCATTATACGGAAGAAAGTGCCAAACACACTTACGTTAGGATGAGATTGGAGAGCGGAAGATTGAAAATGTGTTGTTGATAGAAGCAACTAAGGAAAAGGTGAATGTAATTCAGGAAAAGATGAAGGCAACTCAAGATCAGTAAAAGATTTATACCAATAAGAGAAGAAGAATTTTAGAATTTGAGGTTGAAGACATGGTCTTCTTAAAGATTTCATCTTTGAATGGTGTAATCCAATCCTGAAAGTAGGGGAAATTAAATTCCCTATATATTAATCCTTTTAAGATCTTTGAGAGGATAGGAAATTAATTGGAGTTAACTCCAAATTTAGAGAAAATCTATGATATATTCCATATTTCAATGTTGAAGAAGATTTATTGGATCTTTCGCATGTGTTAGAAACTTCACCAATTGAACTAAGGGAAGACTTGAATATTGAAGTTTAACCCATAGCCATTCTTGATCGACAAGTCAAGGGGTTGCGAAACAAGTAAATTCCTATTGTTAAGGTTAAATGGAAGAATGATCGGGTTGAAGAAGAGAATTAGGGACCTGAGTATGTGGAAATAATATCCTTATTTATTTGATATATGAATTTATGTTTAAATTTTGAGGACGAAATTTTATTTTTTTGGGGTTAACTATTGTAATACCAAAATTTTGGTATTTGAATTTTTAATTTTTATTTTTATGTGTAATTCTAGAAAGATTTGTAATTAAATTTTAATTTATTTTTTTCATATAATTATCAAAATATTTGAATGGTTTGGTGGTTTAAAGTCTTTTAGGAACTTGGAGTGTTTGGGTACAAAACTCCATGGATGCATGACCAAGAGTTTATTATAGATTTGTGTTATGGATTGGGTGGACTTATGTTATGGATTGGGTTGGTTTATAGTCATAGAGTTTGTAAAAGGCAAGTTGACCTATGTTATGGTTAGGTTGGCTTGTGGGTATGAAATGTAAAGGGATGAGATGACTTATGCCCTTTTTGGGAATGCTTGTTAAATGGAAGGATAAGCGACCTGTGATAGTGTTGGGTCGCCTTGTGCCTTTGGTGGACAGTGGGTGTGCAGACTAGAAATTTTGAGCTTTGGTTATGTTGGGTTGCCTTGTGCCACTGATAAGGTGCCTTGGTGGATTTCAGAATAGGAAATTTTGAGCCTTGGGATTGTTGGGTTGTCTTGCATAGTCGATTGGGTCGACCTGGGTAATTTTCAGGGTGGGTATCTGAGGCGTTGCATTAACGAGTCGCCTTGGGGACTATGCAAAATGAGAAATTGGGTGGCCTTAGTTTATACTTGAATCAACTCGAGTCCCTGATAAAATAGATAATAGGTCGCCTTACCCACAAGCAGGATAACTCGTCCATGTAATAATTTAAACTTATAGGTCGCCTTGTCGAAATTGCAAGTCACCCTACCCAGTTGAACTTCAACTGTTTGAGTTGCAAAATGACCAAAAAGGACAATCCAATCTAACTCAAACTCTCGAATCATTAAGGAAAAGATGATAATTTCATCCCTCACTAAAAAATGGCTTGATTGAAGCTTTGATTTCATTTTTTCTTCTCATCTTCCTTGCACGAACCCTCTCCTCTCCCTTTCTTTGTGTCTTCTCTCCATCACACTTCTCTTTCAATTTTGGTCGGGTTGTCGAAACTCTCAAATTAAAAACTGATTCCCCTAATGCAACAAACTGTAACAATAGTGGTTACCAGGTCGAATTCTAAGGGACCTAATTAATTTAATCTCTTAGTTAATGTTAAAAATAAAGTTGGGGGGTTTTCAAACAATTTACTAAAATAAAAAATTACTAAATAAAAATTAATAACCTAAAAATAAAAAACAAATCAATAATGCAAAATACTAAAAATTAAGGAAGAAATTCAATTTACCAAACTCCGATCCAAGGGTTCATATATTTGATTGTCTTATTGATCATTGGTTAAAAACATTATTCTTGTAATTCAAGCATTTAACCTTAGATCTATTAGGATAGTCATAATAAATCTTGCGTTTTCCTAAATTAATTGACCAAATCCAGCATTCAATCAAAACTTATCATTAATCGACTGGATACGATAGCGTTCCATATCAATAAATGATAGCATTACGTTCTGTGAAAACAGTTAAACCAAAATATAAATAATTGGGATAGCCGCAATTATTCAATTTTGTTCCATTGATTTCCTAGGTCATATGAATATCGGTAAAAGATCCATAAACAAAAATAACTTAGTTGCTACTTGTACCATTCATTCATGACAATTACGGATCACTGAATTCCTGGATAACAATAGAAAAGCTAATATTGAATTAAATTGTCAAATTAACCAATATTAAGTTTCCCTAAAATTAAATCAAGAATCAACGAATACTTGAATAAAAGACAAGAAATTAAATTAAGTACCTAACCTCACAATGAAGAACAATCGATTAAAATTCCTCTTGAATCAGAATAAAAGAACTACCCACTCATGGTGGTGAGTCTTGAACAAAAGAAAAAATAAAAATAAGAAAAAGAAAAAAAAATGTTTTGAGGAGAGGGAGAATGTACTCCCCAGCAGCAGCTGTCAGCTGCTTGAAGAAGTGGAAAATTTTTTTTTTCAATTGTGTTCCTCCTTGTTGAGAATATATATATATTCTTCACACCATTTTGTTTTCCTTGAATGAGCAGCCGTCTGGACTCTTGTGTTTCCTTTTTCTTTCTTTTTTTTTCCAATAAACAGTAGGTGCGCTTCTATTTTCCTTAAATGTGCCTCTTGTAGAATTTGAATATTCCTCTTGCCTTCAATAAATAGCAGTCGACTCTTGGTGCGGAGATTCTTGAATGATTTTGTTTATTTTTGTTCAAAAAGGAAATTTTTTCCAACAAAATAAAAACTCCTCTAATAGAAAATAAAAATTAACTCCTAAAACAATTTTACCTAAAATAAAATACCTACTAAAATTAACTAAAACTAAAAAAATTAAGTTTCTTCTTTTTTTTATAGACCCAATAAGATGTTTGCTCCATTTAGCTCCAAATTGCATTTTTAAACTCACTTTGTCCAAATCTTCCAATTCCAACCACCTAATAATAAAATAATCACAAAAATCAATCATTAGAGCATTAGTCAATACAAAATCAACACATAATAATAACAATAAATTCAATAATTTTGCACGTTATCAAATTTCTCTTTTGAAAATCAATCACCCCTTCACCGAAATCACTCCTTTGTGTTTCCAAAACCCCAATCAAACTCGTGGAAAGGAAGGATTGGAGGAAAAATCTAGGGTTTGCTTAAATGGGAAAAAAGTTAGGGTTTTTGAAACCCAACATTCAAGGTTTAATCCAACCGCAAAATTAAAGTAATCTTCTCTCTCTAAACTTGGATTTAACTTCCTTATTATTAGATTGAAATTTATTATTGAGATTTCAGAAGTTTAGTTAGAGATTATAATCCTAGGGTTTGTAGATGATGAAAATTGGAGAAAATTATGATTGAAAATTGTATATAGATGTAAATGACATGTAAATAGTGGAATTAGAACATAAATTCATGGATTGAAGAAATTAGGATTTGTGTTAAGTTGGGGAAAACTCATAAATCTTAAAAGAATATATGATTTAACATTGAATTTATGGTTATTGATTTAAGACAATTGATTGGAACCCGAGAAAAGATTACATTGAATTTGATTGTTAAATTAGGAGTGAGTACTCTTCCAAAAAGTGAGTGGATAATTATGTTGCATGTGAATGGGAAAAATGATTTCAAAATAATTTGTGAAATGAATTTTGAAATAAATTTAAAATACTTTGTGATTGTGGTATGTTCAAATTGAATTATTAACAAATCCATGACTCTTTTATTGATTTTATGAATTGTTTGGACTGTGTTATAATGGAACATTGATATGTGAACTGTGAATTTGCTCTCGCTTATATATGAGTATAAATCTTGAATGATGAATTAAATTTTTTTAACATGGTATATGGAATGAAATAAATAACTATAGTGTAATTCTTGCTACGAACCAAAACCATCGAGGTGACATGGTAAAGACTGATTAAAAATTTGGTTTGGTGGTAGGCAAGATAGAGAGCCTTCTCAAATTGTTCCCGTAATAACATGGTGACATCTCACGAAACTCAAGACCAATGCCAAAAAAAGGGGTATTTGTGAAAAAAATTATGGAAAACTCTTTGATGGTTTCTACCAACGACCATCGGTAAAAAAGTGTTTTGGCAAACTGATATTTGTCTATTGAATTGGAATTTATAAATTATGGTAGATTTGATCTGAATTCATTTTATGCAAGTGACACTATTTATCATCTGAGAATATATATTTGACTTACATGTTTGGTACCACCGCCCTTACCCCTCATTCATATTTAGCATGCTATTGCATTCTACTCATTGAGTATATTTTATACTTACTCCTCTCTTTCTAAATTTTTCGAAGGAAACTTAAATTGGAGACGTCACCTAGTGCCAGTCAAAAAACTTATTTTTGTTGAATCTCCATAGGTAATAGTCGTGAAATTATTATTGGGATCTATTATATGAACCATGGTAGAAAAGTTTTTCTGCATCTCTTTATGTTTGGATTTGATTAATACTTACAATATTTTTTTAGGCAAGTATTAGAAAATCCTCACTACTATGATGTGGAAATTTATCTAATTTGTTCAAAAATTTTCTTATACAGGACGAATTGCTTTTATTGGGATATTTGGATTATGTGACAAATGTTGGGCACATTTTGAATATGTGAATTTATTTCAATGCTTGGAAATTGTTTAGACGGCCAGGATGGCTTTTGAATAATTTAAATTTATTTATGAATGATTGGATATTAAAAAGCCTTGCGGTATCTTGGGATACAAAGTGGGGTTCACACGTATTTCGAAATAATGCGACGGTTGTTACGTACTCGACGAGAGGGGCAGGACGTGACATACTTTTTGTTAGTTTAATAAACCCTAGAGGGGCATTTTGGGTAATTAAATGGGGTTAGTGGGATAACTCCCACTAACCCCTTATTAACCTACTATATTCTCCCATAATTATCTATCTCCTATTTTTCACACATACCATGTATAAGCATCTAGTTGAGAAAGAGCTTTTGGTTATGGAGATTAATCTCTCCAATGGTGTTAATGAGAGAATTGTTTTTCTTGAGAGAGATCAATTTCTGTAGAGTGAGAAATCGATCGAGGGAACGAGAAATTTTCGCGTCAGAAAGTTTCTCTTGACTTTACGATCACCGGATTAAGGGTTGAAACGTCGTGACATTGAGATGGTGGTTCAATTAACATAGTGATCACTATCCTGGCCACGCAATTCGCTCGAGGGATTTGCCGTTTGGTTCGATTATTTTGGAGGCCCTACATTGACGTACATACCCTAAATCTCGATCCATTTTGTTTTTTTGAAAATTTATTCGCTTCCGCTATGCATGTGCAAGATTAATTCCAACATTGGTATCAGAGCTCTTGTTGGATTTAATTAAAATAATTTTCGGAATTATTTTTGAATATAAAAATATAAGGTATTAAATTTAAGGTTTGGATCATGGATGCCTTTCATGAATCTGATTACACCACTGTGTTACCCATGAATCGTAGATTACAAAAATAATTTTTGCTGAATTTTTGGAGCACATTTAGGGCTCGAAATGTGAGGTTGAAATTTTCAAGCCAAATATTGATCGGACCTTTAGATCTCAAATCTATCGAGTTTAAGGACAAATTGATCTAAATGAATGAGTTATATGTGTTCCACGTGTGCTGAACAACATTTTGATGCATATATTGTACATTGCCGTTGTCGAAAACTGGGATTTCTTACATTGGCAGCGAGGGCCGTGACTTTGAGTGTTCGATTTGGAATATTTGGGCTTTAATCCTCTGGAAAATCGAGCTAGGATGAATGGAGGAGATCTGAATTACAAGCTTCAGTCGAAATCCGCCGCAAAATCCCCTTGGAAATAAGTTTTCCGTCAATCGGGTCGAAAGACCAGCTTGCAGACCTGTCGGGTGGAGAAGAAACATTCCAAACCTGTAGGCGCATGCAATGCATGTACGTTGGAGGAGTGTGAGAGCTAGGGCAGTAGGCGCATGAGGTTCACACGCACAAGCAGCACGTGAACCGAGTCGGGGCAGTCTGGGTCGGTTTTGACTCGTACCCATGTCCCCAACTCGGGTCTTGACCCGGGAAGGCGGGTCGTGTGCATGCAGGCATATGACCCACTCCCCTGCACGTCTAGCACATGTGCCAATGTGCAGGACACGCATGCTGGCACGTGCCAGACGCGCTACGTGTCTGGCACGTGCGCCAGCCTATCCCCGGCTCATATAGGTGCGTAGGGACGCACCGCCAACATGTAGTGGCAAGTGGGAGCACCTGCAGCACGTGAAGTCATTTAGAAATGGAATTTTCCAATTGTTTAAGGGTTCCACATCCATATTTGTGACTTTTTGTGGGTTTTTGTGTGCCGAGTCCGAGTCCAAATGATGAGATACGATCCCGGGTTATGGTGTATGGTGTCTGTTGACTCATACGCTCGCTTTGGGGTCTATACTCGAGTTATTTGGGTCTTGTTGATTCGAAGGGTACACAAAATTATAAAAATAAGCATAACAAGTTACTATTATCTCTAAGACTGCTTTAAAGATTATCGTATTAGATTTTTATAAGGGAGATAAAACTGAATGGTGATAATTATAAGATTTTACACTGGTAGATTCAGTTTATTCACAAGGAGCAAGATCTATATGAAATTCTGAGGTATGAGATGGTGGACTCCTGGAAGGGTACCACATCTCAGGTGAAACGGGATCAAGAGGCACTATGTGCATGAAAGAGGAAGGATGACCAAGTTTGAGCAATCCTCTTGAGTAGTATACATGATAATTGGATCTCGGTTGATGAATAATATCCTATGGTTATGTCAGTTTGGCTCGTCCTAAAAAGAGCATTGTGGTGCTCTTGTATATCCTGAGATGAGGATACTGACTTATAAGTTTAATAACTTATAAGAAAATAATTAATCATACAATGGTGCAATATTTGATACAAATGTCGAGTATGATCGCCAAGTTGGGGAATGTGAACGATTTCGAGCACCGGATGTGATCCGGTCTTTACTTAATTCATAGGAACCGTGAAAATCTATTTCATATACGATGAAAGTATTCGTACTTTCATTAATATAAACAGGCAAAGTGAGCTCGAGTAGGAGTATTTGGAGGTGAGTAAGCCATACTCGAGTCATGCTTATATAATGGAGTCGAGCAAGGACTCTCGTGGCGCCGAACACAAATGGTTGAAGCATGAGTAAAAGACTCGAGGTTTAGGTAAGAAAAAACCATCCAAGAAATCCGAAAACTAAGAATTAAAGTGCGGGAAGAAGGAGCTAGAAGAGACCAAGGTGAAGTGTTACATTTATAGTAGATTTGGTCATTTCGCTCGTCAGTGTGACGAGCGGAAATTAACTCTTCATTCTTTATGTAATTTAAGATACTCACTGATTTCTCTCCATCATGGATAATAGACTCAGGAGTTACCAACCACGTAGCTCAAGACAGGAGTGCGTGTATAGAGCTCTGCCAAGTGAGTCCTCAAGTAGAAGGATTTATGTGGGGAACTGAGCGTTTTGTCAGACATAAGAGGGAATGGCACTTGCAAGTTTGGAGTTGCAAAGTTACTAGACTCTTTACGTTCTTTACACTCCGGATGTTCGACAGAACTTAATCTCAGTTGAGGATATGCTCTATTATTTGGAAACTTTATAGTTTCTGTTTATTACGACACTTCTTTGATTGGTTCTGGTTTAGTCCATGAGCAACTATATGCATTGGATGTGACTCCTTTTAATGGTATTTCTTGTAATCCTCCTAAGGTGAGAGAGAATGAAACGGTTAGTAGTGAGTGGTCTGCAGGGCCCGCTAACTAGTTTTGCCTAGATGGCAAAGTTACAAAAAGACCATTCGACATTGCAATGAGAGCGGAACTCCATTGTAGTCAGTTCACTCCGACATCTGTGGTCTTATGAACGTGACAACCTTAATAGAGTTATGTACTCTATTACGTTTATAGACGGTTACATACAGTTTTGTTACGTCTATTTGATCTCGCACAAATCTGAGGTAATGAAATGTTTTAGGAGATTTATTAGCAAGATTGAGAATCAGTTAAAGTTGAGAGTGGAGACTCTCAGAAATGATCGGGAGTGCGAGTATTTGTCTGAAGAGTTTTATTTTGAGAAGGGTATTATAAAACAACTGACTATTTCTACTACTCAATGGAGTAGAGTAGCCGTGAGGAGGAATAGGATTTTGTTTGAAACGGTGAGGTCGATGATGGCGCATGCTAATTTGCTTATTTCCCATTGGGGAGATGCGTTACTGGCTGCAGCCTACGTTCTCAACGGTGTTCCAACGAAGTCCGCAGTAAATACCCCATATGAGCTTTGGATAGAGAGACAGTCTAACCTTAGCCACTTGATTTCATGGGGTTGTGTTGTGTATGTTTAGGGTTTCTCGCATCTACATGACAAGTTAGGCTTGTGAGAAAAGAGGTGTATCTCTATGAGATACTAATAGCACTTTAAGGGGAATGTGTTCTAATGAGCATATAGATGACGCTGTCACTGAGATTGAGTCTCGTGATGCCATGATTCTTGAGGATGATTTCCATTAGAGAGGTGAGATTGATAAGGACTTGACCTTTTGTGAGATGGATGTGCCTAGTGGCTTAGCTGAGCCTAGTGGCGGGACCTGAGAATCCATTATGAATTTTGGTTCTAGTGGGAGCGATTCATCTAGAGTTAAAAAGGTTTTCCCTCCTTGTAAGAATAGTCGAGAACACGTATATAACCGTAACTTCTCGATTGAGGGAGAGACTCTCATTTTGACTCTTAAGGATGATTAGAAATCTTAAACGGTCCTAGAGGCTCTTGAGAGTTCTATGAAGGATTATTGGTTAAAGGTCATGGATGAGAGAAGGAGTTGATGAGAATCAATGAGATCTGGGATCTAGTTGATTTGCTTGAGAGTAGTAAGGCCATTGAGAACAATTGGGTTCTTAAGATCAAGAGAAAGGCAGACGGATTGGTGGAGAGGTATAAGACCCATCTGATAACCAGGAGTTACATTTAGACTGAGAGTAAGATTATCTTGATTTGTTTATTTTTAGCGATTATCACAGAAATGGATTTTGAGTGACACCAGATGGGCATTGAGACTGCCTTTCTGAGTGGGAGTTTTGGATAAGAAAAACTATAAGGAACAGCCATCTGACTTTATTCCTGTGGATCTGGATAATAAAGTCTATTGACTTCGGAAGTCAACATATGACCTTAATCATCAATCCAACTAGTGACATTTGAGATTTTACGAGGAGATGATATCTCACGATTTCATGATGATCGAGGAGGATCATCGGGAATACCTTAAACGACTTTTTGACTCTTTTGTGATAATGTCCTTATATGAATGACATTCTGTTGACTAAGAACAAAAAAAGTATCTGATAAATATGATGACATGGTTATTGTCTGATATGAAGGACATGAGTGAGGTTCAGTTCTTTCTTGAAATTAAGATCCAGAGGGATCACTCGAACAGATGTTGGCTCTTTCACAGGAGTCCTACATCAGGGGAGTTTTTGAGTGCTTCAAGAAGAACGATTGCAACCCTATAGATACTCTTATCGCTAAAAGGTTAAAGGCTAAGTCTTGACAAATGCCCTAAACTTAGGAAAGGATAAGGGAGATGAATAGAGTCCCTTGTACCAGTGCAGTGAGTAGTCTGATATATGTAGTATTGCGTGCACATCCAGACATTTGTTTTGCAGTCAGTCTGGTGAGTAGGTATCAATTGAATCCTAGAAGGGATCATTGGAGAGCAGTGAAAAAGATTTAGAGATATCTCGAGAGAATTGTTGACCTCTTCTTGTATTATGGAGGAGGTGATTTGCATCTCGTTGGGTATTCAAACGCCAACTAAAGTGGTGATCTGGATAGACACAAATCGACAAGTTTTGTGAGAAATCTGTGTATCTCTATCTACGATAGAGGCCCGGATTATTTTGGGATTGTGGTCGATAGTGGGAGGTCAGTGATAATTTATTGTGAAAATCAGGCCTCTATTGACCACACATGAAACCCTAAGTATCACAATAGGACCAAATGCATTGATACCTAATACCACTTTATAAGAGACATCACCGAGAAGAGTGAAGTGATAATTAAATACACTTCTATACAGAGTGGTGGCTGATCCCTTAACTAAACCCATTGAGAGAGATTCTTATATAAAATATAGGAATCATTGGTTTTATGTATATTTTTGACATTTCTCATTTTGTACTGATACTTATTGTGGTTTATATATATATGACATATGTGCACTGTTGAGTTACAAGTTTATTCATTGCACTAATCTATTGTCATCTATTTTGTGATTTGTTAGGATAAATGATATGTCAGGCAGACATGGTCGATTCTCACACACGGGTGACCACCTCTAGCTCTGAATGAGCAGAGATGAGACGATTTCTAGTTGTAAGAGATTTTGAGAGTGGTCCTGCTAGAACATAAGTTGTCCTGATACGTGTTCAGAATAAGGTCATATGCGATATGACCCGTATGGACATATCCATATCCATATTGCCTATAAGTAATCAGGTTTGAGATCCCAGACATCACCTATGATTTGTGATATTATCTCTGAAATACTCTCTCTTAGATCTCTGGGTAAAATCTTATGTATGGACTAAGTTTCATACATGTACAGTATTAACAAAATTTGACATATGCCCTTTTGAGAGATGGAGGATTAACACTATGACATACATTTCATATCGTATGTCATAAGACGATCAGGGATAGTGGGAGCATTATTTGAGACGTTGACATAATTTAGATCTTCGTTCTCACTGTATAAGATCCAAGATCTATTGGGTGAGATTTCTTGTACTCTTATCACTTTTGACTCTTTTTAGAAGTCTTGATTTAGTGGTGTTACTTTAATCTATTTACCTATGATCCGGAAGATAAATTGAGGTTTAAGGGGCAGGTTTAGGAAAACAATTGAATCGAGACTGATGGATTTGAGTTTGGGAAAAGTAAGACCAATCAACATTATATCACTGTGTGGTATTTATCGGCTAGCCTATTATGTCTATCAATATTGGAATGTAAGCATAATAGTGGATACACAATCAAGTAATTATTGGGGATTACTTTCGATGAGAAAAATAACTTGATGAATGCAATTAGTCTTGAATTTGGGGTACAACGAGTTCTTTATGGTACTAACGGTGACTTTTTGATCATTCTAACAGGTGTATCGAGAAGTCTTTGCTTGTACGTATACTTACCGATCGCACAACACCCAATCTTATATGAAAGTTTAGCAGGGTGATGACAAAGATCGCATGAGTTATGTTCTTCTAACGGACACAAAATGCCCTCATGTGTAAGTGAGAGATGTTAGTTTAATATGCCCTAGAGGGACATTTTGGGTAATTAAATGGGGTAAGTAGAATAACTCCCACTAACCTATTATTAACCTACTATATTCTCCCATAATTATCTCTCTCCTATTTTACACACATACCATGTATAAGCATCTAGTTGAGAAAGAGCCTTTGGGTATGGAAATTAATTTCTCCAATGGTGTTAATGAGAGAATTGTTTTTCTTGAAAGAGATCAATTTCTCTAGAGTGAGAAATTGATCAAGGGAATGAAAAATTTTCGTATAGGAAAATTTCTCTTAACGTTACGATTACCGGATTAAGGGCTGTGGTGTCATGACGTTACGATGGTGGTTCGATTAATATTGTAATCACCATCTCAGCCACGCGATCCGTTTAAGAGATTTGCCATTTTGTTCGATCATTTTGGAGGTCCTACATTGAGGTGCATACCCTAGATCCCAATCCATTTTGTTTTTTCAAAAATTTATTCGCTTTCACTGTGCATGTGCAAGATTAATTCCAACACTTTTAAAGAGAAAAAATTTCATTTGATAGGATTTTTCAAGAAGAATAGAAGTTGGAAAAAAAAAAAGATCCAGTCAAACAGACACCAGATGATCTCTTATTGATAAGAAGACCAATGGGAATTATGATGACAAAGAGGCTATTGGCATTGTTTTCTATCTCATTAAAAAATCACTAACATGGGCATAAATTAAGTCCAATGCATTTGATTTTACTCTTTTTTTTTGTTAATTTTAGTACAAAAAATCTCATTGTATTTTTCACATTAAAATAAATTCAAAATTATGTGATTGTATCAAACATGTCCATATAATACTAATTGCCATTGGAATATAATAGATTCTCGTATGTTAAATTTTTATTAAAGCCTAAAATTCAGATAGCATTAAATGATAATTAAAAGATAATCCATGAGTTTATGATTTACAGAGACTCTATAGCCACTGCGATTCACTTTGGTTTAACTTTTACAGTACCGTAATCCTACTTCAAGTAAAATTACTCACCAAGATAAGGAAATTCATAATCGGATGTATGTAAAGAGTTGCCTCTTGATCAAAGGTCAATGTGGTTACTCAATACAAATTGTTTATTCCCCCTCCCCCCAAAAAAAAAAGAACTGATTTTTATATTTTAATATTTTGAAATTACTAATTAGAAATTCAACATTATCCAAGCATTCAACAAAAACTTAAACATAAATTTACAAAAAAATTAGGATAAAGAGTTTAGTGGTAAATATGGTTATATCCTTAGAAATTACGAATCTCAAAAATTTGTTCCGCATGTACTACATAATTTGAAGCTCATAAAAATTCTTTGTTCAAAATTTACGGTGAATGCACTTAGGATTGAGTAAAAATTGTGATAAAATCTGCCAGCTTAAATTCGTAGTTATCTAGCAGCATATATATAATATGTATGCTATACATACAAACACACGCACGTACACACACAAAACACAGATCGAGATCGTAGAAGACATGTTTTGACAATGCATACATTTTTTTTTCCTTTAAATTCTTCGTCTAATCTTCATTTTTTTGTGAATAAATTTTGCAGTCTGCACAATGTTATGCCTTTCTTGTTGTGATTCAGAAGAAGCCATTGAAGTATGGTAGAAAAATCCTTTTTATTTCTTTTAATATACGCCTTGTAAAATGTTAACTTTCTTTTATTTATTGTTACAACGTAAAATGTTAATTTGTTTTTATTTGACTAAATATACATGCAGTTGGATGTGCTGGTTCTATGTTCTATGCAAAATGGGGTGCCTTCATCGCAGTGACAATCTCATGAAGTCTATTGATTGATGTATCCGTCAATTTTGAGCTAAAGTCTTCCTCTAGCTTTTCTCACGATTCAATTTTTCTTTTGAAAATAAAATATTTTTATTAATTTTTTTATACTCACCAATTAACTGAATTTGTTTCATACGAAAAATAAAATGTAATATAATTTGGTCAAAACGGATCTCTGAATTTTTGGCTTGGTTAGGCAATGGTTTTTGAAAGCTAAGGGTCTTAATCGAGTTTAAAAGGTATTTACTTCAAAGTTTGGTTATGGAGTCTTGCGGTGTGAGAAGATGCATTGCAGGACAACAGTGGTGGTGTGTGGTGATGATTGTTAGAGAAAGAAACCTGATGGTAGAGATGAGTTCGTGGTGATGATTTTAAGACAAAGGAATGGTACAATTAATAGCAGAAGATGAGTTTGAGAAGTTTTGTTGCAAACAAGAAGATGATTGTAATGCAGGAGAGAGAATGGAGAAGTTTCTTAAATAAATACACACACACATATATTCTTTTTGCAAAAGGGAAGGGACTAAGTGAGAATGCCAGTTCTGATGTAGCAGTTTTGGAATCATATTGTAATACCAGAATCTTGATGTTCAGTATTTTGGAAATATTTCTATAAGAAAGTAGAAAAATGTTGACTTTGTGTATATATATATATATATTTGTTTAGTTATTTAAATATATTATAAAAAAAAAAAGAAAAAAAAAAGAAAGTGGTGAAACGCAGCACCCGTCTGAATCGATTAGGGCTAATAGCCCTAATCGATTCTCACTCTCTGCCCTCTCCCTCGTTCTCTCTCTCGCGAACATTCTGTCTCTCACTCTCCCTGACCTTCGTCTCTCATCTTCGATCGATCCGCCACCACCTGCGACGCCGCTGCAACCACCACCGCGAACCACCGCGTTCGCCTATTCTCTGTCCCGTACCGTTACTCTGTCTCTTTCTCTCGCGAAATCTCTCTCTATCACGATCTCGCGCCATCTCTCTGGTTCTCACTCACTCGTCTCTCCCTCTGTTTCACTCTGTTTTGTCTCTCCCGCACGCGAATGGAGTTGCTCTTCGTCTCTCTTTCGCGCGACGACAGAGATCTTTGCCTCCTACGCCACTGCTCACTCGCGCAGTGATTCCTGATCGCCGGTCGAGAGCCCTCACTGCAACCCACCATCGAGGCTTTGAAAACCCTAGACTGCAACCACTGTCCTGCATAGGTAAGGATCGGTCCTAACCCTAGCCTTAGGGTTTTCAACATTCCTTAGTAAGAAGTCTGGTTATTGAATTAAATGTTGAATTTGGACTCCTTGCAGGTTTGAGAACGGACTCGAGAAAGTACACCGAGCAAGGATTTCGATCCACGAGAAACCCTAGGTGAGGGATTTTCAATCCCTTAAGCAATTCGAAGTATTTTTGTTAAATTGAGTTAGAAATTACATCGATATATTTTCTGAAATGTGTTAGACTTGAAAGAAATGTATTTCCCTACGTAGTTGTATGACATTTATTGCGGTTAGGTCTAGAATTTGATATAAATTGACGTGAATTAAATTAGGATTATGTAAATTCGGGAGAAATTGATAAAATTGAGGAATATTGGAAATGTAAAGTCGTCGGTGATTTGAAATGATACTAGTTTGAGGAAACGGCAAGTATTGGAACGTAATTATGCAAGTAAAGGCTATTGTAAATAAAAGGGGAATTTGAACACCCTTTAATAGAGCTTGAATTGATATTTATTCGTCTTGATTGGTCTAGGTTGACCTTTGGAGACTCGAGAAGAGTCGTTTTGTGTTGATTTTGGAAATAGAGAGTGAGCACCCTCTCTAGAGGTGAGTGGACGGATCGTTGTGTAGTAAATAAGCAAAATGTCTTTAAATTCTTTGATAAATGATTTGAAATGATTTTCATATGATTTTTATGCAATTATTTGTGATTGTGGGATGTCTGAAATGAGAATTTGAATTATAAATGCATCCTAAGTGATTTTACATGAATTTGTGCCATGCGACTTGATTACTTGATTGGTAAATGCTTATAGCATGAATTTCAGATTGAATTGATAAAATGTGGCACATGGATGGAAATTTGAATGATTGTGAAATTGTGGAATTGTGAATCGATGATTGTGAAATGAAAGGTGCCGCAGATGACTATAGTCATACCCCCCACGGAGCGACCCGACGGGGTGACGTGGGTTTGGGTTATATGCGAGAGAGGTATGCGGCCTCTGCTGCCACGTCGGACTATCCGGCTGCACCCCGGGAGGTCCGAGCCAACGCCAAGGAAGGGGGTAGTTTTGAAAAACTGAAATGGAAAACCCCTTGGCGGGCTTCCGTCTTGGTTCGGCCAAACGCAAGAAGGAAGTGTTTTCGATGGGACCCTTGTGATTTTCTAAAGGAATATTTGAATGAATGCTTGACATGGATGCATATTTTATAAATGATGTTGAATTACTGAAATGTTTGGATATGGAAAATGATGTTTGAAGTATGCTTTGACATTCCCCACTTTCACCCCTTATTTATTACACAATCATGCCATTGCACTCCACTCACGGGTATTTATAATACTCACCCCACTCTTTAACATTTTTCGGAGGAAGATTAGATTTGTGACAGGGGAGCTTGGGGAGGGCCTACCAGCTGGCTTTTGTAGGTATACATAGAGATGTATAGTCATTTTGGTTTGAACTGAATTCCATGGAAAGGAAGACTTGTACAATTATTTTGGTACGGATTTAATTGATACTTGTTTCTGTATAGGAACAAGTATTGATAGAATCCTTACGTGGTTTGTTGTTTATTTTCCTTCCTTCCATTTTTGGTAAAAACTTATTGTATAAATGGGACATTTGGACTTTATTCGAATTTTGAAATGGCTTCGATGGCCATATTGTGTGTCGTGCATGCACGAGTTCCCTCTCCCCGATTGTGTGTTGATGTGTAAGTGGCATGCGTACGGGTTCCCTCTCCCGATGTGTGCTCGTGTGTGGGGATGGACCGGATGAGTCCTTGCATGTGTTTGTTATGTGATGTTTTGTTTTTTATATGATTGATGATTTGTGTAGAAAGAATTGTTGTCTCTTTGTCTTTGTAGCCTTGCGAGTCCGGTATATGGGGAGGTCCGCCCGTATACCGAGATTTCCTGGCCGTCGCGTGGTCGATCCGAGGATCGGGCGTGCGTGACCACAAATCTCGGTATGGCAGAACCTCCCCATATACCGGGACTCCGCAAGGCTACAAAGACAGCAAGATAACAATTCTTTCTACACAAATCATCAATCATATAAAAACAGAAAACATCACATAACAAACACATGCAAGGACTCATCCGGTCCATCCTCGACACACGAGCACACATCGGGGAGAGGGAACCTGTACATGCGCATTTACACATCAACACACAATCGGGGAGAGGGAACCTGTGCATGCACGACACACAATATGGCCATCCAAGCCATTTCAAAATTCGAATAAAGTCCAAATGTCCCATTTATACAATAAGTTTTTACCAAAAATGGAAGAAGGGAAAATAAACAACAAACCACGTAAGGATTCTATCAATACTTGTTTGAACTCCATTAGTTCGAAATTTGAATCAGGGAACCTCAGGGGAAAGGGAAGAGGCCTAGTAGCTCCAATCCAGGTCAAGGCTTCAAGAAGAGTCGAGGCACCGGCTCTTATTATAGTGGTGGATCCTTTTCGGGGTCAGTTGGCTTTCCTCAAAGCCGATCTACTTTTAGACCAAGTGCTCCCAGCAGATCTGTGGATGTGGGAGTAGGGTACAGGGGTGGCAGAGGAGGAGTTTGCCCGAATTGCAAGAGGCATCATTCAGGTCCGTGCGGGGGACCCAAGAGGTGTTACCACTGTGGCAAGGAAGGTCACCTTAGGCACTCTTGTCCGGAGTTGTTTGTAGAAGGACAAGGGAGTAGGCAAGTCCGAGCTCCCTCGGGTGGTTTTAGAAGAAATCCGGCGACTGTTCCTACACCTTCCACTAGTAATGCACAGAGGACAGCCACCGGTAGTAATACGGTTGCAGCCCCCACTCACCGCCCTCAGCCTAGGACTCAGACCCGAATCTATGCCATGACAAACGAAGAGGCCCAGGTCAATCCCGATGTAGTCACAGGTAATTTCTATTAAATTTTAAGCTTTGAAATTGAAAATGTGATATTAATGGTTTGTGATTATAGTTCAAAGAATGTGGGTGATACAATATTGTTTGTGGTTTATACTATAGGTACGATGAAGGTCTTTGATGTTGATGCACATGTACTCATAGATACTGGGTCTAATCATTCCTTTGTGAGTTCGGGGTTTGCCAAGCATTCTAATAGGCCTCTAGTCCCACTTGTTGAAGAGTTATTGATTATTACACCTTTGGGAGAGCACTTAATTAGAGACACAGTGTACAAGTCTTGTAAAGTGAAAATCGGTGAAGTAGCTCTTGAGGCGGATTTGATTCCGTTGGAAATGAAAGATTTCGATGCTATTTTGGGCATGGATTGGCTATATTTTCACCGAGCTTCCGTTAATTGCTTCACTAAGGAAGTGGAATTCCGAAGGCCGTGACATCCCTTTCTTATATTCACCGGTGAACGGCGGGTATTGCCGAACTGCGTGATTTCAGCTCTTGAAGCACGGAGATTGGTGCATAAGGGCTGCGAAGCATATTTGGCTCATATCATTGATACTACGGCGGAAAGCCTTGATCTGAGCAACGTCCCTGTGGTGAATGAGTTTCTGGACGTCTTTCCGGAAGAGTTACCTGGGTTACCACCGATTCGGGAATTTGACTTCGCTATAGATCTTATTCCCGGCACGGCACCAGTTTCTACTACTCCTTATCGAATGGCACCGGCAGAACTGAAAGAGTTGAAGGTCCAACTCCAAGAATTGTTGGATAAAGGATTCATCCGACCGAGCATTTCACCTTGGGGTGCTCCGGTTCTCTTTGTGAAGAAGAAAGATGGCACTCTTCGATTGTGTATCGATTACCGACAATTAAATAAGGTGACCATCAAGAACAAGTATCCTTTGCCGAGAATTGATGACTTGTTTGACCAACTCCAAGGGGCGAGTGTCTTCTCCAAGATCGATTTGAGGTCCGGTTATCACCAGTTGCGGATAAAGGAAGATGATGTCCCCAAGACTGCGTTTAGGACACGACGGACATTATGAATTCTTGGTGATGCCTTTCGGCTTGACGAATGCTCCGGCAGCTTTCATGGACCTTATGAATCGAGTTTTCCACTCCTATCTCGATAAGTTCGTCATTGTTTTCATTGACGACATTCTTGTGTATTCCAAAAATGATGAAGAGCATTCAGATCATCTTCGGATTGTGCTACAGACTCTCAGAGACAAGCAATTGTATGCTAAGTTTTCAAAATGTGAATTTTGGTTGAAAGAAATTGGTTTCTTGGGACATGTAGTATCCGGAGAAGGGATATTTGTTGATCCGAAGAAAGTTGAGGCAATTCTGAGATGGGAACAGCCCAAGAACGTCACCGAGGTGAGAAGCTTCCTCGGATTGGCGGGTTACTATCGAAGATTCGTAGAGGGTTTTTCCAAAATTGCAGCTCCGTTGTCTGGTTTGACGCGGAAAGGAATTAAATTTGAATGGACAGATAAATGTGAGCAGAGTTTTCAAGAACTCAAACAGAGACTCACGTCAGCTCCCATACTTGCCCTTCCTACTATCGGTGATGATTATGTTGTTTACAGCGATGCTAGTAAACAAGGGTTGGGATGTGTCTTGATGCAGGGCGGCAGAGTTATCGCCTATGCTTCTCGACAGTTAAAGAAGCATGAGTTGAATTATCCTACCCATGATCTAGAATTGGCTGCAATCGTATTTGCATTAAAGATTTGGCGTCATTATTTATATGGAACCACTTGCAGAGTCTTTACCGACCACAAGAGCCTCAAGTACCTGCTCACCCAGAAGGAGCTCAATTTGAGGCAAAGAAGATGGTTAGAACTGATCAAAGACTATGATTTGGTGATTGATTATCACCCGGGCAAGGCGAATGTAGTTGCGGATGCTTTAAGCCGCAAGTCTTCATCTTCTTCTCTAATTCAGGGAGACTCTTACCTCTCATGCCTGGTGGCATTTCGTGCTCTTGGTGCCGAAATTTCTTGTGATGACAGCGGTGCGTTATTGGCGAAATTTGAAGTTCGACCAACTTTGGTGGATCGTATTAAAGAACTCCAAACCACTGATGAAGAGTTAAAGCAAATTGTGGGAAAAGTTCGCAAGGGTGAAACTAATGATTTTCATGTTCGGGAGGATGGTACAATCATGTATGGGAAACGGATTTGTGTTCCCAAAGATGATGGGCTTCGAAAGGCTATTCTAGAAGAAGCACACTCTTCGGCTTATGCTATGCATCCCGGAAGCACAAAAATGTACAGAACCATCAAAGAAACTTATTGGTGGTCAGGTTTGAAGCGGGAAATAGCTGAATTTGTGGCAAGATGTCTGGTTTGTCAACAAATAAAAGCCGAGCATCAAAAACCAGCCGGAACGCTTCAACCATTGCCTATACCTGAATGGAAATGGGAGCATATTACTATGGATTTCGTGGTAGGATTGCCACGTACTCGAGTCGTCATGATTCCATTTGGGTGATAGTGGACAGACTCACAAAATCGGCACATTTCCTCCCGTTAATACTTATTCCTTGGAGAGGTTAGCAAGGTTGTACCTTGATGAGATTGTCCGACTTCACGGGGTTCCAAAGTATCGATTGTATCAGATCGAGATCCCCGATTCACATCCAGTTCGGCCTAAGTTGCAAGAGGCCTTGGGTACCAAGTTGAAGTTCAGCCTACTTTTCATCCGCAAACCGATGGGCAATCTGAACGTACAATTCAAACATTGGAAGATATGTTGAGAGCGTGTGTTATGGATTTCTATGGGAGTTGGGATAGGCATCTCTCGCCGATTGAATTTGCATACAACAACACGCTACCAAGCTAGTATTGGGATGCCTCCCTATGAAGCTCTCTACGGAAGGAAATGTCGAACTCCACTTTGTTGGGATGAAGTTGGAGAACGGAAGATTGAAAGTATAGAATTGATCGAAACTACCAAGGAAAAGGTGAAGCTAATTCGGGAAAGAATGAAGGCAGCTCAAGATCGGCAAAAGAGCTACGCCGACAAAAGGAGAAGGCCCTTGGAATTCGAAGTGGGAGATATGGTATTCTTGAAAATATCTCCTTGGAAGGGTATAGTTCGATTTCAGAAACGAGAAAAACTAAACCCTCGTTATATTGGACCCTTCAAGATTCTGGAAAGAATTGGAATGGTAGCATACCGACTAGAATTGCCGTCAGAATTGCAAAGGATCCATGATGTCTTTCACGTTTCGATGTTGAAAAAGTATTTGCCGGATCCTTCGCACGTATTGGAAGTTCCTCCAATAGAACTGAAAGAAGACTTGAGTTTCAAAGTGCAACCTGTGCAGATAGTAGATAGACAGCTCAAACAGTTGAGGAATAAGCAGATTCCTATGGTAAAAGTGCTGTGGAAAAACAATCAAGTCGAAGAACAGACTTGGGAAACCGAAGAACTAATGCGGAAGCAACATCCGCAGCTGTTTGATACATGAGTTGTATTTTGAAATTTCGAGGACGAAATTTGTTTTTAGGGGGTTAAGAGTTGTAATACCAGAATCTTGATGTTCAGTATTTTGGAAATATTTCTATAAGAAAGTAGAAAAATGTTGACTTTGTGTATATATATATATATATTTGTTTAGTTATTTAAATATATTAAAAAAAAAAAAAAAAAAAAAAAAAAGTGGAGATGCTGCGTTTCGGGGTGAAACGCAGCACCCCGCTGTTCCCGAATCGATTAGGGCTAATAGCCCTAATCGATTCTCACTCTGCCCTCTCCCTCGTTCTCTCTCTCGCGAACATTCTGTCTCTCACTCTCCCTGACCTTCGTCTCTCATCTTCGATCGATCCGCCACCACCTGCGACGCCGCTGCAACCACCACCGCGAACCACCGCGTTCGCCTATTCTCTGTCCCGTACCGTTACTCTGTCTCTTTCTCTCGCGAAATCTCTCTCTATCACGATCTCGCGCTATCTCTCTGGTTCTCACTCACTCGTCTCTCCCTCTGTTTCACTCTGTTTTGTCTCTCCCGCGCGCGAATGGAGTTGCTCTTCGTCTCTCTTTCGCGCGACGACAGAGATCTTTGCCTCCTACGCCACTGCTCACTCGCGCAGTGATTCCTGATCGCCGGTCGAGAGCCCTCACTGCAACCCACCATCGAGGCTTTGAAAACCCTAGACTGCAACCACTGTCCTGCATAGGTAAGGATCGGTCCTAACCCTAGCCTTAGGGTTTTCAACATTCCTTAGTAAGAAGTCTGGTTATTGAATTAAATGTTGAATTTGGACTCCTTGCAGGTTTGAGAACGGACTGAGAAAGTACCTGAGCAAGGATTTCGATCCACGAGAAACCCTAGGTGAGGGATTTTCAATCCCTTAAGCAATTCGAAGTATTTTTGTTAAATTGAGTTAGAAATTACATCGATATATTTTCCCGACATGTGTTAGACTTGAAAGAAATGTATTTCCCTACGTAGTTGTATGACATTTATTGCGGTTAGGTCTAGAATTTGATATAAATTGACGTGAATTAAATTAGGATTATGTAAATTCGGGAGAAATTGATAAAATTGAGGAATATTGGAAATGTAAAGTCGTCGGTGATTTGAAATGATACTAGTTTGAGGAAAGGGCAGTATTGGAACGTAATTATGCAAGTAAAGGCTATTGTAAATAAAAAGGGGAATTTGAACACCCTTTAATAGAGCTTGAATTGATATTTATTCGTCTTGATTGGTCTAGGTTGACCTTTGGAGACTCGAGAAGAGTCGTTTTGTGTTGATTTTGGAAATAGAGAGTGAGCACCCTCTCTAGAGGTGAGTGGACGGATCGTTGTGTAGTAAATAAGCAAAATGTCTTTAAATTCTTTGATAAATGATTTGAAATGATTTTCATATGATTTTTATGCAATTATTTGTGATTGTGGGATGTCTGAAATGAGAATTTGAATTATAAATGCATCCTAAGTGATTTTACATGAATTTGTGCCATGCGACTTGATTACTTGATTGGTAAATGCTTATAGCATGAATTTCAGATTGAATTGATAAAATGTGGCACATGGATGGAAATTTGAATGATTGTGAAATTGTGGTATTGTGAATCGATGATTGTGAAATGAAAGGTGCCGCAGATGACTATAGTCATACCCCCCACGGAGCGACCCGACGGGGTGACGTGGGTTTGGGTTATATGCGAGAGAGGTATGCGGCCTCTGCTCCGCCACGTCGGACTATCCGGCTGCACCCCCGGGAGGTCCGAGCCAACGCCAAGGAAGGGGGTAGTTTTGAAAAACTGAAATGGAAAACCCCTTGGCGGGCTTCCGTCTTGGTTCGGCCAAACGCAAGAAGGAAGTGTTTTCGATGGGACCCTTGTGATTTTCTAAAGGAATATTTGAATGAATGCTTGACATGGATGCATATTTTATAAATGATGTTGAATTACCGAAATGTTTGGATATGGAAAATGATGTTTGAAGTATGCTTTGACATTCCCCACTTTCACCCCTTATTTATTACACAATCATGCCATTGCACTCCACTCACTGGATATTTATAATACTCACCCCACTCTTTAACATTTTTCAGAGGAAGATTAGATTTGTGACAGAGATTGGAGCTTGGGGAGGGCCTACCAGTGGCTTTTGTAGGTATACATAGAGATGTATAGTCATTTTGGTTTGAACTGAATTCCATGGAAAGGAAGACTTGTACAATTATTTTGGTACGGATTTAATTGATACTTGTTTCCTGTATAGGAACAAGTATTGATAGAATCCTTACGTGGTTTGTTGTTTATTTTCCCTTCTTCCATTTTTGGTAAAAACTTATTGTATAAATGGGACATTTGGACTTTATTCGAATTTTGAAATGGCTTGGATGGCCATATTGTGTGTCGTGCATGCACAGGTTCCCTCTCCCCGATTGTGTGTTGATGTGTAAATGCGCATGTACAGGTTCCCTCTCCCCGATGTGTGCTCGTGTGTACAGGGATGGACCGGATGAGTCCTTGCATGTGTTTGTTATGTGATGTTTTCTGTTTTTATATGATTGATGATTTGTGTAGAAAGAATTGTTGTCTTGCTGTCTTTGTAGCCTTGCGGAGTCCCGGTATATGGGGAGGTTCTGCCCGTATACCGAGATTTCGCGGCGGCTGTCGCGTGGTCGATCCGAGGATCGGGGCGTGACACATATGGTTAAAGTGTACAGTTCCCTTGATGCCTTTATAATGAGAAATTCCTTATTTTCTTTCTTTTATGCATTTGATAATTATAAATTTATTGAAACATATCTTTTGACATTTGAAATATATCTTTTAGCAATTCAAAATTTAACTTCTTTTCCCCTCCCCCGGAAATTCTATACCTTTGCGGAGCAGCAAAGTATCAGAGGTCTACCTTGATAGAATTATGCCAAAAGTGGTAAAATAGACCAATCCTCAGGATAAGGAAGATCAAATCTGACTAATTCAAATTGTGTATATAGGAATTATATATACCCTTTTGTTATTGAATTTTTATAGATAATTTTTCAAATTCAGTATCACCAAAATTCGTCAATATAGGTTTATTTATGAGAATTATCCCAAAACATAAATCATTGCTTTTCATATTTTGACTTTTTTAATTATTTGTTTTTGGCATCACCTTTCTTGGGTAGAGCATAATTAGTACGATAGAAGGAATCCTAAAAAATAGTTCATGTGACGTGATTGGTCGACAGAATGCTGAAATCTTATTGGATAAATCTCCACAAATTTATATAACTATCTGTTAAGCATTAAAGAGATAATAAAAGATAAACTATCCGATCAAAATAATAAAAAAAAGTCTTTTTTCTTATCATCATCGTATGTTTACTCTATATATAGAAAGAGACTCTAAATAGAACTCGAGAGAGAGAAAGAGCGAGAGAGAGAGAGAGAGAGAGAGAGAGAGAGAGAGAGAGAGGTAGAGAGAGAGAGTGTGTGTGCGTGTTGAAGAAGAATGACAAACAGCGCTTTTGTTTTAAGATTGGTAGAAACTGGTTCATCATTATCTCACCCTCCGACTCAAGAGGATCTTAGCTACTTTGAGACTCTTCCTCCTGGGTTTAGATTCAAACCCTCCGACCAAGAACTCATCCAGTACTACTTGAAGAATAAGGTCGAAGGTCGACCATTGCCTCCCAACAAGATTATCGACGATGATATTTACCTCGGAAGCCCTGAGAACTTATTAGGTCAGAAATATTCTAGGTTTTTCTGTTGTTTTTTCTTTGTAGAAATGATATATATTTTTATTATTCATCTTTTATATTTGAAGATTTTTTAGGTTTCTGTACTTGTTTTGTATTTCTTTGTCACAAAGATGAAAACTAAAAATTTACATGATTTAAAAAATGGGTTTCTTGATATTTTCTTGTTGTGTGATCTTTTTTCTTCTTTCATTTATTTAATTTAATATTTATTTCTTGATAATTCTAATAAAAAAATAGAATGATCATATGTGTATTTTTCTATTTTTTATTATTTTTTATTTTTTTCTTCACCTAAAACTCCGAAACCATGCATAGGTTCTTCAAAAGTAATTAACATTGACTTTGAGTGTTTCACATTTATTTATTTATTTATTTTTATTTCCGTAAAACTCTTAACTTGCTTATTTCAGTAACATTTTATTTAAATAGTGATGGGTCTCGCTCAATGAATCATGTTACTTTTTTGGGTTTCATTTTCTGTTTCTTTTTTATTAGTTTTTTTTTTTCTTTTTTTTTTCTTCATGATTTCTTTAAATTTTCTTGTTTCTCTGGTATTGCTTCATATGTTGCATTTACATGGAGGGCACGTGTACAAATGAGTGTGTGATGGGTTGTGCATGTGTGTTTGTCTGTATATATTAACGTGTGTCATTTTGTTTCATGCAAGCATACAATGAAATTATAATTTTATATTCGGAAAAGATTATATATCAGCAAGATTACTTTTTTTTTTAATATAAATATGTAAATCTGTTTTGATATAATTTCTGCATTAAGTCAAATATGAGGGTATCATATTCATGTTTGATAATATAATCGATAACGATGGTAACATATAATTTCGTAGCGTGTTTCTTGTAAGAGGATATTCATGAATGGAGGTGGAGCATGGCATAAATTTTACTTTTGTTGTTTAAATTATTTTTTGGACCAGAGAAATACAAGAAAATTTGGTCAGAAAGTGAATGCTACTTCTTCACTCCAAGAAACCGAAAGTACAAAAATGGAAATCGACCAGATCGGCGAGCCCTTGATGGATACTGGAAGGCAACAGGATCTGACAAGTTGATTAGATGTGGAGATACGGTTGGATACAAGAGGTCCCTTGTTTACTACAAAGGCAATACTCATCATGGAAACAAGACTGACTGGCTGATGCAGGAGTATATGCTCCGCTCTAATCCCATCAAAAAAGGCACCAGTGACATGAGGGTTTGTATAATATCTTTCTCTTTACACACTTTCACTTCTTTCATTTTGTTTAAGTGCATCCTCACCTTTTTATTTATTTTCTTTCTATGTAGTTGGATGATGTTGTTCTGTGTAAAATCTACAAGAAAGTGGCTAAAGGGGAGAAGGGAGAAAAGGCTGAATGTGGGGCTGATCAGGGTGGAGTGTCTTCTGCCCCGGATACATCTGACAATGGTCCCAATGAAGCAAACAGATACTTGAATTTGTTATTTGAAGATGAGTTTCCATATTCGGTGTACAATGTTCCTTGGGAGCTTCTATTTGATGACCCAAAGCCACCTACACTTTAACAGTTTTTGCATTGTAAGAAGGCAGTCCGAGTCTAGGGAGGTTAGAGACTCCTGCTGGTCTAGTATATATTAATCGCAGCTGAATTGTCTTAACTTAGTTTCCTTCATGTTTTAGTGAAAATTCTAACAATCTTTGGTGTTTTATTGCCCAGTCTTTGACTCATTGACTCAATTTTTCAACTCACACACTCTTATTTGTTTCCTGTTAATTTTCTTCAAAATCTTTTTCTTTTGGATGATTTTTTTGTTAATTTTTGTTGGTACTGATGCGCAACTAGCTGAGGAATTTGTAAAACATCCAATATTGGCACTGAAGTTCACTTATGCTTCTTAAAGGATCTTGAGTTTAGGCAACTAGAGATACCACATTCTTCAGAAGTGAAGGTTGTTAGATCTGTTTATTTATCCCAAGATAAACATCCAAAATCAGAGTGTTTCCTCTTCATTGCATTCATAAGTTTTGGTGACAGGAACTAGGAGATCAAGGCTGCAAAAGGGGGATAAAAATTCTACATAGCATACATTTTCTATCAAAGTGTATTTAATGATTACCTGAATATTCTCTTGACATTTAGAGATTTAAATAACATTCTAATAGTGTTAAGTATATCAATTGAAACATAGTTTCAAAAATGTAGTTCAAAGGACCTTAGAGCAAACCTATGTCTAACATTATTTTTGAGTTAATACTTAAGCTAGGTTTAAAAATCAATTATGCAATTTTTTAAATCTTCATGATATAGATACCCATGAGTTTATAACCATTGAATTACCATTCAATAATCACCACTTCTTATGGGATAGAAAGCTAGAATGATCGATGATTAAATTCTGCAGATATATCAATACCCATAAAAATTGTGAAATCACATGATACATGACCTAGAGTTAAGTTCATTTAATAAGTCAATCCACGGAACAAAACAGAGACTGTTAGACACAAATTACACAAGACCATCACTCTTCTACATAAACCAAACATGAATGCATAAAGAAAAGAAAATCTTTTTTGTGAACCATCTAATGTATCCTACAAGTTTTGAATTCTTTCTGGTTTTGTAGAAGCACTTAATTCTAACAAGCGTGCGAATGGGACAGAGTTAATTCTAACATGCATTGTCAAATATGCATTTTCCGGTGACAGGTTCTACAAGCCTTACCTTTTGATCTATGCAGTTTTTCTCCCTCAATTATTAGTAACTCATCTCTCTCTCTCTCCCTCCCTCCCTTCCTCCCTCTAAAACTTTTTTTTTTTTTTTTGGGGTAAAAGTAACAATATATCGTGGTAAAAAGACTAGATAGCAACTAATAAAAATTACATGCAGTGAAAATAAAAATGAGTGGGTAGAAATAGTGTTCCAGAAGAAATAATTTATGAGGAATGCTTGAAACTTGTACCTCTATAAATGGAGAAGAAGAGCTCTTTCCTTTGTGTACCCAAAACTTGAGTGCTCTTGTGAGGTGAACAAATAGAGAGTTAGTGTTGTGTGTTTGTAGGTGTTGAAGAAATAAAAATAGTGAGTGCTATATTAGTGAGAAAGATTTGTATGAATTTCCTCGGAGCGAGCATTTGCTGACTTTGTTCTTTGCAATTTGGTGCTTCATTTGGTCATTATGAATTTCCTCGGATAAGTTGGAACTTCAAGGATTTGGGAGTTTCATTGCTTGGATTTTGAGTCAACATAATTGCAATACGATTGCTGGAGGTCATATTCTGGATGTGGTGGTGGCTCTTTCTTGCGGTTCTTGCTTGAAGTCTTATATCTTGCAAAAGCTGCTTACAAAATGTGATTATGAAAACTAATTTTTGCCTTTGATGGCCTCGTCTGTAAGTGCTGGTGAGAAGTAGGCCATGGGCATAAAGCCTCGGAAGAATGTTTGGATGTAAATTTCACAAGGCTGATGCATTCGAGTCTTTTCTGATTTAAGAACATAAACAAAAAAAAAAAAAAACAAAACAAAACAAAAAGAAACAAAAAAAAAAAAAAAGAAAAGAAAAGGTTTTTGTAAATAGGAAAGTTTCTTTGTAACAAGTTTCTCCAGTTTTAGAGTTTTCTTTTGGAGAAGACCATTTGGCGCTTATGTTATGACTAAAGGCAAGAGTTTGTGACCCTTTTTTTTTGTATTTAACCACCTATATCTAGAAATCCAACTAATTCTATTTGAGTAGCTGTGGAGCGTAATTTAAGAGTTGGATGTCGGTTTTTCCATTATCAACATTCAAATTTGATCTCCAACAAGTGCTTTCTCTAAAATCCTAAACTCCCTTGCTTAACATTGTTCATGCGATCTTAAATAAAAAGAATTTCAATTGTTTCTATTATTTATAATATATTTTAAACAAAAATAAGAGCAGAAAATGATTATAATTGAGATGAAAATGTTAAGATGGATGTGAGGTGAAATTAGGAAAGATAGGATTAGAAATGAAGAGATACGTATTAAATTAGGAGTGAACTTAATTGTAGATAAGTTACGAGAGTATCGCTTAAAGTAGTTTGGGGATATGTAACGAAAATCAAAAAATACACAAGTTAGGAAAATCAAGATGCTAAATAGGAGGCTTAGTAAAATGACGAGACAGACCATTAAAAATTTAGATACAATGTATTCGTAAAGATATGACCGTTAAGAAGTTAACTGAAGAGATGATTTCGGATAGGAACGAATGACATAGGAGAATTAAAGTAAGTTAAATCATCACTTTTAGCATTATAAATATTTTTTTTAATCATCTTATATTTGTCTCTCAAATAGCCAATTCTAAATTTTAAAATTAAGATTTAAGTTGTTATTATTGTTATTGTTGTTCTTGTATCCTTTGAGTTTAAAGGTAAATCTCATCGTTTGTCCCTCGGAAGCATTTGAATTGCTTAGGAGTTAAGCTAGATATATTTATAAATGAAACTTATTTACATCAAATTATAGTTTAATTATTATCTTAGTGTTGTATTCTAGCTGATCATATCCAAAATTTTCAAATATTTGCGAAAGGCACTTTTTGTTGGGAGTTTCTTTCTGTTCATTTCTTAACTCTTATGAGACTGATAGAGATGGTATTGGGTTAGTCCATCTGATAATGTTAAAACTAACGCCATAGAGTCTAGCTCAATAATGGCCTGCAAGATCTAACTCGGATAAGGAGAAGTAAATCCTTTCGAACTCCTACAGTCCCGCTGTGAAAGGGTCAAAATCTCCAAATTTCATATGAAAGGGTCAACAATCCTCAAAATCCCAGTAAAGTCTCAAATCCATAAACCATATTCATCTCTAGTTGTTGGATATTTTAGTGACTCAATCACAGCGGAAGCATATACAAATAATTTTCGAAAAAATTAAATAGATCGGGTATAATAATAAATATTTTGAATATAGAACTCAAAACAATCGACCGATGCGTATGTCCCTCTGTCGGATCTCACGGTCGGGATAGTGGTCACATTATTAATCGAACTACCACCGCAATATCACAATGCCGCAACTCTCAGTCCGGCGATCGTTGTGACGGGAGAAATTTTCCTATGCAAAAATTTCTCGAACCCTCAAAAATGAAATTCTCTATCTAGAAAATTCTATTTTCTCTCTCAAGCCATTTTCTCATAGCTTTTTGTTTTTTATTTGCAAAGTCACGTACAGGATCCTTGAAGAAAGAGGTTAGTCTTCTCTCAATTCTCTTTGATCCACTAAACGTGGAGAGTATTATGGAAGTGGAGTTGTGATAGTTTTGGGAACTCCTCAAAATTACCATAATGCCCATTTTGGGCATATCTAATTAAAATCTCCCACTTGCACGTGATGGTATTTAATATTCGTCACAAGATCACAACTCATGCGATCACATCATTCTACTGGACTTTCATACAGGATTGGGCATTGTGCGACTTGCGAGTACACCTGTAATCAAAAACCTCTCGATGCACCTATTAGGATGATCGAGAAGCCATCGTTACTATCAAAAGAACTCGCTGCACCCTAAATCCAAAACTAATTACATCCATCAAACTGCTTTCCTCATCGAAAGTAATTTTCAATAAACGCTCAATTGTGTATCCACTATTATGCTTACATCCCAACATGGACAGACATAATAGGTATGCCGGTGAATATAACACAATGATGTAATGTTAATTGGTCTTCTTTTTCCCAAACTCGAATCTATTAGTCTCAATTCAGCTGTTTTCCTAGACCTATCCCTCAAATCTCAATTTATCTTCCGGGCCATCGGTAAACAGACTAAAGTAGCAACACTGAGCCAAAACTTCTAGAAACAGCCGAAAGTGATAAGGGTATAAGAGATCCCACCCAGTGGATCTCGGGTCTCACATAGTGGGAACTGAATCAAAATCATATCAGTGTCTCAAATAATGCTCCCACTATTCCTGGTCGACATATCATACGCGGTATGAAACGCGTGCCACAATGTTTTTCCCCCATCTCTCAAAGGGCATATGTCAGATTTCTCTAATACTGTGTAGGTATGGGACTCAGTCTACACATAAGACTTTACCCAGAGATCTCAGAGAGAGTATCTCATAGACAATATCACTAGTCGTAGGTGATATCTGAGATCTCAAACCTGACTACTTACAGGCAACATAGATGTGGATACGTCCATACCGGTCATATCATATATGATCTCATCCTTGACACATATTAGGGCGACTTATGTTCTAGTAGGGCAACTCTCAAAGCCTCTTACAACTAGAAACCGTCTCATCTCCGCTCACTCAGAGCTGGATGTGGTCACTTGTGTGAGAGACTCGACCACGCCTGCCTGACATATCATTTATCACAACAAATCACAAAATATATGACAATAAGATAGTGCTATAAATAAGTGACCCAATCATGTACACATGTCATATATATAACACAATAAGTATCAGTACAAGGTGAGAAATATCAATATACATGCAAACCAAATGATTCCAATATCTCATACAGGAATCCATCATAATGGGTTTATTAAAAGGATCAGCCAACATGTAACACCGACTCTCGGTGTATTCTATAGTGAATTCCATTTCATATATATATATATATATGATGTTTTTACTACTATATTCATAAATTTTCACTAAGAAAATTTTTCCGATAAATCAACCTTAGATATTTGACGATAAAATACAAATCGGATCAATTTTGACTTAAAGAGATTCAAAACCTTAATTTCACATTAAATAAATTTAATTAGGTCTAATATAAGATTTTGGGCCTAGTGTGTAATTATGAAAATTTTAGGGGTCAAATTAGAATTTTTATAAGTCAAAGGACTTGTTAGCAATTAACAAAACTTAAATGAAATGTGACAAGTGTATTCTTGTATTGAACAAGTGTTATAGTGAGGAGGAAAAGTGTTGGCCAAATGGAGATGAGAAAGGCAAGGTGGGCCAATGAGAACACATGCACATGAAAACCAATGAGAACACATGCAATAGTCAAAATGATCCTATGGTTTAGATTAATTGGAGATTTGATCCTAGGGTGGTGAGTTATTAACACAATAATAAAAGAAGAAGACCTTAGAATGCTTGTTCATTCTTCCAAATTCGTGAGAACAAGGAGAGAAGCAAGAGAGGAAGACCAAGAAAGTGAGGTAAGAAATTTTATCCTGTCTCACTTTAAATTTTATTTCTGTCCGTGATTTCATCTCTGTTTTAAGACATCTTAGAGCTAGAATTTGAAAATGTGTTAGTTATATGAATTGTAGATCAAGGTCTTATCTTTCCAACGAGATAAGAATCACCAAAATCAGATGCCTGTGCCAAAAGGTATGGCACTTTTCCTGAAACTCGACATAGAAGTGTCCAGTTTCGAACCTTGACAGTAGTGAGTAAAAACGACCCCTCTCCAGTCTTAGTTTGAAGAAACACAAAACATGAAAGTTATAGATATACTTCTTGGCTATAACATATAAAAATTTCAGCCATTTCGCACGAGGAAATTGAAAGTTATACAATTTTCCTTAAAACTGTGTTGACAGAAACTTTATGTTTCACTAAAACGTATCAGTCTTGTTCATGAATTTTGTTGAACCCCTTCCAGGAAAATTTGGATAAAACGCAAAACACAAAAGTTGTAGATCTACATCTTAGCTATAACATGTTAATATTTCATTAGACTTTGGTGAGTATAATGAAAGTTATGGCTTCTGTACAAAAACTGGACAGAATCCAAAACTTAAATATGACAGTAACAAAATGAGGCTTACCGGGAATTCTGTGATTTGAATCTGAGGAAGTGTGCAAAATGAAAGTTATAGTGCTATCTCTTAGCTTTAAAATGAGATAAGAATCATCTGATTTGGACTGGTATAGCCAAAGTTATAGTCTATTTTCCATGACTGCGCAGGTTAAAAAAAAATCTATAGACTGTCTCCCTAAGAGTTATTTGAGTTGAACGGAGGGAGCACTTGATTTATGCTTTGTGGAAATATTGGGGAGTGCATTATCCTCCCCTAACTGTGAGTGAGACTTGACATCTACTTTTAATTGATACTGTGTTTTAAAAAGTTTTCAGAGGCATGATTTAAAATGGTATGATTGACTTATTTCCCTGGATTTATGAAAATGTTTTGTGATATATGGAGTGTCCCAACTTGTTTATATCGATATGCATCCATGATTTTGACACTTGATGATTGTGCCACACTTTGATATGTCCACTTGATTTTATACTTCCATTGCATATTGGCACATGATTTTGACATGTTATGGCTTGAGATTTGGCTTAAGATATGTGATTTGGGCTGGATGCCCCTGTGGATACTGTGATGATGATGATATGCTTCCTATGGCATTCCGTAGCTACGAAGGACATTTGGTAGAGGCACCTGTTGTGCCCGGATACGCCTCTGCAGGGGGTATCCGCCAGATTGTCATACATATTGTACGGACAGTCGTCGGTTGAACCACTTCGGGGAGGACCTTGGTAGGTCTAGCACCGGCGGGTTTCCATACACGCTTGATCCTTGATACGTGTGCGATATATATATACAGGCTAGTTGGAGTAGTCTGTGGTCAACGTTGGGGTGGAGAGCCTTATTTTATTACTTGCACCGTGAAAACCCCCAACGTTGCCCGTCCTTGGCCATGGTTGGCCTTTGCCGGGATATTTTCGGCCGGCTCTACATGATATGACGGACATGCATAATGGATGCATATTTGATTTGATACGTATGCCGTGAATTATTTATTGAGATGTCATAATATTTTTGCATACCATGGATTTATTGGGACATAATTTTGACACTCTTAATTCACCCAAAAATTTATTGTAGCATGTCATCCCCCCGACTTGCTGAGTACCAACCCCCCCTCTCTACGGTACTCACCCCTCACATTCCCCTCCTACAGGTGTAGACTCAGACTGAGAGATTTGTGCGCATTGTTGTATTGGATATTCTTTGGAGACTACTAGGCCGGGGTATGACTACCCGCTATTCCACTATGTATTGAGGTTATTGTATCATTTTGAGAAAGTTAGGATGACCATTGTATTTGTTTAAATTGGGATGACTGTATTTATAATTCTTCTTGTCTGTACAAGGTTAACTCTCACTTGTTTTAATTTGCATTGAGGCATACATGTATTAGTTTTATTTCTTGGGGATCTCTGTGATTTGGAAACCTGGATTTTGTGAATGTCGACAGCCTTACGGTGCTTCGATGTGCGGGACGTGGTGCCCGTGCATCGAGGTGCCGCGGCGGGCTGGTCACGTGCCCGGCTCGGGTGTGGGTCGGGGCGTGACACAACACGCTGTATAGTACTGTACTTAATTAGTCACTTCATCATTCTCGGTAATGTCTCTCATAACGTAGTATTAGGTATCAATATGTTTGGACTTACTAATATTTAGGGTCTCAAATGTGGTCAAGGGCAGCCTGATTTTCTCAATAAATCATCACTAGCCTCCCACTGTTTGCCACAACCGCTAAGTGATCCAGAAATCTCCGAAACCAAACACTCTCCTGAACTGTCACTGAGCATCTCATAAACTCAATCTCTATCGTAGATAAAGATATACAGGTTTGCTTCTTGCTACTCCAAAACAGCAAAACCTGATATCGATTTGCATACATTCAGATCGCCAACCCAGTCAGTATCTGAATACCCATCAAAATGCAAATCACCTCCTCCGTTACACAAGGAGAGGTCTACAGTTCTCTCGAGATATCTCGGAATCCTTGTACTGCTCTCCAGTGATCCCCTCTAGGATTCGATCGATACCTAATTACTATATTGATTGCAAAGCAAACGTCTGATCGTGTACGTGACACTGCGTACATCAGACCACTTAGTGTACTGGGACAAGAGATTCTACTCATTTCCCTTGCCCTTTCCTGAATCTTAAAGCATATATCAAGAATTAGGGTTTAATCTTTTAATGATAAAAGTATTTTTAAGGTCGTAGTCGATTTTCTCTAAACGTTTGAGAACTCCCTTGATGTTGGACTTCTGTGAAAAAGTCAACATCTGTCTCTAGTGATCCCTCTGAATCTTAACTTCGAGGAAGAACTGAGTCTCACACATGTTCTTCACATCAAGACTCAACAATGTTCACGTCATCATGGTCATCAGATACTCTCTGTTGTTCCCAGTCAACAGAATATCATTCACATAAGGACATGATCATAAAAGATCAAAAGAACATAAAAGGTATACGCGATGATCCTCCTCAATCATCACGAAACCGTGAGATATCATCTCCTCGTGAAATCTCAAATGCCACTATCTAGATTGATGATTAAAGTCGTATGTCAACTCCCGAAATCGACAGATCTTATCATCCAGATCTACAAGAATAAAGCCAGATGACTGTTCTTTGTAGATTTCTCATCCAAAACTCCTACTCAGGAGAACAATCTCAACGTTCATCTGGACTCACTCCAGATCCATATAATGTCCAGAACAATTGGTAAAAGTAAACGGATCGAGGTAATCTCGCCCACAGTCTGAGTAACCATTGGTTATCATACGGGCCTTATACCTCTATACCGATCCATCGGCCTTTTTCTTGATGTTGAGAACCCACATATTCCCAACGGCCCTACGACCCTCAGGCAAATCAACTAGATCCCAGATCCCGTTGATTCTCATCAACTTCTCTCACCCATGACCTATAATCAATGGTTCTCCACAGAACCCTCAAGAGCCGATAGGACAGTTAAAAGTTTCTCGTAATCCTCAAGAGTCACACTGAGAGCCTCTCCCTCAATCGAGAAGCGACGATTAGGTACACATCCTCGACTACTCTTCAGAGGAGGGGAAACCTTTTTACCTCTAGATGGATCGCTCCCACTAGAATCAAGATCCATAATGGATTCTTAGGTCCTGCCACTGGGATTAGCTTAAACCACTATGCTCATCCATCTGATAAAATGTAAAATCTTAATTGATTTCACCTCTCATAGGGAAATCATTTTCAAGAAACTCAGTATCATGAGACTCAATCTCAGTGAGAGTGTCATCTGTATGCTCATTAGAACACAACCTCCTGGAGTGTTCTGAGTATCTCATAAAGATACATCTCTTTTCTCACTGGCCTAACTCGCTGTATAAATGTGAGAAACAGTGAACATAAGCGACACAACCCCATAATCTCAAATGGCTAAGGTCAGGCTATCTCCCTTTCCAAAACCCATATGGAGTACTGACTGCGGACTTCAATAGAACACGATTGAGAACGTAGGCTGCAACCAATAGCGCATCTCCCCAATGGGAAATGAGTAAATTGGCTCGCGCCATTATTGACCTCATCGTCTCAAACAAAGTCCTATTCCTCTCTCGCAGCTACTCTACTCCACTGAATAGTAAGGAATAGTCAATTTCTCGTAATGCTCTTCTTGAAATAGAGCACTTCAGACAAATACTCGCACCCTCGATCGGTTCTGAGAGTCTCTACTCTCAAGTCTAACTGATTCTCAATCTCGCTAATAACCTCCTAAGGCACCTCAATGCCTCAGACTTGCACGAGATCAGATAGACGTAATCGAAACGCAAATAATTGTCTATGAACGTAATAGAGTACCCAACACCATTCAGGTTCTCACGTTCAAAAGGTCACAGATGTCGGAGTGAACCAACTGCAATAGAGTCTCAACCCTCATTGCAATATCGAAGGTTTTCTTGTAATTTTGCCATCTAAACAAGATTGGTTAGTGGGCCCTATAGACCACTCACTGCCAACCGATTCATCATCTTTCACACTAGGAGGATAACAAGAAAATACATTGAAAGGAATCACTTCCAGTGTATTTAGTCCCTTACGAACCAAAATAAAACCAATCAAAGAATTGCTGTAATAAATAAAAATTATAAAATTTCCAAATTAACAGAGCATATCCTAGGTTGTAATCAAATTCCGTCGAACATTCGGAGCGTAAATGATGTATAGAGTTTAGCAACTTTGCAACTCCAACTTGCAAGTGCTACTCCCTCTGATGTCGACAAACGCTCCGTTTCTTTACGTAACCTCCTACTTAAGGACTCACTAGGCGGAACTATATAAGCGCGCTCCTATCTCGAGCTACGTAGTCCGTTACTCCTGTGTTTACAATCCATGAAGGAGAGAAAATAGAAAATAACTCAAACTACGGAAAGAATGAAGAGATAATTTCCACTCGTCGCACTCACAAGCGAAATGACCAAATCTACTACAGATGTAGCACTATACTTTGGTCGTATCCAACTCCTTCTTGCTGCGAATTATTATTATCGGTTTTCTCGGATGTTTTCCTCTTACCTGAATCTTGAGTCCCACAGGAGTCCTTGCTCGACTCCACCGCATAAGCATGACCCGAGTATGGCCTACTCGCCTCTAGATACTCTTACTCGAGCTCACGGTGCCTATTCACATTAGTGAAAGTACGAATACTTTCATCGTATGTGAAATAGACTTTCTTGATTTCTCATGAATCAGATAAAGAATTGGATCGCATCCAGCCCTAGAAAATATATCCGAAATGGGCTCGGTCAAATTCCCCAACTCGACGACCATACTCAATATTTTTTATCAAGTGTTACATTATCGTATGATCAATCCTTTTCTTATAAGTTATTAAACTTATAAGATAGCATCCTTATCTGAAGATCTTTGATAGCACCACAATGCTCTTTATAGGACGAGCTAAACCGATAAAGCCATAAGACATTACTCATAGATTGAGAACGCATCATTGTGTATGCTACTCAGGAGGATTGTCCTCACTCGGCCATCATTCCTCTTCCATGCATGTAATGTCTCCTAATCCCGTCTGTCTAAGGTGTGGTACCCATCCCGGAGTCCATAATCTTATACCTTAGAATTTTAATTAGATCTTGCCCCTCGAGGATAAATTGAATCTACCGGTAAAAAATCACGTAATTATCACCATTCAATTTTATCCCCATTACAAAGATCTAATACGACAATTTTAGAAACAGTCATAGAGATAATCGTGACTTGTGATGCTTATTCTCACATTTTGTGCACCCTACGAATCAACAAGACACAAATGATTCGAATACAGACCCCAAGACGAGCGTATGAATCAACAGACACCATACACCACAATCCGGGATTGCATCTCACCATTCAAACTAGGATTTGGTACACAAAAACCCACAAAAGACACTTTTATGGATGTGAGACTCTCAAAAATTGAAAAAATTTCAATTTCAGATGACCTGACGTGTCGTCGGAGGTCCCACGTGCCACCACGCTCCGGCGGCGTGTCCCCACGCGCCTGCACTCGCCGGGGACAGCTTTTGGTGCGTGCAGGACGCGCAGCGCGTCAGGCACGCGCCTGCACGCGCCTCTGCGCATTGGCGCACGCGCCTGACGCGCGGTCGCATGGGCGACGCGCCTACACTTGCGCGGCCCACGTCTTCAGGTCGGATCCGGACGCGGGCGCGGGTCGGTTCTGACCCGGTTCGGTCCAGACCCGGTCTGGACCAGGCATCTCACGCATCTCCTCGCACGTGAGTACCACGCGCCCGTTTCCTGTGCTCAGACACGCCTTCTCGCGCGTGTTGTGCACGCGCCTGCAATCTGAATTCTTCGTCTTCACCCGAATTTCACTGTAAACGGGTATTTTTGACCCGTTTTCGGAAAGCTCGAATTTCGACATCAACAATGTGCAATATATATATCAAAATGTAGATCTAGCAGAGACAAACACGGATCTACCAATTTCATACACTGATTTGACCTAAAACTCACCAAATCTGGGGTTGAAGTGTTCGGTCACTATTCACGGCCGAATGTTTTAACCAGAATTTTCTTCGCATAAACGTGCTCAGAAAATTACGAAAAAATTATTTTCGTGTTCTACGAATCATGGGTAACACAGTGGTGTTCTCGGATTCACGAGACTCATCCGTGATCCGAACCCCAAATTTTGAACCCTCGAATTTTTATACCCGAAAATAAAATTCTGAAAATTAATTTTAATAATCCAACAAAAGCACTGATACCAATGCTGGATATTCTAGTAACTTAATCACAGCAGAAGCATATATAAATAATTTTTAAAAAAATTAAATAGATCATGTATAATAATAAATACCTCGAATGTAGAACCCAAAACAATCGACCGATGCGTATGTCCCTCTGTTGGATCTCACGGTCGGGATAGTGGTTACGATGTTAATCGAACCATCACCGCAATACCATGACGCCGTAACCCTCAGTCCGGCGATCGTTATGATAGGAGAAATTTTACTACGCGAAAATTTCTCGAACCCTAAAAAATGAAATTCTCTCTCTAGAGAATTTTATTTTCTCTCTCAAGCCATTCTCTCATAATTTTTTTTTTTTTCTTTTTTGCAAAGTCACGTGCAGGATCCTTGTTGAAGAAAGAGGTTAGTCTTTTCTCAATTCTCTTTGATCCACAAAACATGGAGAGTATTATGGAAGTGGAGTTGTGGTAGTTTTAGAAACTTCTTAAAATTATCATAATGCCCCTCTTAAACATATCTAATTAATATAACCCCCCCCCCCCCACATCCAGCAAGCCTTATGTTTCAAAACATTAATCCATTTATATTTAACTTAAACTGGTCAGAGAGGGGAGGGGACCATGAGATCTACCTAGCCACTCGATGGGGTTGAATGGGATCTTTTGATAGAACAACCCACCTTTCTCTCACATACTTATAAGCCCCTCACAACGCCTTCAAGGGAGAAATCATTACCATCAAAAACTACTCTATAATGTTCCTTCCAAATCGTACGAAGAATGTACAAGAAAAGCAACGACCAGGATTTACGCATATGCATGGCATGGGATTTGTAGTAATGAGTAAGCTAGTCTTTGGTCGAGAGCCAAGAAAATACTAATTTTTTTAGAAATGAATTTCTAAAATCCGAATCCGTACCTATTATATGATCAAGCAGTCATGAAAAAGATGCAAAGTAGTTTCTGTATATTTCTCACACAACGGGCCTAAAGTGGGTACTATTGGTCATGAAGCTATCATGCGTTATTTGCCAAATTCTGAGCTTAACCCATTCTTGACATCTCAAATTTCAAATCCATTTCCAATGGCCCATGTTGGAGGAATTGGATGTCTCTTCTTGGTGGATGAATGCATGGGCCGATCTCATGGAAAAATCACCTGACTAATTTCCTACCCAAATAATGTTGTCCTGCGATGCTCTCTCATGAAAAATCAACACAAATCTAATCTCATCCATTATATTCCCTGGAAGTAGGTTAGCAAGACCATCTGTATCGATCCTCTCTAATGTGATGAATTGTTGCATTATCAACCCATTTGGGGTGAATGAACTAGTTCTATAGATTTTGACCCGATTGTAAACTTTCCAAGTAAAAGATGCCAAATTGTTTAATAATATATTTTTTTTTTATACCAATTTAGCCAAATCACGTATTATACGGCCAAATTTTATTTTTGGAATTGAGGTTATTCTTAATATTTGAATTAGGTTAATCATATTTCCAGTCAAAAGTTCTTAATTCATTGTGTTATGATAAAATTATTAACAAAAAAGAATATTATAAAACACCATTTATAATAAAGGTTTTATTTGGGTTAGTATTTTTATTAAACAGCCATGGGGTGGTTGTATAAATAAATGTGATGCATATTTTATAACTCTAAGATTTTGAGTTCAAATTTGACTAATGAAAATCACTTACAAAAATATGTGTAGAATGTTTGAATTATAAAGGGCTTTGTGGCTATCTTGGTTGGGTTGCGATAATTACATCTTCTAAAAAATAATAGTTTTGGTTTAAATCAGATATTTTATATATAAACATTTTTATTATTATATGATAGCAACACTTGTTTGCTACCCTCTTACACTTGAAAGGAAAAAAAAAACATTTTAATTAAACAACCAATGCTATTTATTGTTGTTGCTAATTTCAAAATTATGTTTGACAATGGTAGTTTGCTAAATGTTGATTAAATTCCTTTGATTAAAATTCATTTTCAATTATGAATCAAATTTAAATTATTTTGGAACCTAGAAATTTAAAGTAGTCTACTTAAATAAAAGAAGGAGAATTTCGAGAAGTAATTGATTTAAACTATTAACAAAAGGAATAGGGTTTTATGGTAATCTAAAATGTGATAACATTTTACTTCTCATAATAATTCTTAAAAATTAGAATTTTATTTTGTAAAGAATAAGTAAAAAGCGCAAGATGAATAACTACATATCTGAATAAATTATCAGTAGCTTTTATTTTAATCACCTACTACTTTCTCCATAATCACCCATATGGCTTCCTCTCCACATCTTTCAATCAATTTTTCTTTTTAAAAATTTTATTTTTTTCTTAATTATATTTTATTCAATTTATTATTATTTTTTTATACCCATCGCACCACAATACCGTCATTCTTAGTAACAAAAAGATAAAAATATATAAATATTATGTAATACCGAAAATCCGGTTTTAGAAATTTTGTTAATATTTCTATAATATAATGGAAAATTTTAAATTTTATTGATATTTTATTTTGGGGTTTTGAATTGAAATTTTTAGTATAATTAAAACGTCTGTATTGCAAATTCGTAGTATATTCTATTGTTGGTAAATTTAGAAATTTAATATGATGAGAGTATAAATATATATTTATATTTATTTATAAAAAAGAGAGAGAGAGAGAGAGAGAGGAGACGCAACATTTTGGGACAAAACGCTGCGTCCCCATGATTTAATTAGGGCTTGAAAGTCCTAATCTTCCTCCATCTCTCTCTCTCGCTCTCTCTCTCTCTTTTCACTCTATCTCCCTCTCGCTCGCCGCTCTCACTCTCTTTCTCTCTGTTTCTCTCTCTCCTGCGACTCCCTCTCAGCCGCTAGCCACCACCGTACGCCATCACTATCATCACTCTCTGTCTCACTCTCAATCATCTCTCTCTCTCTCACGTGCGACAGAACAGAGCTCTCTCACTTTGTCCCTCGCCTATTCGCGCATGACGTTGCTCTCCCTGCCGAGAGTCCTTCTGCAGTTTTCGTTGAAGCGCCGAACCAACATCCATCCTAGACCTTCGAAAACCCTAGGCAAATTTGCGATTTCTCCACTACGCAAGTGAGGTGAATTTCTGATTTATAGATTCTAGGGTTTCGATTTCTTTTGGTGATTGAACCTAATTACTGAACTTTGTTTCGGTCTAGAAGCACTGCAGTCCCAGACTGAATTGAATGGCGCACGAACGCTATAGGACTGCAAATTGTGAAACCCTAGGTGAGAGAAATTCTAATTCTTTCGATAATTGAATGAGTTTAGTCTGAATTTATAATGAGAGCTTTGTATATGCTCTAAAAATGTGTGGAATTTGAAGAGAATGCATTTTCCTGAAAATTGATATGTGATTTCTAGGGTTACGTCTAAATTCTATATGAATTTAGGCTGATTAATACGAAAGAAACGTGTAAGATAAAATTAGAAACTTGTTGGGTTGATTAGAATAGCTTTCCTTGGTATTTGAATTGAAATTGTGAATTATTGGCCTAGGTTGACCTTTTGGAGATTTGAAAGGAGTCATTTTGGAAAATTTGTGGAAATGTGGAGTGAATACCCTCCTTAAAGGAAAGTGGATAGTTCATTGTGTTTTTAAATGAGTAATTTGTTTTAAAATTTATTTTATAAATGATTTTGAAAGATTTTTACATGTTTTATATAAATTGTTTTGTGATTGTGGGATATCTAAACTGAATTGTGAAGTATGAATGCATCCATTGTGTTTATAAATACATGTGTGTCATATGATATTTGATATAATGCATCCACTGTATTTATAAATACATGTGTGTCATTTGATATTTGATATTGTTTTATGAATTGTATTGGCATGAAATTTATGATTATTTATTAGAAATTATGGCACATGATTTGAGAAATGGTATGTTTGAGAATTCTGAGAACTATGAATTGGGTGGGATGGTCATATTGCATGCTTGCATATACAGGAACCCTCTTCCCAAATGTATGCTGATGTGGGCTTGTGTATATAGCGACGGACTGGATGGGTCTTTTGCATATGTACTACTTATATGTTTTCTTATTTTAGATGGATTGTGTATTTAAAGAATTGTTGTATTGATTTGTAGCCTTTTGTAGAGTCCCAATATATGAGGAGGTTCTGTCCGTATATCGAGATAACACAGTAGTTGTTGAGTGGTCGATCCGAGAATCGGGGCGTGATATATTATTTTCACAAGACTCTGTGTGCTCAGTGAAAAACTTATCCAAAATTCAGTTTTTGCCCATAAAATGACAAATTCTCCCAAAAATCAAATAGGGACACGACAAGTATGAAAACCATGTTCCATGATTGGCGGGAAACAGAAAAATGTACGGGTGCTCCAATCACATTGAAGATGTGAACTTTGCAAGCATTTAGTCCCAAACAATCTAGGCCAGATTTGGGTAGTATACAGGTTGCAGTATGCACTTTAGGAAGTGGGCAATGGAGAAGCATTGGAGATGCACCGCACAGAATTGACAAAATACCAAGTGGTAAGGGTTTCCTCAAGGGAATGCTTCATGGGACTATTGCACCGAAACCCATATGTAGTTTTGACTTTGCATGGGAGCAATCCCACATTGTTCCGATCACTGTTAGTTATGAAACGGATTATCTTTAGGCATTTTATTACTGTCGTGTTGGTGTAATTAATGGTCGTCTGTCGCTCCCAGATTTCATTATCAGTTATAAGCATCCAGTGATCTGGATGACGGAGGTATATGGTGTTAGGGAAACATGGACAATATGATCAGAACTTAGCGTTTGACACATTAGCCAAGATTTACAGGCCAGTTATAATTCTGAACAATGGGGATATGGTAATGATAGGCTTAATCAAATGGTATATTCCTCCTAGTGGAGAAGGCCACTTAACATGTATATGATTTTAAGTGCCTAACATGTTAAGTGCCTTAGCATGCCTATTATCGTATAAGAGTACGTATGAGTGGATTTTTATAAATTATTATGGTATATTCCACTTAGCATGTTTTATAAATTATTATGGTATAAGGCCACTTAGCATGTATTATGGTATATTCCTCCTCTAAATTATTCATCACATTATTCTGAACAAGGCACTTAGCATGCCCCAATGAGGAGGCCTGAACGCCGGTCTAACGGAAGTACCGAGGCTTTCTTAAGAGTCCAAGACCTACCCTATGCATAATTCTAAATGCCCAATCCCTTATAATACCTCCCACCTTTGACAGAAAGAGGGCACTTCCTTTATTTTGTTAAAAAAGAAAAAATATAAAAATTTTATTATTTACTATTACGTGAAAGAAAGAGGATATATATATATATATATATATATATATATGATTTCATGATAATGGAATTAAATCTTTTATAAGGGATATAAAGTAATGAGGTCAAGAAATCATTCACGCTCGTCTCATTGTACTAAATAATCTCTTGCTAATGAGAAGACCAATGGGAATTATGATGACAAAGAGGCTATTGGCATTGTTTTCTATCACATTGAAAAATCACTAGCATGCATATAAATTGAGCCCAAGGCATTTGATTTTACTCTTTTTTTTTTAAGTACAGATAATCTCATTGTATTTTGCACATTAAATTAAATTCAAAATTATGTGATTCTAAATACTAATTCTCATTGGAATGTAATTGACTTTTATGTTAAATTTTTATTAAATAAATTTTTATTAAAGCATAAATTAAGATCGCATTAATCGTTAATCAAAAGTTAATCTATGAGATTATAATTTCTAAAGACTCTTTTGGCTACTGCGATTCACTTTGATTTAATTTTTACAACGCCATAATCCTACTTCAATTAAAATTACTCACCAAGCTGAGGAAACTTATTGATACTTGGATGTATGTAAAGAGCTGCTTATGCCGTTATGAAGTTCAACTCAAACCCAAATAGAGTTGAATCCTTTTTAATTAATGTGATGAATTTTTATAAACTCCAAATTAATCAAAGAATATTTCTTCTTAATATAAAAGAGAATACTTAAATGTTAATACCACATGTATGTAGGAAAGGGTATTTAGGAGGCGTTTGGTTTGCACTTGCGAATCAAAGTATTCGGAATCATAATAAAAAACCCTTAGAAATTAGAATCGGAATCGGAATCGAAATCCGATACTTTTTATTTGGTTTAGATTTTGGAATTAATATAATTACCATTATTGATATTTGATTCGTATATTTTTCGAAATGAAAATCATATAATTATTAATTTTATCTCTCGTAAAAGATATCTCTATAATTTAAAATGTTTTTCTTATTAAAGACCTTTTATGGGAAAAAATATATACATTTGATAAAAATTGAGTTTTTTATGATAAAAAAGTTTTAATAAATGTTTTTTTTTTTTTTTTTTTTTTTTTTTTTTTTTTTTAACTTTCACTCCAAACCCTAAAACTCTCTCTCTCTCCACAAACCGGAGCCCAAACCCATACCCCCTGCCCCTAATGCCTTGTGCAACACAATCTCTCTCTCTCTCTCGCGCACGTTCTTCGCGAACCACAAAAGCAAAAGCAAAACCCAAACCCATACCCCTAATGCCTTCTTCAACACAATAATGACCCAAACCCCATTCTCCGATTATGATGACAACAAAACTCGACGACCCTCTTCGCCATTCTCCGGCAGTGGAAGAACAACCACCATGAGAGTAATTGTTTCCCTACAGGCGAAATCCCCTGCGCTCTCTTCTACTTTCTTCAACTCTACTTGAAGCAAAATTGATCGAAATGTAGAGAGAGAGAGAGAGAGAGCCCTACACGACAAAAGAAGAGGTTCTCGTGGTATCCGTGGCAGTGGCAACGACAATGTGGCAACTGAGAGCCCTATTCCGTCGGAAACTCAAATCACCTGCGCATCGGCTGAATGGAGGGGTGGAAGGAACCAATATTTTTTCTTGGTTTCATCCTTGGATTTCAGCCAAAACCAACTTGGGTTTTATAAAACCCATACCTTTTGAATTTTATTTCCAAACCCTTATTCACATTCCCTTGATCCAAATAATTTATATAAGTTTCAAACTCATTTATAATTCTCATACCCATTTACCAAACACCACTTTAAAAATTCTCCCTTAATCCAAATAATTTATATAAGTTTCAAACTCATTTTTAATTCTCATACCCATTTACCAAACACCACTTTAAAAATTCACTTTTATAACCAATGCCTAGTTGGTCGAAATTACTAATTAGAAATTCAACATTATCCAACAATTAAAAAAAAACTTTAAAATAAATTTACTAAAAACTTAAGTTAAAGAGTTTAGCGGTAAATATGGTTATATCCTTAAGATAGGACAGATTGAGTTGTGATAAAATCTGCCAGCTTAAATTCGTAGTTATCTAGCAGCATACATATAATACATCTATGCTATACATACAAACACACGCACGAACACACACAAACACAGATCGAGATCGTAGAAAACATGTTTGATAATGCATACAATTTTATAAGTGAGAAGTTCTCAGGTTTTGTCTTTGATGTATAGAATTAAATTGTTCGTCTAGTTTTCATTTTTTTTGTGAATAAATTTTGCAGTCTGCACAGTGTTATGCCCTTCATGTTGTAATTCAGAAGAAGCCATTGAAATATTGTAGAAAAATCCCTTTTTTTCTTTTTTTTAATATACGCCTTGTTAAATGTTGACTTCCTTTTATTTATTGTTACCTCGTAAAAGTTTGAGTTAAAGTCTTCCTCTGGCTCTTCTCATGATTGATTTTTTTTTTCTTCTGAAAATAAAATATTTTTATTAAAATATTTTATACTCAGCAATTTATGGAATTTGTTTGTTACGAAAAATAAAATATCATATAATTTGGTCAAAAGGGACCACTGAATTTTTGGCTTGATTGTAGTTGTGTCGATGGCAATGGTTTTTGAAAGCTAAGGGGCTTAATCGAGTTTAAAAGGTATTTACTTCAAATTTTGGTTATGGAGTCTCGCCCAGTGAGAAGATGCATGCTGGACAACAGTGGCGGTGTGTGGTTTTAGACAAAGAAACTTTACAGTAGAGATGAGATCGCACTGATGATTTTAAGACAAAGGAAGGATCCAACTAGATGTAGAACATTAGTTTGAGAAGATGCGTTAGAAAAAAGAAGATGATTGTTGTCATGCCTCGACCCATAAATCAACATATAACAACTGTCATGTCACCCCGGAGTATAAGTAATCCCTACTTGTATACTAGGATAGCACAATATATTCATCGATATCCATATATTTTCAAAATAACTCAACAAAATCTAAATGAGCAGCTCGGTCCATCCCTGTTCCAAAAGGCATGCATAAGGCCAACCCGACCAATAAAACATTTTCAATAAAATTTTCACAAGTTCGAAAGAAAATCCAACGAAAGAAACTATACAAGATTCGGGTACAAATATAAATTTGGTAATCCAAATGATTAACAAAATGAAGTTTCAAATGAAATTTCAAAATATACAACAACAACAATCTGAATTTTAATCTCAACAATGAGTTCGGCTATTTGAGAGACAAATATAGGGAAGATTTAAATAAAAAAAAATATTGGTTTAATTTGTGCGAATTCTCCTACACTACTCATTTCTATGCAAAATCATCTTCATATCTAAACTCTTAACTATCATATCTTTACATATAACTTATATCCAAGTTTTCAGTGGTTTACCTCTATATTTTACTAAATTTCCTATATTTTAGTTCTCGGTCCCCTAACCGATGTGTTTTTGGGTTTTCTTTGCACATGTCCAAATCATCTCAGTCGCATCTTATTCACAATTGAATTAACTCTCAAATTATTATGAATCTCTTCATTTCTAATTCTTTCTCTTCTAATTTTACAATATATCTACATAAATATTCTTTTTTCTACTACAATCATTTTTTGTTCTTATTGTTGTTTAATAACCCAACATTCAATACTGTATAATAGTTTTTTATTATATTTGTCTCTTATTTTGTAACACTGAAAATTCGATATTAGAAAATTTTCATTTAATTTCTTTGTAAAATATCAAGAGAAATCAGATTTTAAATTGATTTTTTTGGACTTGAAGTGTAATATCAAAAAAAAAAAAAACTGGTATTTAAATTTTCAATTTTTGTTCTTTCATGGAATTAAGAAAGGATTTTGTAATTGAATTGATATTAATGTATTGAAGGAATTGAATAGCTTGGTGATGTAAAAATTTTTGAAAGACCTTGGATACATGGATTCAAATCCCCTTGAATGCATTGACGAAGTACAAGTTGATTTTAATAATTGTCAAGTTGAATGGTATTTATGAAGTATGTGAGAGGCAACTTGACTTGTGAATTGCCAAGTTGGTTTGAGTCGTAAGGGTTGTGACACACAAGTTAATTTGTGAGGGTGACAAATCAACTTATATGAGGAAATAAGAAAAGAGACAAATCGACTTACATAAGGAAAAAAGAGAGGCAAATCGATTTGTGTAATAGGACAAGTTGATTTGGTAGTGTATTGGGCATGATAAGTAGATTTGTGCACATAGACAAATCAACTTGCAAGTATGCAAAACACATTTCTGAGGGTTGGTCATGACAAATCGATGTGTGCCCTTTTACAAATCAACTTTCGAAGTGTGCAAGCAATGAATTTTGAGGTTTGGTGATGGCTAATTGACTTAGCCTTATTTCGGAAATGTTTAAATTGATTTGGTTCCATAATTATAAGTCGATTTGGTTATATCACAAGCAAACTTAACTCCTAAACACCCTAGGCACACAAGTCGACTTGCAAGGCTTGCAAATTGACTTGTGCACATGAAATTCAGTAAAATGATGAAAAAGGACAACCCAATTCGACTCAAACACTTCACACAAATGGGGCAAAATGGTAATTTTGCCTTCCACTACAGAAAGAGTTGATTCAAACCTTAATTTCATTATTTTCTCTCTCGACTTCTCTCTCCCTCATTATCTCTCGCTCTCTTGCTTCGTCTCTCACTCTCACTCCCCATTTCTCCCTTAAAAACCCACAAAAACACTTTCAAAACCATAGATTGAGTCTCAAAACTTCAAACAAACACTTGAAAGATCAAAGTTAGAGGAAAAACTAGGTTTTTCTACTGAGAGAAAAACCTAGAGTTTGAAATATTTCAACTTGGAGATGAAATCAATGACCTAAATAGAGGTAATAATTTTCTTTCAAACTAGATTTGAGTTTATATTGTTTATTTTTAAGATTTATGTTGAGATTTGAGAAATGTAAAATTGAAGATTTAGCGTTAGGGTTATAAATGTTGAAATTTGAGAAAAATGAAGAAAATTGGTGAGCGAAAATTATTTATAGAAATAAACTAAATGTATATTATGGAATTTGAACGTACAATCACGGATTTAGAATTAGAGTTTGTTCTATATTGAAGGAAATTCTTAAACCCTAGAAATGGACGTGACATAATCTTGAAATTATGGTTATTGTCTTAGGATAAACCAATTGAAATCTGAGAAGGGATTATCGTGGAATTGGTCGTGAATTGGGAATGTTCACCCTCCCAAAAGGTGAATGGATACATGATTATGATTTTAAGTGAGAAAATACTTTAAATTGATTTTATAAATATTTTTAAAATTTGTTTCAAATTGTTTTATAATTGTGGAGTATCCCAAAAGGGAATTTGAAAATGAAAAATGAATCCATATGTTGAATTAAGAATGTTGTGCTATATTTAACGATTTATGCTGAGTATGACTTAACTGAACTCATGATTTGATATGTGTTTGAAAAATTATTGGCACATTTTGATATATATTGTGATAATTACGAAATGGTGCTATATGCATGATTAATAGCTATAGTTACTCTCTCCACGGAACGACCCGATGGGGTGACGTGTTTGGGCATTTATTTGACTGAGGAGATAGTTGTGCTCAAGAGGCACCTTCGAAATCCTCCATTTGGACTAGTTTGGTAGCACCCTAAGGGAGGTCCGAGCTAAAATCAAGGTTAGGGGTAATGTTTATGATTAGTGACAACAAAAATGTCTTAACGGTTCCACCGTTGATCAAGACTAGTGGAAAGATTTTTACAACTCCATGATTTTCGAAAAACACATTGTGATGATTGGATGCATATGATTTGTACAATATGATTGGTTGAAATCTTATTTAAATTTCGATATCTGATGATAAACTCTATTCTCTATGACTACAATTGTATGATTTTGAGATAATTGTTTGACATATCTATAATCATTCCTTATTCATCATCATGACATGTTATATACTCATCGGGTATAATTTATACTCACCTCTCCCAATTTCATTTTCACAGAGAAAGTTTAGTTAATATGCATGGTCGTTTAGAGCCGGATTTTTGAGAGGACTACCATCAAAGACTTCTTTAGATATAGACTTTGCTTTGTTATAAGGTATCAATAATTGACCCAATGAAGACATTTTGTATCAAATCTATTTAAAAACATATTTAACTCTGTATTTTTGAAATCTGGTCGGATTTAATTATGTATGAATCCTTATTGAGGATTCTTAATTTCTCTTTTTATGAAATTTACTTGGGAAGTATTGGTTGGTTAATGATGTTAAGAGGTCGGGATGGCTTATATTTTATTGGATATTTTGAATACCTTGCGGTGCCTTAGAGCACAGGATAAGATTCATACATGTTTAAGGGTAGCGCGGCGGTTGTCGCGTGTCAAGACTTGCAGGTCGAGGTGTGACACATTTTCTATTTGACAAATGATTTTATGCTGGCTATCCACCTATCGCAACCCTACTCCAAAATACACACACACATATAAATATACCCTCCTTATGGGTTTAATTATTTTTCTCAAAATCTCAACCAATGTAAGAACTAATACAGAAAGTCTGATGCCCTACAAAAATTAGGATTCGGCAAAAATCAGACACGAGGGTTAGCTAAAATCTCTAAATTTAAGTTTCTTCTGGGAAAAAAAAAAGATTAAAGAGAGAAAAGTGAGTATAAAAATATTGAGTCAGTGGAATGCAATAGAATGATTGTGACGTAAATAAGTGGTGAATATGAAAATGTCAAAATCATAAATTTCATACAATTCATCGAATGTGGTTAATTTCAAATAATTTTGGTAATAAAATAAAAAGATACATCAACACGTTCATAATTTTCCAAAAATCATGGGGTCTCCTTAAAAAAAAACACTTCCGCCTAAAGTTTGGTTGAATCTAGGTGGAAACCCGCCAAAGGGTTTTCAATCCGTCCTCCCTTTCATGACATTGACTCGTATCTCAACGATGATATAATCGAATAGTACGACAATGGCGCAAGAAGTCGTGTCTACCATCCTTTGCCAAAACACTCTAACCATGGTACCTCGTCAGATCGTTCTGTGGAGAAAATGTCTATAGCTATTTACATAACATGCACTATCATTTCACAAACAGTCCAGTCTCATCCAAAATACCAAGATTTCAATAAATATGTTATCAAACGATTTAACAATATTCATGAACATAATTTTCAATAAAACATGGCACAAACTCATTCATAAACACATAGGATATATACATATTTCAAACTCAAATTTTGGGACTTCTCACTATCACAAATATTTTTTAAAAAAATCATTTAAAATCATGTATAAAAGAATATAAAAATCATTTTTTTCACTTAAAGGTACAACGGTCCATTCACTTATCTTTTGGGAGGGTAATCACTCTCAATTCACAATCAATTCAATGTCTAATCTCGTTTTAGATTTCAAATGCCTTGACCTATAACATTCAATGTTAATTCCACTTGTAATCACTTATAGGGTTAGGGTTAATCAATTTTTTCCAATTTAATATAAAACCTAATTTCATAAATCCATCAATTCATATTTTAAGTTCATCAAATACATGTCACGTGCATCAATAAAATATTTTCATTCACACTTTCTCCGATTTTTGTCATATCACAAACCCTAAATTTATATTCCCCAAACTTAATCCTTGAAATCTCAAAAACAAATTTCAATCTACTAATGAGGAAATTAAATCCAAGTTTGGGAGGAGAAAATTACCTCCATTCCATGGTTGAATCAAGTTTTAGATGTTGAGTCACGAAAAACCCCAATTTTTCTCTTTTTAGATCAAACTCTAAGTTTTTTCACAAATCTATCTTTATCCAAGAGTTTGATCAAACTCTACGTTAAGAGAGGGAAGGGTGAGAGGGAGAGTAAGAGGGTGAGAGGGTGTGCGGACATAAGAGATGAGAGAGAGAAAATGAGAGATTTATGTTTAAGTATCCAAATTATAGTGAAAATTTCTTTTACCATTTTGCCCTTCATTAATCAAAAGTTTTAATTGGATTTGGTTGTCTTTTTCGTCATTTTGTATTGACCTATAGCAATTGATGTATCAATACACAAGATCATGCTCTCACAAGATCTGTGACAGAGATTGCATATGGTAGTATTTATAGTGACCTATTATATTGAATATATTGATATACAATAACTTGCTCTCAAAAGTTTACTACAAACTTTAAACGTATCAATCCAATGACTCAGTATATTGACTCAAGGATATCTACGTATCAACTTGCACCTTAGGGTAGGTCGATATACCAATACACTTAGAAATTCATTTTTGAGACAAATCTCCAGAGAACATATCAACCCTCACTTAACTATATATCAACCCACAATGATTGAATTTTAGAGAAATGTTGGTATAGAAAAATTGTATCAATTCATTATCAAAATGTATTGACCCTTTTTATGTATTATAGCAACTCATCAAAAGGAGATTCATAGACTCTATTTTTTTCTAATACATTATAGCAATATAATATCAAATTTTTTTGGAGTTACATAAAAGAAATTACTGAAAATTCTAATATCGAATTTTCGATATTACAATTATGATGCAGGAGAGAGAAAGGAGAAGTTTCTTCTATTCTTTTTTTTTAAAGGGAACAAATAATATAACACTGAGAATTTGGTGTTATAGAATTTTCATTGAATATTTGGCCATGTAATTGATTTTTGACTTATCAATGAAAGCCTTATAAAGTTTTATTAAGAAAAATAGGTTTTTGGTGATAATTTAGGATAATTAAAATTTATTTAGGGTCAACTAATTGATGATAAATCGACTTAGAGTTCAAAAATTGAATTTTAGCTAAGTATGGAACTCATCAAGTCGACCTGAGCAAGTGCCAAGTCGACTTGAGGAACTCAAATCTCAGAATTCTTAACCCTGCACATAACCAAGTCGACTTCGCTAACCACAAGTCAACTTGAGCTTCCAGACTATAATCTCATAAGTCAACTTACACTCAGAATAAGTCGACTTGTCAAATATAAGTCTCAGAAAACATGTCTGCAATTTAAGTAAATCAACTTACTAAGATGTTGAGTCGACTTGAGGGTTACACAAAAAGGAAATAGGGTCGACTTGATATATATTTAAGTCGACTTGATCTCGAAAGAAATTAAACATATAAGTCAACTTGTATTATTTGCAAGTCGACTTATGAGCATAGAAAGCAATGAAACGACGAAAATGGGCAACCAAACTTAAATAAAACTTAAAAGTAATGAGGAATAGAGCGGAGATTTCATCTCATATATTAAAAATAAGGTTTAACAAGTCTTCACTCATTTTTTTCCCCTAAAGCGTGATCGAGCCTCACCTCTTACTTGACCTTCTCTTTCTCAACACCTGTCTCTCCCTCTCTCTCTCTCTCTCTCTCGCCCTTCTCTCTCTAAATCTCTCTCTCGAAATCAATCACATTTTCACTAAACTCACTCTATCAAGCTTTCAAACCCTCAATCAAACCCTTGGGTAAAGAAATATTTTGGAAAGAAACCTAGGGTTTGCTCAAAAAGAAGAGGAAAAATCTAAAGTTTTTGAGACCCAACATTCAAGACTCAACTCAACCACGAAATTGAGGTAATTTCTTCCTCTTAAACTTGGATTTAATTTCCTCATTAGTTGATTAAAATTTGTTATTGAGATTTGAGGGATTTGTTTAGAGAACATAAACCTAGGGTTTGTAAATGATAAGATTTAGGAAAATTTGTGAATGAAAATGGTATATAAATATAAATAGTGTGCAGATAATGGATTGAGAACAGAGATTCATGGATTTGAGAAATTAGGGTTTGTGTTATGTTAGGAAAAACTCATAAACTCTAGTCATAGATGTGATTTAATATTGAAATTGCATTTATTACCTTAGGTTAAAACAATTGGAGCCCAAGAAGGGATTACCATTGGAATTGGTTGCGAATTGGGAGTGTTCACCCTCCCAAGAGGTAAATGGATGGTTATATTGATTATGAATGACAAAAGAGTTTTAAATTTTGATTTGTGAAATGAATTTCAAAATGAATTTTAAAATGGATTTGTAATAATTTGTAATTGTGGTGTGTCCAAATTCAATAGTTGATAAACTCATGACTCTTGTATTGATCTTTGAACTGTTTGCATCATGTTACAATGAAATTGTGATTGTGAATTGTGAAATTGCTCTCCCTTATAAGTGAGCACAAGTTTGAATCATGAAATGGATTTTTCGTGTAACATGGTCTATGGAAAAATGACTATAGTCTAAGTTTTCCATAGATTGGGTCATCGGAGCAGTATGGTAAAGGTTGAGTTAAATTTCAGTTTAGAGGTAGGCGGGATGAGAGCCTTCTTAAGCTGGTCGTGATGACATGGTGGCACCCCACGAAAACTCCGGGCCAACACCAAGGATGGGGGAATATTTTACGAAAATTTGTGAAAAAACTCTTAACAGATTCTACCAACGACCATTAGTAGAAAAGTGGTTTTGGCAACCCTAAGAAAATTTGGAAAAAAAAAAGGGAAACCCTACTTGTTGATAGAAACATGGGAGTTATGGAAATTTGCTCTGAACTTATTTTATGCAAATGATTTTTAGCACTGCATTGGTATGAATTTTGACATACTTTGTTTGGCACAACCACCCGTACCCCTCATTTATGTTCAATATGTTATCGTACTTCATTTACTGAATATTTTACACTCACCTCTCTCGTTCTAAATTTTTAGAGGAAATTTAAATTGGAGACCTAGTTTTCAAATAATGCCAGTTGGAAGAAATTCTTTTTAGTGATCTTCAATAGGTGCTAGTTTTTAGAGTATTTTTGGGAACCATGTTCTTGACCAGTGGAATGAAATTTTATAAACACTTAAAAGTTTGGCTTTATTAAATACCTGTTATTTACTTCATGCAAGTATCGAAAAATCCTTACTTACAAGATTTGGGACTTTCTTTATTTGGTTTAAACTTTCTTTAGAAAGACTTATGGGTTTTAATCATAGTTATTAAATCCAACCTGTACATTGACCCATGCATCTTAAAATTTATGATTCAATCGATTGAACCGTTAGGTCACTCGTTCAACCATTGATTTTTTTATTATTTTAAAATTTTAATATATATATAATAATATTTTTAAATATAAAAATTCCAATCCCTTTATATATTTGCGAAAGGAGGCCATGTGGAAGATGACTAATGGCATCCCCACAATATCTCTATATCTCTCTCTAAAAGATGAATTCTATTCTTAGATGACTAATGGCACATGCAAACTCACTTTTTTGCTTATCTAATATCTCTATATCTCTCTCTAAAAGAAGGAGACCCATGTAGAAAAGACAACCAATCTATTCTCTATCTCAATATCTCTCTTTCTCTCTCTCTAGTGACTTTTGAATTTTTGAAGAAAATGACGATTCTAGGACGGAAACAATGGGGCTTCTTGACTCCAAGTCGAAGCTGAGTTGCAAGCAACTTTGGTCGTGACCTGCTTCTGAGGGGCTTTGCCTCACCACGAGCAAATCTTTTCCAGTAAGTTTCTCTCTCTCTCTCTCTCTCTCTCTCTCTCTCTCGGGGTTAGCCCTAAATCTACGGGTAACATGGTTTCTTGGTTAACTCGTATTGACCTACAAGTTTTTTCAGTTCAGTTGCATAAATGTTCCTTTTAATGAGCCAACCCGTGCTTTGTCTGGGTAAAGGGTTGATCTGGTCTGTTTGATGGGTCGATCCGGGTTTAATAACTATGGTTTTAATAAAACATTTGGATTATTTGATAAAATTTGAACATATGTTGAGTTGTAAATTTATTTTAACTACTTGTGGTTTGTTTTTACGGCCAGGTTGACCTATAGATAATTAGAGTTCATTTTAAAATGTTTGGGATATTAAAAAGCTTTATGGTACCACAGAACACGGAATAGGATTTATATATTTTTTGGGATAACGTTACGGTTGTTGCATACTCTACTTGAGGGTCGAGGCATGATAGACAAAGTGAGAATGCCAGTTCCAATGTAGCAGTTTTGGAACCATATGGTTAAGTGTACTTTTTGTCATGCCCCGACTCTTTTTTTTTTTTTCAATTCAAAGAAACCAACACATCATATATTTAACATGTCCAACATAAGTTCAGTTTTAATAAAACATATATATGTAAAATATATAACAAAAGGATTTTCAAAATATAGTTCCCAAAATAGGAGTTTTCATTTCAAAATATGCCTTCTAATGGGTCTATCTACAAGTCTCAAGAATTCACACCTAGAGAGAGCCAACACCAACAATGGTCTCAGTAGCTTTTCCTCGGCTAGATCTATCTAGCTGAAGAAGGCAGCTATTATATCTATATGTCCTCTGAAATAAATAAGAAAAGATGAGTGAGTATAACATATTAAGTGAGTAGAGTGCAATGACATATTATGACAGTAAATGAGTGATGAATATGGAAATACCAAAGCCATAATTTCTAACAAATCATCATTTGTAGGTAGTAAAAAACAATTTAGATCATTACAAAAATAGATGTATCCAAAAATTTCACGCTTTTCAAAAATCATGGGCCTCCCAAAAGAAAACACGCCCAAAGTTTGGCCGAACTTGGGTGGAATCCTACCAAGGGATTTTCAATTCTTTAAATTCATAGCACTAATTCCACATTCCTTGGCATTGACTTGTAACTCATCGGGGTATATTTCGGATAGTACGATAGGGGCGTAAGAGACCATGTCTACTATCTCTTGCCAATAAAGACCCAACTACGTCACCTTGTCCGGTTACTCCATGAAGGGAATGACTATAGTCATTTACCATCACCAGCACCTTCATTTCACAATATCCAAATATTTTCTAATGTAACAAATTCAATAAATGGTTGCCAAACCATATTACAATATCCTTTATCCATGAATGAAACTCTCAGCAATCAATGACACATATGTATTCACAAATACAGTGGATGCAAGCACATTTCAAATTCACATTTTTAGGACAACCCACAAACACAAATAATAGTTGCAGAAAATAACTGAAGAATCATTTATAAAAGAATTTATTAAAAAAAAATCATTTTCTCATTCAAACATAATAGTTCGTCCACTCACAGTGTTTGGGAGCACAGTGTTTGGGAGGGTTGTTGCTCCCAGATTCCTCAACCGCAAAAGCTTAGCCTCGATCAGCTTGTCCAACTTCTAAAGATCATTATCAAGTAACAAATATTGTCAATATTCATTTCTAACTTAACCCAAAAATCCCAATAGTCAAAACTTAGTTTCTCCTTTACTTCTCCTTCACTTCCGGTGGCTTACTAATCTCCAAATCCAGATAAATAACAATGTAAACAAAGTAAAGGATGGGTTAGTATGATGATATTACCTTGATTCGCGTCTCTAGTAAACCCTTCCCTTTTGGATTATACCAAACCTTAGGATTTTACTCTTCCTTGGGACACTCTAGATTCATAGGATCTTCCAATATCAAGGCTAGAACCTAGTTTTGGAGTATCAATTAAATAGTTTGGAACCTTCGATTTGGAAATTTGGGGGTGGATCAAGTGAGTTTGGAAGAAGAGGGGAAGAAGAGTCCAGGGAGAAGAATGATCTAAAGATAAAGAGTAAAGTGAGAATGCTTAAGTCAGTCTCGTGGGTTAAGATCTCACTTTTCCTTTTCATCTCCAAACCCTTTTTTTTTAATAATTGCTTAGTGACCCTCTCACACTTCCAATTTGCACCTATGCCCAATAGGTTCTCTTGAGTTGTTAGAAAAGTTAACCCAATAAATTTAGGTGTTTTTTGTTCTATTCGATTGATAAAACATATCCGGTGAAGAGTAAAAATGGGTGGAATGAAAGATGCAATTTACGGAAAACAAAATAAAGTTTGGGATTGTTTTGAAGAAATTAGGATATAAAATAAATTATGTATTATATGATTAAAGAAGTTAAGTGGCATAACTTTTTGGAAACTCCTTGCACCACGGGAAGAGGCAGTTCTATAATGGCGACAAAAGAGTAGGAGAAATTTAAAATCCATGGGTGTGTGTGTGCAATGCATTACAGGAAGAAGAAGGATTGAATAGTGGAACCACGGGAAGAGGCAGTTCTACTGTGAGTGAGTGAGGTGGTGGAACCGTGAGGAAGATGGTTCTACTATCAACAGCAAGGAGAAGAGAAGAGAGAGAAAACAGATCCAATACTCATATAAAAAAATATATAAAAATTATAGAATAATTTATTAACTCCTAAAATAGACAAACCACCAGTAGTAAATCACCAAGATTGCCACTATCGTTAACCAATCAGAGAATCAAAATTTTTATTGCACACTAAAACTCACCGAATACTTAATAGGCGATTACTCTAGCAACCGAAAACTTAAAAATTTTAAAGTCTATCGACCAAATATAGAGAAGTTCCTAAACAGTGAAAAGATGAAAATTCACATTTTCACAAAATATAAAAATATAAAAATTTTCAAATGATCCATTTACTATCTTCATCACAAATCTGGTATTACTATTCCTACCCCCTAAAAGAAATTTTGTCCTCAAAATTTCAACATAGTTATGCCTCAAACAACTAGGGATATTGCTTCATCATCATCACTTCAGGCTCCTAAGTCATCTCTTCAATATGGTTGTTCTTCCATAAAACTTTTACAATCGGGATCTGTTTATTTCTTAAACTTTCAACTTACCTAAGATTGCTACTGGTTGGACTCCAAAGTTCAAATCTTCTTTCAACTCAATAGGAGGAACTTCAAGGATATGAGAGGGGTCTGCCAAATACTTCTTCAATATAGAAACATGGAAGACATTATGAATTTTCTCTAATTCCAGAGGTAGTTCTAACCGATAAGCCACTTGGTCAACCATTTCTATGATCTTGTAAAAACCAATGTCACGAGAATTTAACTTTCTCCATCTCTGAAACCGAATTATACCTTTCTAAGGAGATGCTTTCAAGAATACCATATCACTGATCTCGAATTCTAGTGGCATTCTCATTTTATCGATATAACTCTTCTATCGATCTTGGACTACCTTTATTCTTTGCCGAATCAATTTCACCTTCTCAATAGTGGTTTCAATCAACTCTGCACTCTCAGTCTTTCTTTCCCCAATTTCATTATAGCACAATGGAGTTCTACACTTCTGATCATATAAGACTTCATAAGGTGGTATTCCAATACTAGTTTAGTAACTATTATTATAGGCAAACTCTATCAAAGGAAGGTACCTATCCTAACTACCTTAGAAATCCAATACGCAAGCTCTAAGCATGTCTTCTAATGTTTGGATTGTGTGCTCAGATTTCCCATCGGTTTGAGAGTGAAAGGCAGTTCTAAACTTCAGCTGAGTACCTAAAGATTCTTGTAGTTTAGACCAAAACCGAGAGGTAAAACGAGGGTCACGATCAGACACGATCGATACCGAAACCCCATGAAATCTCACAATTTCATCAATACACAATTTGGCTAGTTTCTCCAAAGGATATGTATCTTGGATTGGCAAGAAGTGGTAGATTTGGTAAGTCCATCGACAGTCACCCAAATAGCATCATATCTATTCTGTGTACGAGACAAGCCGACCACAAAAATCTATGGTCACATGCTTCCATTTCCATTCAAGAATCGGTAATGGTTGGAGAGTGTCGGCTGGCCTTTGATACTGTACTTTTACTTGTTGACATACAAAACACTTAGACACAAACTCAGCAATCTCTCTTTTCATTTCGGACTACCAATAATTCTCCTTAATCATTCGATATATCTCAATACTTTCCAAATACATAGCATAGGCCGATGAGTGTGCTCCCTCAAGAATAACTCTATGGAGATCAATATTCTTAGGAACACAAATTCTATTCTTAAACATAAGCATCCCATCATCACGGATCTTATACTCATTTCCTTCTCCATTCTAAACTTTCTCAACTATCGTCTTTAATTCATCATCGGTAGTTTGGACTTCTCGAATACGATCTACTAAGCTAGGACTTACCTCATATATAGCCAACAATGCACCTTACTCATCATTTGCTAATCTCACCCCAAGGGTTCGGATCTCAACCAAACAAGCAAGATATGACTTCCCTTGAGACTCCAAATTAGATAAAGGCTTCCGACTCAAAGTATCAGCAACCACATTAGTTTTACCGGGATGGTAATCTATCACGAAGTCATAATCTTTAATCAGTTCAAGCCATCTTCTTTGCCTTTAATTTAGCTTCTTTTGTGTGAATAAATACTTTAAACTTTTGTGATCGGTAAAAATCCTGCAAGTTCCCCATATAAATAATGTCTCCAAGTCTTCAAAACAAACACAATTGCTGCTAACTCTAGATCATGAGTGGAAAAATTCTCTTCATGTTTTTTTAGTTGACGGGAGGCATAAGCGATCATTTTATCATTTTGATCAATACACATCCTAGCTCTTGTTTGCTTGCATCACTATATACAACATATCCACCATCGCTAGATGGAAGAATAAGGATTATAGCAGATATCAGCCTCTCTTTGAGCTCTTGGAAACTAACTTCACACTTATCATCTCACTGAAATTTGATTCATTTTCTTGTCAATCTAGACAAAGGGATTGCAATCTTAGAAAATCTCTCAACAAATCTTTTATAATACCCTGCTAGCCCAAGAAAACTTTTAACCTCTGTAACATTCTTCAATTATTTCCACTTTACAATAGCCTCAACCTTTCTTGGATCCACAAACACACCTTTACTAGACACTATATGCCCCAAGAACCCAATTTCTCTCAACCAAAATTCACACTTTGAGAACTTAGCATACAATTGCTTCTCCTGAAGAGTTTGCAATACAATCCTTAGATGTTCTACATGTTCCTCACCACTCTTTGAATACACCAATATATTATCAATAAATATAATCACAAACTTATCAAGATATAAGTGAAATACCTTTTTCATCAAATCCATGAAAGCAACAAGGGCATTCGTCAACCCAAACAGCATAACCAAAACCTCATAGTATCTATACCGGGTCCTAAATGTTGCCTTATATACATCACTCTCCTTAATCTTTAAATGATGATAACTTGATCTCAAATCAATCTTTGAAAACACACAAGCACCTTGAAGTTGGTCAAAAAGATCATCAATTCTAGGAAGTGGGTACTTGTTCTTAATAGTGACTCTTTTTAATTGTCGATAGTCAATACATAGTCTAAGAGTACCATCTTTCTTCTTCACAAACAAGATCGGTGCACCCCAAGGAGAAGAGTTTAGCTGGATAAATCTCTTGTCCAGCAACTCTTGGAGTTATACTTTCAACTCCTTCAACTTTGCGGGTACCATCCTATAAGGTGGTATTAAAACGGGTGCAATGTCGAAGAGTAGATCAATGGGGAAATCAAACTCCCTATTTGGAGATAAACCACGTAATTCTTCCAGAAATACTTCTAGAAACTCATTTACTATTGGGGCATCATTTAGAGTGAGATTCTTTATGGTGGCATCAATGACATGAGCTAAATACATTTCACACCTCTTATGCATCAACCTGCTGATATTACACAAGTTGGTACTATTCGGCATTTGTCAATAAAGACAAATATTGGATATCCAAGCTTTCAGAACTCTACTTTCTTAGTAAAACAATTCACAAATGCCCGATGAGTGTTAACCGATTCATTCCCATAATAGCATCAAAATCCTTCATCTCTAAGGGAATCAAATCTACCTTAAGAAGTATGTCACCTACTAGAACACCATAGCCTCTGTAAACTATATTCCTAACCATCTACTCAACCAAAGGAGTAACCACTAATAGTTTTTTCTCAAGTAGAGTCATAGGCCTATCAGCATGTCTAACAAAACTTGTACTAATGAAAGAATTGTTGACCCCGTATCAATAATATGAGGGCATTGACTCTAAAAATTTTCATCATACCTATTAGTATAATCATCAAGTGATCGTTACTCAAATCTTATGACACATATTCCACATATAATTCATACACATTCCCTCCAATAAATTATACAAACATCCAACATCCTAAATATTCTAATAGAATAATTATTAACATCTCAAATCATAAAATCATCAAAAACATGCCTTTCAAATCAATAAATTTGTGCTTAAATAAATTTATCTGTAACAATACGGGGTTGTTCTCAATCTCTTCGTTAGTCATTGCATAAATTCTGGTTTGGGTTTGTGGTGGAGGACATTGGGGATTGGAAACCACATTATTACTTCTCGTCCCCTTTCTTGAAGTGGCACCAATAGAAGGTGCTGAAGTAGTGGCCATGCCACCTTTAGAACCATTGGAACGACCCTGGACTAGTTGGTTCCCTTGCCCTTCCGCATTCAACTCAGGACAAGAATGCTGAAAGTGGCATTCCTTCCCATAATGATAGCATCTCCTAGGTCCCCTACATGGACCAATATGATATCCCTTGTAATTCATGCAGGGATCCCCTTTGCTTCCTCCTAGCCTTACTCCTGATCCAATAGTACCGCTTGGAGCATTCGGCTTGAAAAATTATTGGTCTTGGGGAGTGCCAACCAACTCTGTAATTGAACCACTACTATATGAGCCCATACTCTTTCTCTTCTTAGAGCTTTGGCCCGAAATAAACGCGCCTGACCTCTTCTTCCTTCCATGATGCTCCCTAATCTTGCCTCTCTGTAACACCATCTGTTTGACCCTTAAAGTCAACTGTGGAACATTCTGATAGGTATAACGCTCTATCACTGACATACTCTCTCGGATATTCAAATTCAAACTGTCCTCAAATTTAAAATGCCTATACTCCTCAGAGGCTACTATCTTCAGAACAAATGCTGACAAACTCCTAAACTCTACTTCATATTCTGTTACCGATCTATTTCCTTGATGAAGGTGGAGAAATTCCCTTCTTTTTAAATCTTGATCAAACTATGTGTAAAATTTCTCATCAAACTCGCTAAGGAAATCACTCCAAATATGGGGTATGGTCGACCTCTCCTTTACACCATCCCACCAAGTACTAGCATCCTCATCTAACAATCTCATAGCTATCATGAGCTTTAGTTCATCATCAATCCTCATGTCTGTCACTGCTTCTTGGACCCTCTTGATTTATTTCTTGGCCACCGTAGGGTCATTGGACCCCAAGAAGGTTACACACCCTAGTTGTTTAACCTCTTTTAACAACTTGGACAATTCGATGGGTGGTCAGGTGGATAGTGTAGCTACTGAAGTAGGAGGGGCTACCGGTGCCACAGGAGTGACTAGTGGAACTACTGGATTAGGAGGTGGAGGAGGAACTTGGACTTAAGGCGGTGCTTGAAGATGCGCACTGTATGCATTCCACCACTTGGTCCATTGCCAAAGAGCATCGAGTGGTGGTGGAGAAATCCCGGTTGAAGGAGTCAGGTGAGTAGAAGCAAAAAGAGGTGGTGCATGCGAAGATGACTTATCCTCGTACTCTTAAGGAAGAATCTCGCTTATTTTCCTCATTCTTCTACAAGGAGGCATGACAATCTACAAAAGAAAAGCTACTTTAGCTCATGGTACTAAGATAACTCTAGGCATGTATGGCTAGAGGTATGCCAATTCCTAGGACCCATTGGAGGCTTTTGAATCTTCAAAAACTTTTAGAAATCTAGAGATTCTTAAAATCATTCGTAAATATTTGAAACATTTTATAACTTAAAAATCTTTGCTCTGATATCAATAAAATTGTCATGTCTCGACTCGCAAGTCCAAATACGTGACAACCGCCACGAGATCTAGGAATACATGCAATCACCAGTACATATCCCAAGATCCCGCAAAGCTAAGAAAATACCCTTTATTTTCAATTCAAAGAAACCAACACATCAGATATTTAACATGTCCAACATAAGTTCAGTTTTAATAAAACATATATATGTAAAATATACAACAAAAGAGTTTTCAAAATATAGTTCCCAAAATAGGAGTTTTCATTTCAAAATATGCCCTCTAATGGGTCCATTTACAAGTCATAAGAATTCACACCTAGGGAGAGCCAACACCAAAAATGGTCCCAATACCTTTTCCTCGGCTGGATCTATCTAATTGAAGAGGGCAACTACTAAATCTATACTTCCTCTGAAAAAGATAAGAAAAGATGAGTGAGTATAAAATACGCAATGAGTGGTGAGTGTGGCAATACCAAAGCCATAATTTTCAACAAATCATCATTTGTTTGTAATAACAAACAATTTAGATTATTACAAAAATAGATGCATCCACAAGTTTCATACTTTTCAAAAATCATGGGATTTCTCAAAAGAAAACACTCCCGCCCAACGTTTGACCGAATTTGGGTGGAAATCTACTAAGAGGTTTTCAATTCTTTAAACTCATAACACTAATTCATCATTTATTGGCGTTGACTCGAATCTTACCGAGATGCAATTCGAATAATACAACGGGGGCATAGGAGATCGCATCTGCCATCTCTTGCCAATAAACACACAACTACGTCACCTTGTTGGGTCGCTCCATGGAAAGAATGACTATAGTCATTTACCATCACCAGTACCTTCATTTCACAATATCCAAATATTTTCCAATATGTCATGAATTCAATAAATGGTTACCAAACTGTATCGCAATATCTATTATCTATGAATGAAATTCTTAGCAATCAATGGCACATATGTATTCACAAATACAGTGGATGTAAGCACATTTCAAATTCACATTTTTAGAACATCCCACAAACACAAATAACAGTCACAGAAAATCATTGAAGAATCATTTATAAAATAATTTATATAAAAAAATCATTTTCTCACAGTGTTTGACAACACAATGTTTGGGAGGGTTATCGCTCCCGGATTCCTCAACAGCAAGAGCTTTGCCTCGATCAACTTGTCTGACTCCTAAAGATCATTATCAAGTAACAAATATTGTCAATATTCATTTCTAACTTTACCCAAAAATCCCAATAGTCAAAACTTAGTTTCTCCTTTACTTCTTCGCCTTCACTTTCGGTGGCTTACTAATCTCCAAATCTAGATAAATAGCTATGTAAACAAAGTAAAGGATAAGTTAGTAAGATGATATTACCTTGATTCGCGTCTCTAATAAACCCTTCCTGTTTGGATTATACCAAACCCTAGGATTTTACTCTTCCTTGGGACACTCTAGATTCATAGAATCTTCCAATATCAAGGTTAAAACCTAGTTTTGGAGTGTCAATTGAATAGTTTGGAACCTCTGATTTGGAAATTTGGGGATGGATCAAGTGAGTTTGGAATAAGAGGGGAAGAAGAGTCTAGGGAGAAGGACGATCTAAAGATAAAGAGTAAAGTGATAATGCTTAAGTTAGTCTTGTGGGTTAAGATCTCACTTTTCCTTTTCATCTCCAGACCCATTTTTTTTTAATAATTGCTTAGTAACCCTCTCACACTTCCAATTTACACTCATGCCCAATAGGTTCTCTCGAGTTGTTAGGAAAGTCAACCCAATAAATTTAGGTGTTTGTTGTTCTGTTCGATTGATAAAACATACCTGGTGAAGAGTAAAAGTGGGTGGAATGAAAGATGTAATTTATGGAATTGTTTGAAGAAATTAGGATATAAAATAAATTATGTATTATATAATTAAAGAAGTTAAGTGGCATAACTTTTTGGAAACTCCTTGAACCATGGTTCAAATCACATAAAATGCAATGGCGACAAGAGAGTTGGAGAAATTTAAAATCCATGGGTGTGTGTGTGCAATGCATTATAGGAAGGAGAAGGATGGAATGTGTCCATTTAAAATCCAAAATGGGTGTGTGTGTGCAATGCATTACAAGAAGCAGAAGAATGGAACGGTGGAACCACAGGAAGTGGCGGTTCTACCGTGAGAGAGTAAGGTAGTGGAACCGTGAGGAAGACGATTCTATCGTGAGCAGTAAGGAGAGGGAAGAAGCGAAGAGAGAGAAAACCGATCCAATACTCATATAAAAAAATATAAAAATTATAAAACAATTTATTAACTCCTTAAATGGACAAACCACCAGTAGTAAATCACCAAGATGGTTACTATTGTTAACCAATCAGAGAATTAAAATTTTTATTGCACACTAAAACTCATCGAATACTTAATACACGATTACTCTAACAACTGAAAACTTAACAATTTTAAAGTCTATCGACCAAATACAGAGAAGTTCCTGGACAGTGAAAAGATGAAAATTCACATTTTCACAAGATATAAAAATATAAAAATTTTCAAATGATCCATTTACTGTCTTCATCACAAATCTGGTATTACACTTTTCCCTTGGTACATTTATAATGATAAATTCCTTATTTGTTTTTCTTTTATGCATTTGATAATTATAAAGTTATTGAAATATATCTTTTGGCAATTGTAATATATCTTTTAGCAATTCAAAAATAAACTTCTTTTTGGCATCACTTTAGAGCATAATTAGTACAATAGAAGGAATCCTAAAACATAGTTCATGTGACTGCTTGTTTAACAAAATGCGGAAATCTTATTGGTCCAAAGTACTAAAACAAATAGGATAAATCGCAACACAAGATTCAAACTAAAGGCAAATAACAAAAAATAATTATATTAATAATAAATTTGAATTTATCAACAAATTTTTATAACTTTCTCTTAAGCATTAAAGAGATAATAAAAAAAAAGTTGTCCAATCAAAATAATAAAAAAATTCTTTTTTCTTATCATCGTCATCCTATGTTTACTCTACATATAGAACTAGGAGGAGAACACCGCACAATGTGTGGTGCAGAGGTCGGAGTTTGGGTGAAAAGCTGTGGTGATTTGCCTAGTGAAAAATCTGAATTGGGTTGAAATAGTATAGGTCGTAATGAAAATTTTTGGGTTGAAATGATAGGTGATATTAGGTAGAGATTGGACTTTGGGCTGTGATTGGGTCGTAAGATTATCAAAGGAGATTGGAGGAAGGACGAAGGACAAAGGAAGAAGGAATCATGGTTGTTGAAGGAGTTGTGGTCGATACTGTTAACATTTCTGTGAACTGAATTTATTTTTAGTTGAAAAGAATTCTATGGCCAAATTTTTTATGTGGACTAAAATCTTGTTCTTTCAAGTAAGAAATCTGTAGCGAATGTAGATAAAAAAAAATATAAAATAAAAAAAAATTGAATCACCGAAAAAAATTTTGTTTAGGTTAAATAGTAGAGAAGAGTTTATATATGAGTGACAAGTTTATATATAAGAGAAGAAAAGATGAAAGTTTGATAATCAAAAGAAAAAATAAAAATCTAAACATGGCAAAATTCAAAGATGAGAATAATTAAAGATAAAACATATATTTGATATCTAAGTTGATTTATGAAGGTTGGTTGAAAGCGTGAAGTAGATTTATGTTTATTTTGATTTGTTTGAAGGTATAAGAGAAGTCATTGATAGTTATCAGATTTTGTTATTGATTATTTTTTTTATATTTTACATAAGCATATTGATTATTTTTTTATATATATGTTACGGTGTATAAAATTGTATAATTGGCGAAATTTTTACTTGGAATTTTTGATTGGGAGTCAATAGAAATAGACATCCATTTTTGGTTGCGAGTTGATAGAAATGGATATGCATGGCATTCACTGTAAACTATCCATTAGAAGAGGATTGAGTTGAATGGATTGAGTGGAGGATTGGAATGATTATATATGGAATAGTGACGATTACGTGTATATTTATATTTATATTAGATGTAAATTGGGAAGAAAGGGCGAAAGCAGAGTTCTTGGGAAATGTAGTAATAAATATAGCGAAATGTAGTAATAAATGCTAATAAATGTGGTAAGTATTGTTTCGGTATTGGTGAATCTTCTTCTATACGCTTCTTGTATTATTTGTCTTGTTGGTGAAAGAGCGAACTGCGTTTAAAGAAGAGAGTAAATACTGGATATTGTTGGAAGAAGATAGTTAATGTGGGTTGTTGTGAGTCTGTAAGGTTATAATGGAGAAGGCACGTGTGAGTATTAGTGAGATTCAGAGCACAATGAATGAGAAAGAATTACAAGTTATAAGGAAGGATTTGAGGCTAGGAGATAGCTTTTTGTTAAGGCTACCGAGAAAGGAGGAAAGAGCAAATCAAGCGTCTGATTTTTGCATTCCTGTGTATAAGGAGTATGTTAGGTATAGTCTTTGAGTTCCTTATTTAGGACCTTTGAGTGTTGTTCTGAGGGGTTGGAATATATTTCCGACTTTATTGATACCTAGTGCATGGAGATTGATAGTTGTTGTTGTTAGTTTGTTAAATTTTTGTCATTTGAAATTTGATTTTGATATTTTAGGCTATGTATTTCATTTAAGAAAGTGTCCTATTGGAAGTCGTAGAAGTCAAGGTTGGTATTGTGTTTAGACACAAAGAAAATCAAACTGAAAATTTTCTATAGAGAGACACTTGATATATCATGGAGAAATAAAAATTTCTTTGTGGAATTTAGAAACAAAGGTATGATGCCGTTATTGCCTAATGCTAAGGCGAAACCTGTTTTATCTGTGATGGATTATATTCCTTCACGGCACTCTGGTTTTATTAAATCTATTGGTAGGTATTGTAAAGGAGGGAAGAGGGCGATCTGGGTTTAAAGTCTTATTGATGATGAAATGTTGAAACTTGTTGGTCTTTTGTTAGATGAGAATTTACAAATTGAAAGGCCTTTTACTGTAGAGAAGAAGGGTCAGAGCATTGTAGATGTTTTGAGCGATACGAAATGTGATGATCTTGGTGATGATCTTGAAAGAGTCATAACACTGAAGGAAATGAGGTCTTTGTCAATAAAAAGGAGAACGATTGAGGATAAAAAGAGTGAAAAGAGTGAGTCAAGCGATATATTCGGGGATACCTTTTCCAGGAGGAGAAGAAGATTTGTTTGGACACCTAGCAGTGAGGGTAGAGATGAGATTAACAAAGAAGGTTCTGCAGGTGTAAATATCTGGGAGGGTAATACTGTAGAGGATAAATTAGAAGATGAATGTTTGATCTCCGATTTGATGAAAAATAGTAAGAAAAGAAAGCTGATTGAAAGCAGTGCAAACATTGAGCAGACGGGTGTTATGGGTATAGCTTGTATAGTTCCACAGATGACTATAGAGATAGAAAGTTCAATAGATGAAGATGTTTAAGGTGGAGCGGATGCCAGTCATAATAGTGATGATGAACTTAGGTTGGATTGTTCCAATGCAGCTTCTCCAAGATGTGTCGATTCTGACGGTGAAAATCAGGTGGATTGTTCCAATATGGCTTCTTTAAGGGATGTGGAGTGTGAAGGGGAAAACAGGGTGGATTATTCTAATGTATCTTCTCTAAGGGTGATGGACTTAGTTACAAATAAAGGAGATGTAGTTCCTGAAACTAAGTCCTTGACGAATGCGTTTGGTGAAGACACAGGTGTTGTTAAAGGAAAAGGTAATGAAAAAGGAGCTGTGAGAGATCTTGGTGAATGTGTGGGTGATGCTAACGCAAAAAGTAAGGAGAAAGGAGCTGCTCGTAAGGTTAAAGATAAAGCAAAAGGAATTCTTGGGAAGGAAAAATGAAAGGGAAAAGAAATTATTATGAAAAAGAATGTGTCTCTACCGTGTGTCTTAGTTCGCTATTTTGATAGGTTAAAAGATCAGAAAAAAAGAGGTACTGCTACAGTAAGTTGCGGGAATCAGGAGTTTTGTTATATGGACTTCTCAGAAGCAAGAAATTTTGCTGATAGGCTTAATTTTCGTTGTGCTGAAATGTCATTAAATCATCTTTCCATGGAGCAGGGAGACAACGTTGTGATAAGTCTTGCACTTCAGGTATTTGAATAAGTGAAAGTTAGAATTTAGCAATCTGATTAAGAACATAACATGGACAAAAATAAACAAATTATATGTGATAATTATGATTGGATTTTTGTGAACATGATAGTATTCTGCCTTTCTGTAAGATATGATATGTTGTTATGATGAATATTAGAAATAGAAATCAGTATAGAAAATAAAGTGTATAAATATAGAGCATTTAAATATAGACAAAAATCTGTATAGAAATCAGAGTTATAAATATGATATCATCTAATCAATTGTATTTACAGGCTGCTGCTCTTACTGAATTTCAAAGATTACGAAAAGATAAAATGATGCATCATATAAATACAACGTTGGAAAGGCAAATCTAGTTGCGAGAAGCAGATGTAGAAAGGGTGGAAAAAGCACTGGGGAAGAAGGAAAAGCTTTTAGACTTAATGCAAGAAGATCTCGATTCATCTTATGTGATCACTGATTCAGCTATAACAGAATGTGAGAAACTTGATGCGTTACTTAGAAAGAGTGAGTTTGAATGAGATGCCGCTAAAAAATTAGCAGAGGAGAGAGGTGAAGCTTTGAAAATTGCACAAGAAGAGTATGAGCATCAAAATCAGGAACTGATGGAAAGATTGAGACGGACAGAAGATTTTATCCGTCGGGCTGGTCTAGGAGAATTTTTTTTGGTGGTTCTACTGGCGGCGGGGACAATCTTGAAATGGATTCTAGATTTTTACATTGTTCTTCTGCTAATCTTGGTAAGGAAATTGTTGATGCTAGCGCTCGTGTTGTTGCACTTCAAGAAGGTTTGAGTCGTCTGCAACACAAACGTGCTCATTCTCCTTAGAAGTTTTATTGGTGTTTTTGGATGTTTTTATTGATAACAAAGAAGATTGTACGACTCCTTTTAGTATTATTGTTATTTTATTTATGTGATATGAGGATCTATCTATCCAAAGAAAAGCAACATAAATATGAAATTCTAACTGGAATTTTTTATTGTTTTGGGTTTTGTTTGTTTTATCATAATATTTTCCTTTTAATGGCATTAAGCAAAAGTGAAGGATCGAGCTTTGAATCTTGAATAGTATAGTATAGATATGTTGCAAATAACAAAGAATGGAGGAGGAAGGTTTAGATGGAGTTGATACCGTATCTTTGTTGAAAGTACTTGCTGCTATATTTGTTTTAAGGTAAAGAAAATATTAAAAATGTATTCTTAGATTTACAAATGACATTATGCATCTTTTTGTATTATTGCAATTTGGTTCACTTTCATGTTGGTACTACCATTGCAGGTACTAATTCGAGTTTCTGTCCATAACCCCAAAAATGAAAGATCATAACAAATTAAAGCCTATCAAAGAAACATGAATCTAGTGATTGTTACCTGAGAGTCGATCAGGACAAAATAAGAAAATGAATTTTGTAGTCTGTTCCAATAGAAAAAACATATTGTAGTCATTGGCATGAAGATTTAAGGATGTAAATATTTGCTAAAAGAGGTTGGTAAGATAATTGAAATGCATTGACATCTAAGGATGACTCTTCTCCAACCCTAATTAAGAAAAGAAGCCATAAATGATTAAATATTCAATAAGACAATTGAAATAAAATTGAAATAAAAGTAAATTTTTTTTTCGTTTTTAATGAACATAGAGAAAATATGCCGTGATAGATGTGTAGGTTTTATTGTTGTTGTTATCTTTAATGTATTTAAGAATAAATCCGAATTGTAAACAAAACAAGAAAAAAGCCAACTTCATTTATCGGATCAGAAAGGAATGAAAGAACAAAAAAATTCAAAGTATATTATAAGCAAAAGAGGAGTAATGAATTCAAGAAGTGAAGCACGAAAAGATATAGTTAAAATAGCAAAAATCAGAAATTGATGAAAAATTACTTATAATTCGAACATGACAGAAAAATAAATTATTTTTGGTATTTTGTAATATTTTAATTAGAAAATGATTTTTATTTATTTTTTTGATAATTTCAAAAAAATTATTATGTTTTTAAAAAAGAGCGAAATTTTTTTTTAATATTTTTAAAAAAATATTGGTTGTTTAATTGAATAATGTTGGATCTTTAGTCGACTATAGTCGACCGAAGATGAGCTTTAGTTGACTAAAGTTCTTTGGTCGACTAAAGGACTTTTTAGTCGACCAAAGAACTTTGGTCAACCAAAAATACTCTTTTAGTCGACCAAGGAACTTTAGTCGACTAAATTTTTTTTAGTCGACACAATTTTTTTAATAGTCGACTAATTTTTTTTTTTTTTTGGTGAAATATAGTTTTAGTACACTAAAGTGATTTTTTTGTGCCTTTTTTTGTGTTCGTTATTGTGTTATTTTTTTTTTCTTCGTTAGAGTATCTAGTTGACCAAGGTTTTTTTTTATTTGACTATTTTTTTAATTCAAGTAAATCCTTTTATTCAATTTAGTTTTTATTTAAGTTTAATTGCTTATAACACACAAAACATAAGATTTAAATATGAATAAAAATAAAACTTACACTACAAAATTAAAGCAATATACAGACGGCGATTTTTATTGTCGATGAGTTTTAGTGACGGTTTTTTATGATCTTTAGAGACGCTTTCAACAAAATCGTTAGAAAATGTATACATTTTCTAATGATATAAAATTATCAGTCAGAAAAAGTTTATCAACCGTTAGTAAAGTAGCAAAACTGTCTATTAAACTGATGTTCAATTTTGACGACTATTAATTGTGGTTCTTAAATATAGCAGTGTATAGAGATAGTTTGAAAACAATCACTATATAACTCTTATTTTCTGTCTACTTAACAATACCGTTTGTATAAGTTCTTCATCTATACTAACTAATATATTTTACCGTCTGTAAATGTCATTTATCATTCAGACGGTTATCACTTGTTATCGACAAATGTGACAATCTTTAGTGATGGTTTGAAAAAAGTTATTATATAAGTTTTTTTAGTAACGGTTAAACCATATCATTGACATAAGTCTATATTTATACTAATATAATTAATACACCGTTTGTAAAAGGGATCTTCAATTAAAACAATTATTAATTGTCGTCAATACTATTGGTAGAGGTAACATTGTAATTTTATAATAAATTATGTTTATAACTGGTAGTAATATAGGAGTAACTAAAATTGTGGTAAATTTAGGCTAACTAGTAATAATATAGTAGTAATATAGTAATAATTTAAATTATGTTAAATTTGTGTTAAATGATAGTAATATAGTGATAACTAATAGTAATATAGTAGTAATTTTAATTGTGTTAAGTTTTTGATAATTAGTAGTAATATAGTTATAACTAATAGTAATTAGTGGTAAGTTAAATTGTGAAATATATATAGTAATAATTAATAGTAATATAATGGTAACTAATAGTAACGTAATGATAAAGTAAATTATGGTATAACGTAATTAAAAGTAATATAGTGATAATTAATAATAACTATGGTACCTTAAATTGTGGGTAAGTTTACGAAAATTAATATTAGAAGTATAGTGGTAATTAGTAATAAAATAGTGGTAAGTTTACAATAACTAGTAGTGATATAGTTGTAACTAGTAGTAATACATAGTGATAATTTAAATTATTCTTACCCGCCTTCAATTCCCGCTTCCCGCCTTCAATTTCTGCTTCCCGCATCCCGCCTTCAATTCTCGCTTCCCGCCTTCAATTCCCGCTTAATTTAAATTGTCACACAATTTTTTTTAAAAAAACATAACTTCCCACTTTCAATTCCTTCTTCTCTTTCAAAACCTAACTTTCCTACATAATTTTCCGCTCTTCATAACTTCCCGCCTTTAATTCCCTCAAATTCCAATTCATCCTATTATTTATCCTAAATGTCCATTTAAGAGTTCGTTCTAATTACCTCCTAACCATTGGATCAAATACAGAGATTGTCCACCAATCGGATGAAATGAGATTTATACAATTTAGAATTAATACCTGGACAGGAGAAAGAAACTAATTCGGATTATTTTCGTGGTATACAAAAGCATCATTAACGTAATATGAATTTATATTACTACATTATTATATGTAATGCTAAATTATATAATTATAGAATATTAATCGTTTGGATCAATTTCAATTTAAGATACAGTGTCGTTGTAATTCACAATTTCAATTTAAGATAACCAATTAATACATAATATTTAGTCTTACTTTGATAATTCTTACACAATTCATTAATAAATTGGATATTATTAATTTAAATAATAGTACATGATATTCAATATTAGTAATTAGATAACATTAGTAATAAAAATTAATATCAGTAGTATTAGTAGTTTAAATGATACTATATAATTATATAAATTAGTAATTATCAATATTATATAATCTAATAATCAATATCCAATATCCATCCATTTTAAAGTTTGGCTAAGACAATGAAATGTGATTTATCCAATTAGAATTTATCAAACTAGTTAGTGTAGTTAGTTAGTATAAAATAGTTTACTTCTTCCTCTAGGTACATTATAATATTTCTTTACTTAGATTAATTTTTTATATGATTAGTTATTGTTATGTTATATTATAAATTTTCTGATTTTATTTAATCAATTATATTATTATTAATATTATGAATAATATTATATATGTTAAGAAATAAAAAAAAATTATTAGTGATAGTGCTAGTGGTAAGTAGTGATAATTGGTGATAAATAGTGGTATAGTAGTGGTAAGTAGTGATAATTGGTGGTAAGTAGTGGTAATACATATATTACATGGTAGTGATAACTGATGGTAAGTAGTGGTAACTAGCGATACATAGTGGTAATGCAGTAACCATGTGGTAGCGGTAAATAATAACTATGGTGGTAAGTAATTGTGTTTTTAATAATCATTAAAAATAAAAAAAAAAAGTAAATTCTAAAAATTAATTATATGATATAATTTTATATAAATTTCAATAAAAGTAACAAATAAAAAATGAGAATATTATATAATTTTATATAAAATCCAAAACTAATCTATCAATATAATTAATTAAACTAATATAATTAAATAATATTAAATATCATGTAATTAATTATACCCACATAATTAATTACACTATTACATTCTCATATCCGATCAAAAAGAAACAAAAAAAAAAACAAAATGAAATTGTAAATTGTTTAGTCGATACATTTAGACTAAACTATAAAATAATTACTATTATATTAATATATATTTCTATATATTACTAATATATTAGTGTAACTACATGTTATTATATTATATATTAATGTATTATATTATAACAAATACTATTATTATATTAACATTATACATAACATAGTATTATATTTTATATTATTGTGTTACTTATTATTATATTATATTTTATCACATTAGTATTAGATTATATACTACTATATATTAATATTACATACTATATATTATTATTATATATTATATTTTTTAAATTATTTATTAAATTATAATATAGTTTTAATTATATTATATGTTCTACAAATTCATAAATATAATATTTCATTTTTTTTGAATTTAAAACAATTAAAAAAAAGGAAATAAAAAAAAAAAAAAAAAACAGGGGAGGGAGGCCTTATTTGTTTTTTTTTTTTTTTTTTTTTTTTTTTTTTTTTAATCTAATCTAACCACTTCTTTTATTTAAAAAATATCAAAAATTTATTTTAATATTTTTACTTTAACTTTTTAATAATAATTGATTATTAATAATGCTAAATTAAAATTTAAATAATTTGTGATATAATTTTTAAACGTGACATGTGTGAATTTTTAAATAATCTAAAAGAAAACTAAACGTATGTATGCGGGTAAAAGTGCCCAAAAAATGGAGGGAAATAAAATTTTAGAAAAAGAGCGGGTTTTTAAATTTTTGTGAAAATAAGATGATGAGTATCTTTAAAATCATGAAAACTCTCTCATTTCCTTTCATTCCTTTTAAAACTCTCCTCTGCTCTCCAAACTCTCAAAATCCATTGAAAAACTATCACCAACCAAACTTTGTTCAACCAAAATTCTCATTCAATTGAAATCTATACTATATTTTCATTGAAACTTTGTAAAGTTTTGTCACTCTGTTAAACATCCAGTTGGATCTAAAGAAATCACTCTGTTGAGATGAGTATGCAGTTAAGTCTAAAGAAATCACTCTGTTGAGATGAGCAACCATTTTGGGCTTAAAAAGTCCAACCATCAACCATCCGAGAAGCAGATTGTTACCAGGTTTAAAAATAAAAATAAGGTACAGGAGGTACTTCCTGGAAGAACAATTTTATTTGTTCATTATTTTTTTTTTTAAAAAAAAGTTGTTATTATGTTGCTATGTATTTATATTTGTATGTATTTTTTTTATCATTAATATAATTAATATTTTAGATTGTAACAATATTTATTTTCGGGTTGTTATCCTGGTTGTAATATAATATATGTAATGATCGTAAACAAATGACCATGCTCAAGAAGGAGGTTTGCGCCTGCCCCCACAAGCGGGCACCCGCCAAGGTGGGAGCCTGGCGCCCGCCAAGGTGGGAGCCTGGCGCCCGCCCCCCATACGCGGGCGCCCGCTCAAGAGGGGGGTTGGCACCTGCTCCCACAGGCGGGCGCCCGCCAAGGTGGGGGCCTGGCGCCCGCCCCCATATGCGGGCACCCGCCCAAGCAGAGGTCTGACGCCCACCCCCATACGCGGGCGCCCGGCCACACAGATCACTATGGAATCAATAATAAAAATAGTAAACAGATCACTACGGAATCAATAATAAAAATAATAACATCTTGTAATACTTGGTAATCCATGATAAAATCAAAATTTCCTAATTCAATAGTAATGGATGATCGTAACATATGTTAATAATAAAATAATAAAATTTGTAACCGACGATAAAAGTAGTACATCACGTAACATAGGATAACCGATGATAAATCAGTAATATTTCCTAATTGAATAGTAACCGATGATAAAACTAGTAACATTTCGTAACATATAATATAAAATAAGTGATATTTCCTAACACAATATAATTGACAATAAAAGTAGTAATATTTCGTAATATATGGTAATGATGATAAAATCAATTAGTTTTTCTAACTCAGATAATGTAAATAGTAACATATCGTAATATATAATAACTGATAATAAAATTGTAATATCTCCTAACTCAATGTATCCGACGATAAAAATAGTAACATCTCATACATATAGTAACATATAGTAACTGATAATAAAATTACTGATTTTTCTTCACATTATAGTAACAGACGATAAAAGTAGTAACATATCGTAACATATGGTAACCGAAGATAAAAATCATAATGTTTCCTAACAACTAATTAACTGATAATAAAACCACTGGTTTTACCGACACTTTTTATATGTCACAATAGATACATGCATGCTACAACGGTTGTACAAAACATCATGATATACTTATCCCAACTAGTGTATACTCAACCATATTCCATCCGTCGGAGAAAGAATTAGTGACGGGTTTTATGTCTTTTGCTGACTATTTTTTACTGTTAGCATACTGCTCTTATTTTGTAGTGTTAAATAGGCTTAATTGCTTATAACAAAGAAAATATAAGATTTAAATATGAATAAAAATAAAAACTAAATAAGCTTAATTGGTTATAACACACAAAATGTAACATTTATACATGAATAAAAATAAAACCTAGATGTTGAATAGTAGAGCACACCAAAGAAAGAAAAAAAGAGGGTACACAAAATTGAAAAGTTCTTGAGGATTCGAAAATTTAAATATTTCATTAGTTTCTCATTTTTGGTCTGACTTTTCGTTTTCTCTTTTTTTTTGGCGGAGGATGCAGATGGACCAAGAGCAGGAGAAGATGTCATGAAGTGAGGAGCAGGAGAAGATGTCATGAAGTGAGCATGCTGCATTCTTGTTTCAATTTCTTTGAGTCTGGAATCAAAACCATGGTTGGTTTGATCAACATTTGTTTTCCATGCATTAAAATCGCTATGCCAAGTATCAAATTGGGCATCTAATCTATCTATGATTCTTGTCTCTATGGCTTCCATTCTGTCAAAGAATTCTTGGAATGGAGGAGAAGGTTGTGGAGTAGTTTCTTCATCCATGTCTGGTTGATTTTCGTTGATCTCGCCAACATTTTCTGCGGCTGTATTGTCTTCATTGGAATGCTCTTCTCTATCATAAACATGTGTCCACCCAATTCCTTGAAAGATCCAATTGGCTCTTCTTATACAAGCTGCGTTGTTGCTATTTTTACTGTTGAGCTCGATCCTGGTTTCCTTGGGCAAAAAAATTCCACAACTTTGCAGAATATTGGTTATCATGTTGGCGTAGGTTAAATTCGGTCTCCTTTGTGACTTACGAGTGGAAATCATAAAATAAGGAATTAGAATATGTAAGCCGGTATTGCATCCTCTCATAATACATGACATTAACCAAAAATCTTTGGGCAAGATTGTTGCGTGGTTTCCACCTCTCGGTTCTATCACATGTGTGATGAGTAAATGAAGAACACGTTCATTGAATCCTAAATCTGTAGCATTTGTATTTACGGTGGTGATTTGTTGATCGTAAAAAATGACCTTTGCATTTTCCAACTGCTTAGACGGCAGGTATGGTTCACAATCTTCATAGGGAACGAATTGTAAATTTTTTTTCATGCAGATGATATAAGGATTGATTTCGATATATTTTCCATAAAGACAGGTAACAAATGCACATGGTACTTGACGGCCATTAATATTAAAACAAGCTAAACGATTTTGTCCCTCTTTTTGTTCTTCTTCGTACAAGTGTTCTATATCTTCCATATTATTATAGAAGAGTCGAACCGCATGCTCATGAATGTACTTATTCGGTCGTATAATCCATTTGGGACATATTCGGTGTAGGTAATCACTGTATCTAAATCCATTACTATCCAAATAGTCCCAATCTATTAAACAGTCATGGTTAATGCCTCTATTAGAGAAGGATTCTTCAAAATACTTACTTTTTTTCTCAGATGGAAACTCATTGTAGTCGAATGGTAAATGTTGTGTTGTAGCGATCTCTTTTCCTTTGCTTCTAAAAAATTTGGTTTTAGGGAGCATCTTTGTAGTTGGAAATGGTTGAGAAGTTCTTGGTGTATAAAGAACTTGTAGAATGGTTGAATGAAAAGAAGAAGAGTACTTCTTCGATTTATTGGGAGTTTAGTATGAAAGTGAATTTTAAAGGAGGAAAGAGAATGTTTTGTGCTTTATTTGGTATTGTGTCAAAATAAGAGTTCACGGGTTGTGTAAGAAGTGTTGGGTTATGTGATTTTGGCCTCGGAAAGTGATAGCATGATGGGAAGAGGATCGTCTTGTTTTGAATGTTTTTGGGTTGAGTGATAACATAAAAGGTGTTCATGTGAACACCATAAAAAAACCTTTTTTTTTTCTTTCTGTGTTGTTGTTGTTGTTTAGTAGTTTGGAATCTAGTGAGCATTGGTTATGTAACGCCGACACTGCGGTATTCGTACGGTTGTACTTCTGTTCCTAGATTTAAATAAAACAATTCTCCATTTATATATATATAGAGAAATTTTAATTTTATTGATTTTCGATTTTGGGGTATTAAATTTAAATTTTTGGTATATTTTAAAATGTTGCGTCCGTAATTCGCAGTAAATCTCATTTCTATGAAATTTATATTCTAGAGAAAAGTGGGTTTAAATATATATATTTGTTTATGTATTAATTAATTAAGTTGTAAAAAAAAAAAAAAAAAAGTGGGTGGGACAAAACGCAGCAAAACGTTGCATTTTGCCCAAATGAAGATTAGGGCTAAAAGCCCTAATCTTTCTTCTCCTTCTCCCTCTTCGTCTCTCACCCTCTCCCGCGACCATCCGCAGCTTCCTCCTCCGCCACCGCCGCTGATCGCCGCCACACACCGCTGTCTCTCTCTCTATTCCCTCCCTGCTCTCTCACTCTTTCTCGGTTCCCTCTCTCTCGGTTGATCTCTCGCTGTTGCTCTCTCTCTTTCTCCCGATCTCTCGCGTTCTTCGCCTTCCTCCGCCACCACCGCGGCCACCGCGAGCCACCGCGGTCGCCACCTGTCTGTCCCGCACCATCTCTCTCTCATCTGACCATCTCTGTCTCTCTCTATTCTCTCTCTCTGCTTCTCCCTGTTTCTCTCCCTACACGCGTGATAGCGCACGACAACTCCTTACGCGCGCGACTGCGCACGCGACAGGGCGCGACAGCCCAGCCCTTACGCACGTGTGACGGGCCACAGCCCCCTCCTGCACACGCGCCAGCGCGCGACCGCCTTGCGCGCCCGTGCAGCGCGCGATGGCTCCAGCGCGCGCTAGCCCCTGCGCGTGCGACAGCTCCTGCGCACGCGGCTGCAACGCCCCTTCCCTGCTCGCACGCTCGCGTGCCTTCTGCCACTCTTGTAGAGCCCAAATCGACAGCCTCTGTCAGAAACCCTAGGCTGAGCTACGATTCCTTCTATGTGCAGGTAAGGGCTGAGTTAAATCTTAGTTCTAGGGTTTTGATTTCCATAGTGATTAAGTCTAATTGCTAAAATTTGCTTCAATTTGGAGACATTGCAGGTCTTGGAATGAATCGAATGGCGTACGAATGCTAGAGTTGCAAATTGTGAAACCCTAGGTAAGAGAAATACTAGTCTCTTAAATGATTGAATGAGTTAGGCTGAATCTAGTATGAGAGTTTTATATATGTCTTGAAAATGTGTGGAATTTGAAGAGAATGTATTTTCCTGAAAATTTATATATGATTTCTAGGGTTACATCTAAATTCTATATGAATTTAGGTGGATTAATATGAAAGAAACGTGTTTGATGAAATTAGAACTTTGTTAAGTTAATTAGAATAATTCTCTTGAAGTTTAATTTAATGTATGCATGAAAATAGTGGGAAATTGGGATTTGAGCTTAAGGATTAATGCATTCTTTTACATTATAAGTTGTTTTACATATAGGTAATGCAAATACAATCTCTGTATTATGAAAATAGACTTCATTACGTTGACAATGATATATACTTTGAAACATTTGGATGAGAATCGGAAAGTTTATGATTTTTCAAAGAATTTATATTTTGGGAGAAGATTTATTATTTTATGGTAAATTCTGATATTGAATGATTTTTCGGATTTCATTAGACTTGATTTTCAATGTGTTACTTATTTATAAATGAAATGCAATTGATGACATTAGAGTGTTTTCATGAATTGAAGAATTGAGGTTTGTACAAAAATTATAGAAAATGAAAATTGATGACATAATTATGGCTTTGTATTAGAAAAAGTCAATCGAGGATCGAGTAAGATTTCATTTGATTGAATTGTGAGTATATGCAAGTGTATATGGGCTGAAAAGTGTGCATAATTTTTGTGATGCTGTGAATGTACATGGATGTATAATTGAGGTCGAGGTGTGAGAAATATGTGATGTGTTATATTTGTAGTGACTTGATTAGAGATCGATCGAGGGGAGCACGGTTTCGACACTTGTTGTGCATTGTAGGGACCCTCCCGTATAAGTGAGTGGGACCCTAATCTCTTACATGAAATAGTGAAATTTTGATTTTACCGTGTTTTTAAACAAAACATGTTTTGATATGCATTAATTCGACGTGTGATATTAAATCTCAAATCTATTTTGTGACTATTGGAGTGTCGTAAACTTATGATTTCTATGACTATGCATCCATGTTTGAATGAAATGAAATTGTGTCATGATTTGAGAACTTGAATATTTTCTATTTTACCATTGCATCGGTTGTTGATTTGAAAAGATTTTGATGAAATGTATTGGCACACGGATTTGAATCGTTTTGATGAACTATGTGGGTTGGATGCCCACAAGTCTTGTGTTGATATGATGTGATTGAGTCCCGGTGGGGGACGGATGTTCTTAATTGATTCCGTAGCTACGAAGGGTGTTTGTAGAGGCACGGTTGCCCAGATACGCTTTGGCCAGAGGTATCCGCAAACGTCGTGATTTCGATATGTATGAGCCCGGTTGAACCATGTGTTGGGGAGGTCCGTCAGTATAGGCGGTCTAGTACCGGGAGTTGCTTGTACATGATTGTGATGTTCCGTATGGGTCCAGTTGAACCGAAAGGGGAGGTCCGTCAGAATAGGTGGTCTAGCACTGGGAGTTGCTTGTACGAGCCAACGTCGGGGTAGAGAACAACTTTTAAACATTTATGCATAACAAAACCCCCGATGCGTCTGTCCTTGGTCATGGTTGACTCTTACCAGGATCATTTTCGGCTTGCTCTATGTTATACTTGATTTTTAAATTGATGCATATATGTATGATATCGTGTGAATGATTAAATGAGTTCATTTTATCGAACATATCATGATTTACTGCAAAATTTGAAATATTGGTTACGAATGATATTATTTGACACTCCAATGTTCACCTACACTATTAGTACTTGAGATTAATCCCCTCACTCACTGAGTATTCTTCCCCGAGTACTCACCCCTCCTCTCTCCCTCCCCAGACAGGATTATTGTTGTGCCGGAGCGACGCTTCAGATTTTGGATATTTTGGTGGATTTAGGTGATTCACGACGGTGAGATCTTAAGTTTAAATTGAAAGATGAATTATGTATTTTATTTCGACCCTGCGAGGTCTTGTTGAGGTCCGTAGTTGGCCGTATACTTATTTTGGGATGACTGTATAATTTATGTATGCTTATTTGTGAAACTCTCGTATTTCATTTGCATTGAGGCGATTGTACGTATTTGAATGTTACTTGGGAAATTTGTTATACATTTGTATAAATTTAGGTCCGCTCGGTGTGGCGGCTGCTCATGCTCAAGTTGGGCATGATAGTAGAGGTCTGTGGTTAGGTCTGCTAGAAATTTTATAGCCTTGCGTTGTTCTGAATGTTGGCTGTGGGAATTGGTTGATTTTGGAGAGGCCGGGATGGCCATTTGTTTATTTTACAGGATGATTTGAATTTCACAGGTTTAAACAGGTTATTTGTACATGGGAGACCTCCAATTTATGGGGAGGTTATGCCCGATTTTCTGTAAAAATCCAGCCAGCATTCAGGGCAACGGGCGGCTGTTCACAACTCCGGTTCGGGGCGTGACAGGTTAGATAATTGTTTGTAATTGATAACATTTGTTTAGCAACCCGTGAGATAGTACCATGTAGAAAATCGGTCATGTCATCCCTTTGTCTATTCTAATTCACAAGATCTGTAGAATCATTTAGCTATCGTGATAAGAGTAATGACCAACATTGACAAAAATTGTTTGATTTAGAGTTCTTTATATTGCATTATTCGATTAAAGGTAGTAGTCTTTCCTCTTTATTCACTAAGTATCAAGAAGGATGGATATCTCTTATTGGATAAAATCTGTGAAAGTTTTCCGTATTCATTATTTTAATTTTTGTAATCCATGAAAGTAATGCTAAATTGGACAACAAACATAATTGGAAATCATGTAATAAAAATGTGTAACATTTCGCCAAGAAAATGGGACAATAAGGGTCATTTTTATTCATGAGGAATTATATTTTTCTTTCAATTTTTATGGCGTTTTCATATGCATGACCTTTGAGAATTAGCAAATCATTAATTAATCAAATCAGTCCTAAAATTTGTAACTCTAGTTACGATGTCAAACATAACAACTCATAAAATATTAACTTTTTTGGGCATGTAAACAGCAGGGTGCAACAAATAGACTCCGAAGTCATACAAAAATAATAATATGCATTACCTACATGGCCAGCATATGAAAAGTTAGATTTGAGGTGTTGTGGGTTGTAGAAGAAGAGAACGATGATGAATAATTATTATGGTTTGTGAGACACCAATTAAAAAAAATACTTCTTAAGAATGCCCGACTAAATTGTCTTGTTTTGTTTTGAACCAAGTCACCCATTTGTTAGTAGAGAATTGTCTTGTTTTGAACCGTGATGTTTTTCAGTCGAGTGAGAAGTGTTCACGTGAATACCATTGAAACCCTTTTTTTTGTGTCTTGTTGTTGTTGTTTAGTTGTTTGGAATTTACTGAGCAAAAATTAGTTATGAAGATTTGTTTTTACACCATTGATTATTTTGAATTCACAAGATTTGTTTTGCAATTAGGGAGATGTGCGATCGAAAATCTGTATGGGAGTCTCTGCATCAAGAAAAGAAAAGGTAAGAGTGAAGAATAACATGCTAAAACGTAAAGTAAAAGGTGATATAAAAAAAAAATCCACATTCAAATAATAAAGATATACAGTACAAAGGTACCATTTGCGGATATGACTACATTAGAATAGTACAAAAAGCATAATAGAAACAAAAAAAGCTTGCCAACATGAGGATACCATTTATTCAAATCATCAAGAACCTAGACTACAACTTGAAGTAGCATAATAGAAAGAAAGAAAGTCTGCTAACATGAGGATACCATTTATTCAAATCATCAAGAACCTAGACTGCAACTTGAAGTAGGTATCTTAGATGTCACATGCGCAAGATCAGGATTCATGCTGGCAACACAATTCAAGCCTAGAACTACCACCAGCACCACTCACAAGCACCACTCATGCAGGTGATGAGGTAGCTTACCTGAATGACATCTTAAAAAGATAGTTCTTTAATGGTCTATGAATGACAATGAATAATAAAAAATGTAGGACTTCTTTGGATAATAAAAAATCGTTCCTTAATGGTGCATGAACCTAGACTGCAACTTGAAGTAGGTATCAACCTGTGAGTGGTGCTTTAATGGTGTGCAACAATGAATAATAAAACATGGTTCGTTAATGGTCCATGAATGATAATGAATGATAAAAAATGTATGAACATTATTATGATTCAATTAAACATTGTCTGGAACAATGTAGGACTTGTTTGGATATAATAAAAAAAAATCCAAAATGTTTTAATGGTCCATGAACTCCTCAATTTTGTCACACACTGTCATTTTTTTCTTTTAATAACAACACAATAAAAATATTAACAATAGGTCACACTCAATTGGCATTTTTGAATTTTACCAAAATGGCAAAGAGCAAGCAAAGTCATCTCTCTGTTCATTTAAAATAAAAATAAATAACAGAGATCAATTAATCATTTTTATTTCTCTTTGTTCAAGCACTGTACAAATTCGAATTTTTTTTTTTTGATATATTATCATCTGGTAGGAAGCTCCTTTGTAATCTATAATTATAATTATAAGGCATATTAAATATAATATATTTTTGAGTTTGAAAGTTGAGATGACCACGTTTCAATGTCCATGGAATGAATTTAATTTTTAGATCACGAAAATTTGGCGATGTTATTTTCCTAGAAATAACACGCATAGAGTGCGTTTCATGTCCTTCTAAAATGGACTTTGTAAGTTTGTTTGTTTACCGGGAAGCTTTTTACATGTGCGGGAAAGTTTTTTTGTGTGCCAGAAAGTTTTGTTTGTGTGCTGACAAGACTTTGGTTTTGTTAAGGGATAGTTTCGTTGGTTTGCCGAGAAGCTTTTTCGGTGTGATAGAATTGGGCTTGTTTATATATATATTTTTTTAAACCAAGGAAGTTTATAATTTTTTATTTTTCGCAATGTTCATAGTTTTCTTTGTTTTGTGTGTGTTGAATAGCTGGGGAGCCTGACCTTTTGGGTTGCGGAGAATTAAAAACAGTGAGTAGATAAAACAAATGTGTTATTTGTTGATGGAATAATAATGTTCTAGAGAATGTGAGAGGAAGAGGATTGTTCAGTGAACAATCGTATAATGCGAAAAAATGATAGGTTGCGGAAATATGAATAGTTTAGTATACAATGTGCGAGAAAACGTAACAATGGATTGCACAACGATGAAAGATGAAAGACAATGATGGAACAATGCATAACTATATTTTGTGTTGCAGTAGAAACATGATTATAATTTCAAATTTGGTGCATATTTAATTGTGAATTTAAAAGTTATATTCATCCATTGATACTTCGAACTTAACTGCCTGAATTTTTCAACTAAGAAAAATAACCAATATTATGTTTATTTTCATGAATGAAGTAAAGATTGAGGTATAAGACCAAATAGGGGTTTCTTTGCTTATGGTTCTTAAAGTCTTGTTTTTAAATTTGTTTCAAAAGAGGAAGATCTAGCTTAGATGAAAAAAGATTCAGGTAGCAATAGAGAGATTTCTGTAAGTCTTTATTCAAAATTGTAGAATTTTTTTTTTTGGGTTAGTCTTTTCTTAGTGTTTTATAAAGGGAAGAGTTTGGTGAGAGATGTATAATATATTTAATTTTGATTAATGTGCGATGTAGCTCTAAAATCAAAAAATAATGTCAGTGCAAGAACGTCAATGACTTGAATATAGAGGGAACACATGATACCAAGGAAATATTTTCTCTGCTCTGTAAGCATCGAAAATAAAAACATAAAATATAATTTCCAATTCAGGAAGGAAGACAAGTATGTCGTTATGCTGAAGATTATGCACCATAACAAAATCTTTCCACTTCTTCTTAATATGCCCTCATTGGATTCCAACTTCAATAGAATGTGTACCTATCTTAAGAATAACAGTGGGAGTCCTTTCACTATTGAGAAAATGGTGTACAAAATGAGGAATTTCCTGCCAATGAGATATAAAAGAAAATTAACAATTATTATCTATAAAAGAATGTATTCCAACATACATCATGAATAAAGCTATGCATTTGGAGGTAAACATTTAAGAAATGCAGTTAGGTATTACTAATTTATGAGGAGTTGCTGCAGAAAATGTTTGATAAAAGGAGATGGAGTTGTAGAGATCTTGGTTGAAATTAGGCTTGAGCGATGAAGAAACCATCTGTGTGATATTTATGTTGGAGGAATTTCCTGTAGGTTAATAAGAAAGATTTGTAGGTTAATAAGAAAGATTTAATCACCTTATATACTATATTAGAATAGAGTATGATCCAGCAGAAAGAAACCATCAAACCGTGTTCTTGGAAAATATCAGATAATGGAGCCGTCCATGTCAGGTAGACCTATTTTTGTAATTCGCAAAAATGAATAACATCAAAGATTAGATTTCCTCAGTGTCTAAGTAGCACTGCGTGATGTTCTTTGATAAGGTTTGCCTCAAGGTATTCTTCTGATGTATCCTGGTACAGGTTATCATTCAAAGCAAAGGTTCATTCCTCTGCTCCATGCCTTAATGTAATTCTGCTTTGATGGTGTCGTTGTAATAGCATTCGAAAGTTTACAGGTAAGAGCTGTATTTTGTAAGGAATAAGAAGATCAAATTGAAAAAGAAAAAAAAAAGACATACTACACAAGAAAATTTTCAAACTTGATCTTTCTTTTTCCAGACGAGAAAAAAGAAACAAGATTTTGATGGAACATCGTGGGAAGGAAAATTTACTGAATCAATACTCATTTTTTTATTTAATGAGTAAAGAATATCGAAAAGTTTTGTTAGGATTTCAAAGAAGAAAGTGTCTAAATAAACACAAGGGAAGAAGCACACAAATAAGAAATAACGAGGATATGCTGTAAAGCAAAGAATATATATATATTTTAAAATATTTGCAGCAATCTGTGACTGTACTTTTTTTTTATAAGCAAAAACTATATGTATATTTTTCTAAAATCTTCATAGCAATCCGTAACTGTACTTTTTTTTATGTCGTTCAGTTGAAAATTTACAGTATATCGACATAAAAGGTTATCTTATTTGTGCAGTTTTTTCTTCTTTTTTTTTGGAGTTGGCAATTGAATGTTGTTTGATGGAGGAAATCAATCATTTCCATTATAACCTGCATTGTAAAATGTGCATAAAAAATAAGCATCAACAAATTATCTAAAGAACATATTTAAGAATTAAGATTGACATATCAATTTTGAGCAAGTTTGAAAAGGAACATTGGTTAACAGGAAAAACCAAGCATCCGTTCATTGGTAGATACATGATCAGTTTTTGTTACTGTGGGACAAAAGAGAAACATAGCTACCGCAAAAAGAAGCTTAGGTTGGTTTTCACACAGGACGGGAACAAAAATGTTCCATGCGAAGAACGGATAAGTTCAGTCTTCATTTCGAATAATCTTTTGTTTTTTGGGAAGATTCGGATCTGTGAGTTGCGTAGCTATTGCAGCACTCAAATTTTTTTCTTCCTTGTTATCAAAGGTATCATTGAACCTTTCAATGAGCGAAGTATTGCGTTTGGAGTAACAAGTTGCCATTTCTACAAGGGAGATCATAGTAATGGCATTTGAATTTTTTTCATGCGGGAAAAACCACAAGGGAGAAAAACAAAGACATGGTGCACCGACTTTATTTATACCTTAAGGATGTGAAGTAATAGTGGCAGATTCCGAAAGACAAAACTCATCCTCATTGATTTCATATTCAGAGGCATCACAATAGTATATGACAGTGAAGTGTTGTTTCACATCAGTGGCCTTAGACTGAACAAGTCCTATATGTGCGACAAACATCTTCTCTCTCAAAGTTTGGTGTACAGGTTCAAGCGGGAGTTCAATATTCTTACAAAAAAATCATCAAAATAAGGATCCCACATTGAATATGTAAGAGCGTTAAAACAACCGCTGAACATAGATTGTACACATTCATTATAAAATTGGAAATAATTGGATTAAAAAGTTAAAAGTTTTTTGAAGAAATCACACTTCACTTTATGAGTAAAGAAGAACCTGGTTAAAATGCTCCATTGCTTGAACACCTGTAAAGGTCAATAATTTTTCAGCTAACTCTCCAAACATAAAGGCGGTCATTTTATCGGTGTCATCTTCTAGATCGATATTAAAACTACATCTGTATGCAAAAAGGAATATACATTGGAATGGAATGATAGTGTAAAATTTTAAACATTGATATTAATAAGATTGGAAGAAGAAATATGATCAAGGGAAATGGAAAACGTAAGAAGAGCTCCTTGATATGATAGACAATAAGAAAACATATTTACCTTGTTTGGCCATTGCTCTTTCTCTACATGAGTTACACAGAAAATTCACATCCAGTGTAGCTGTTGTAGAGTGAAAGCAATTACGGCAGGCATGTACCAATATTTTTGAAAAATGTGCTCAAAGGAAAACTCAGCTTTTACCCATACTATCTGAAATCAATTTGTAGAACAACACGTCTATAATCATCCAAGTAAATAATAGTGTTTTCATATGATGTTTTGAACATAGAGAACGGTGTTACCTTTTGCGCTGTTGTGAGATTACAGATTTTGGTTATTTTCTTGTTTGCTTTGAAAGAGATGTCCAGATTATAGTAATCGTATTTTTTATGCAGAACTATATCTTGCGTTAATTCATCGTTTCTAAGTGCCCTTGGGATAAACCGTTCAATGACATGCGAAAAATGAAATTTATATTAATATTGTAGGTAGAAAGGTGAACTCTATAAAATGGAAATTATTATATATTTAGAATTACCAATTCTTTAGTTGTCGTGCTTCCTGGATTGGCGGATCAACGAGAATGACTAAGTCAAACCAAGTAAACAGTGCGACCCCTTGCATAACACCAGAAAGATATAAAAAATTTGATCCGTTTATTGAGGAAGAACTTCAATAGTAAATGACAGATGAAACTAACAAAGAACGGAACATCTTGTTATTACCATTATAAGAATTTACTTTGATCCTTCTACAAACAACAATAGGATAGGAACGTATATATTCTAAGATTTGTTGTCCTTCATCACGGACGAAGTCATCCCACATGGATAGTTTAATAGTCTGCAAACTTTTTTTTAAAGGACGGTAGAAATTTAGATGAATGAGAAACACATTCTATTATTGTTATTGACAATAGAAAACACATTCTGTGAATTTGGTATAGCTAAAATTTCCAAACATCACATTATCATCACCATCATTTGATTCCTTGACAAGTGTTCTAGCTGATATAACCCATTGAGTTTTAAGATCTCCAGTTTGAAATTTTGGGGGAATAGGTCTTACAACAGCATTTGAAATGAGATATTTTTTGTAGAGCTGCAACATAGGGCTCATTTTCGGGATGTCAGCATTGAACATTATTCCTTCGACCCATTGAGTTTTAAGATCTCCAGTTTGAAATTTTGGGGGAATAGGTCTTACAACAGCATTTGAAATGAGATATTTTTTGTAGAGCTGCAACATAGGGCTCATTTTCGGGATGTCAGCATTGAACATTATTCCTTCGACCTGGGTTCCCTATCAGAGTAAAATAAGAAATTGTGTTTTGTTCTTATCTGAAGAGGAATAATAAATTGGCTTATAATGTGAGTGATGTATTCTATTATTACCTTAAACAAATTGTAAGATAAAATCATTTACCTTTAAGTTAACAAAAATATATTTTTGTTTATCTGTTGGAGTGTTAATGGATGTCGTCACATGTTGTTTCTCTCGCACTATTATCTTACAAGTCCAATTTTGTGTATCAGGGCCGATATCCTTTATAAAAGAATAATTCTGCATCCTATTAAGAGGCATAAAACAAACAGCAAATAAGAAAAGTCAAAACAAAATAGATAGCAAAAAAAATAGCTAAATGAATGCATGGATTCATGAATGCATACCTTAATTGAAAATATCTACGCTTTAGCCAAATCAAACACTTCAGTGAAAACGACATTTCTTGTTTTGCAATTAAATTTTACATCATTGAAAGTTCCAGGGATGATTAACACCTTTACTGTATCAAGAGATCTAGCTCTAGACAATGCAACATAAAGCTGCCCATGAGAAAAGACAGGTTTATGTAGATAAATTCCAATGTAATCCAATGTTTGACCTTGAGATTTATTGATTGTCATAGAAAAACATAACCTTATAGGAAACTGCATTCTTATGAAAGGAATTCCATTTTTTTCATTGTCTGAAGTCTATAGAGGAGTTCTAGGAATGAATACATTCTTTCCTTTATGCTGTCCGTAAATGATTTCTACACAGATGGAATGTCAGCCTAGCTGTCTACATATGAGTCTCGTACCATTGCATAGACCTTCAGTGGGGTTTATATTTTTGAGAAACATAATAGGACAGTTTTCCTTGAGAGATAACTTGTAGGAAGGTAGGCCTCTTGGATTTTGGCTATTTAAAAAATCTTCATAGTCTCCTTGATGTCGTTCATCAACTGTTTTATCTGAAGCTATATAAGTATGAAGATTACCGGGAAATCTTTGGATTATAAGTTCATTAACCTCATGCACAGATGCATTTTTAGGAGAAAGAATGTATCTGTTTATCATTTTATAAGGATCATTTGAATAATAAATCAGGGAAGACTGAGCTTATCAACCTGTCATGAATTAAAAATAGAAGTCAGGGTGTTTAATGATATGTCAATGAAATAATACCATAGGATAGTATAGGTTTTGTTGTGTCACCTGTTAAGAGATTCATTTCTATCGGTATATGAAATCATCAGATTAACAGGAAGAGTGATTTCACCATTTTCATCAATAGGTTCTTTTCCTTCACCTATTCTTAGTAAGAAAGCACAAAATTCTGGATTTGAAATAGCTCTTATATTCTCTTTTAATGTCAATTTTTGTATATCTTTCCATAAAGGAGAACTCAAAAGGCTTGAATCAATAAGAATCTGTTTCGAAGCTTGGTCCACGACTGGTAATGTCTGTCTAAAATCGCCACCAAAGACAACCTTACCACCAAAAGGCATTTCGCAGTTCATTATATCTTTAAGTAGGTCATTCAACGCTTCAATAGATTGTCTTTTTGCCATCGATGCCTCATCCCACAATATTAGTTTGGATTCAACAATGACTTTGGCGATGCTACTCTATTTGCTTAACTGACAAGTTTTGACTTTTGAGAAATCTAATGGGATTTTGAATCCCGAATGTGCAGTTCTTCCTCAAGGAAAAATGGATGCAGCAACTCCCGATGTTGCCATAGCAATAGAAATATAGCCTTTAGACCTCAAGACAGCAAGTAACGATTAATAGAGGAAAGTCTTTCCAGTTCCTCCAGAACCATCAATAAAAAAAGATCCACTCTTATTGGTAAAAACAAAATCTAATATCATGTCATATGCATATTTTTGTTCAGGATTTAACTTCAAAGTAAAAACTAAATCTTCTAGGTCAACTGCAATATTTATTTCAGTTTCTACTTCTTTTGTTATCAATCCTTGGTGTTGGAATTGAAGGTCATATCAACTATTTGATAATCAGTTAAGTTCTTACCCATTTGAGATAATAGGTTATTTAAGTCAAAAAGAACTTTGTTTCTAACCTCAGAGGAGCTCAAATGCCCTAATGTCACACGATGGGCATAGTCCGCAAACAATTCATACTGAAATTTTTCCCATAATGATGTAGGATTTACAGGAGAACAATAACAGAGGAGAGTGGCAAATAGCAATCTAAGAGAAGACGACATCTGGAAAACGATAGCTTCTGTAAGAGTTTTTTCAATATATTCATTTGATTTTAATAGCACAAATCTCAAGGCAACCTCTCTGTAAGAATGAACTTTCTCACCATCAACGGTTAATAGATCATCAAAAGATGTTGCTCCACGAATATGGTTAAAAAAAAAACCTCAGATAATATCGTTCACCTTCTTTGGGATTGACGGTAACCAATCTTCCTATCACTTTTTGTTTTTTTCTTTCAGACCATCCTTTTATTCTAGCATTCCAAACAAAGTATTCAGGGAATTATTTATACCGACATTGTAACTGTTTTTCCCTTTCATTATTTTTGTTCATGTTGAAAAATTCAGTCAATATTGTCTTGGAAAAGTCCACATTTCTCAGTAAATAAGGCAAATTAGTGTCAATATTGAACGAAACAATTTGCTGATCAGGGAGATGAACCTGAAGGGTATAAACTGATGGGTTCATTTCATTTAGTCGGAATTCATAAATTCGCCAAAAAACTTCAGGAGGGGAAACCCATCTTCCATGTTGAAATTCTTTTATTTCATCAATATCATTGAGAGAATCTTCATGAACAATTTGAAAACTTACAAGATCATGTCCTTTAAAAACATATTTGTAAAGATATTTTACAAACTTCAACATTGAACATATCTCTACATTTATGTGACAATTCAGAAGATCAAAAAGATAGGGATTATAAAGAATGACCCACCGATTATCTAAATTATAACCCCGGACTTCAACCATCCTTCCATTTTCTCTTCTTCTATAATGTGGATATGTACCTTCTCCATGAACCGTGTAGGTGAGAAAGTTTTTAGGATAGCGATTCTTGCAGACTCTATTTTTCATACAAGGACAATTTCTATCCATATCTCCACAAGGACCATAAATCATGTGTTTAATAACGACGGAGTACAAATATCGATTTTCATGAGGATCAGGTATCTCAGCACATATAATTCTATCATAGGATTCTAGATTAAGCAACTTAAACTATGGCTTCAAAATTAAGAGCAGGTGAGCATGAGGAAAACCACATTTTTGAAACTCAATAACATAAACGCCGTAACTTCTCCAAAGATCTATTTTTTCAGGAGTTAATGTTTCAGTATCTCAAATTTGGCCCTAAAAATACAAACTAATAAATCTGGTCTATCCTGGGGTCTTTCTTGATATTTCAAATTATCTTGAATTTCCTTCCACATTGGATTACACGTCATTGTCAAAAAAAATATCAGGTTTCCCATACTTTTGAACTAAAGCCATAACATCTAAATATCTTCTTCTTATATCTCTTGGACCACCAACAAAAGAAGCTGACAATATCGTCCTACGACCAACTTGATGACCTTCAGTGCGACCCATTGTTACGCTGTCTAACACTCCCTGTAGAATTTTTGTCCTAATTTCATTTCGTTTCTTTCTATAAAATTCAAACCTAGAGGTCTCAATTTTAATATAAGTACCCACCACAAATTGTTGCAACAGTCTAAGAGAATGCAATAATATTGACTCATCATCATCCCTTATTTGAAGTCTATAGAAGTAGTACTCTCTTGCTGAAACAGCGTACTTTGTATTCCTATTTTCATCAGCCACTAAAAAAAAAATAAAAAGACATATCAAGAGAAGAAATCTTAGTTTTCGTATTGTATTAACAAAGAAACTAACCTAAAGCACTTGCCTTTTTGTTCCAAGTTTATTAAATCTGTTGGATCATCTATCGACAATAGATCCGAAAAGGAATCAACTCCGAAATCGGGAACATAGCTAGATGGCTTTCCTTTCTTATAGACTCACCTAATTCCATGGTGTCATCCAAAATCACCTCGAGGAAACAAAAGAGGATATTGTAAAGGATCATAGCATGCATAATAAGGTTGAACCCTATAACTTGTGTTCAAATGGTTGTAAACTTGAATGTGAGGAACAAAATTCACAGTTTCTTCTATTTCAGTCCAAATAGTAGCAACTTGGGACACTATAGGAAGGTTATATATCCATTGATCCAGTAATGGATAACAGTTCAAAATAATTTTATAATTTTCAAGATTGAGAATGCTCCTCAAATTCCTAAAGAATTTTGCATAGGGATTATCATGTAATATATCAAGAAGAAACTCCAAAGTGGTCTTTCTCAGTTTGTTACAGTTATCAAGTCTCCTTTTTACTACGTCATCTGTATTATAAAAATAAAGTTGTATTCCACATCTTTTTTCAGAAGTGGAGAGTAAACTATCTAGGAGATGATATACCTGCCCTTGTACATGAAAAGTATAGACTCCTTGTCTGTTCTTTGTAAGCTCCTTGTCATATTTTGCCGCATATGATGTAAAGGCAACATTATTATTATAAGTGCGGATGTTATTACGAAAGTGCTCACACTCCTTGTCACATCTAGTTAGTAAATATTTAAGAGCATAGGGCATCGTAGGTGCAACTATAGATATTTCTCCTTTTCGATAGCAAAAAGAAGGAGGTTCCAAATGGAAGTGCTTGGCTTTGCAGTGTTCACAGTTTGGAGCATCAGGAAGCACGAGAGGTTGTTTTGGAATGTTGTCCAATAGAGACATATTTTTCTTCCTTGCAGAAGGTGCTACAATTTATTATAGACTTATTATAAATGCTAATATTATTCTAGGTTCTATTACAAAACCCAGTGCATTTTTTACAAAACCCAGTGCGTTTTCAATTCAGAGCAAAAAATTATTTTTTCCTAGATAACGTAATTATAGAAAGAAGGTAAAAGGAAGCTTAAAAGGAAAGTTTGGATACTGCAGTCATAGAAGGAAGAGAAAATGACATCTGAAAAGGAAGTATGCTAAGATATCAATACGAAAAGATAACTGGTGTGTGACTTTTTTTTTTAGGAATTAAAATATAGAATAAAAAGCTACAAGATTTTTCTCAGATTCCCATTCATACCAGAAGACGTTGCATTGGAGGAATCAACAAAAGAAGACGGCTCATGGGGAACTGCTTCTGTTGAAGGAATGAAGGAAGGAACCAAAGCATTCATATTCTGACTTGGTTCGCTAACACAAGTCGAATTAACAGGAACACCAATCGAGGAAGTCAGCAAGTGATTATCGATTTTAGTCATCAGATGGGAAACTCTAGGTATGCCAGTCTGGCGAGGATCATTGGATGTTTCGGTGATAACCCCATGAACACTGGTGCGAACACTTGTAGATAAATGTTCATTGTCGTTAATGTTCATAGAATCGAAATTTCGAATGCAGCTTCTTTTTTAAACAAATGTATTTTTGCATTCGATCATATCGATCCTATTTCGGCGACATTGTAACAGTTCCTTTTTTTTCCCGGTAACATTTCTGCATATCGTTTCTGTCTTTGAAGATTTCGATCCATTCGTATACTTTGGATCGTAAAAAGAAAAATATATATATATACCACAGAACATGAACATGAAACCTGGAGAAAAATGTAAATCTAGGTTCACAAAAAAGACAACATAAAAGGAAAATCGGAAAGGATGTAAATCAACAAGACGCAAAAATAGAAAACATTTACATATAGAGAGGAAAAAAAGAAACAGAAGAATTTGTAACAAAGTACCTAATTCACAATTATGTAGTAATTAGCAGAGCATGTATACTTATACATCGATTAGCACGAGACGTTGTGCGAGAGCAAAAAAAAAACAACACGAAGGAAATCCAAAAGAGTACAAAGCAAATACAAGAAAAACCGCAGTGCCTACAAACAAGAAAAGAAAATTAAAATATTAAAGGAAAAATAAGAATAAGAAAGAATGTCGAAACAAAGAAAAATGAATTTTCAAAAAGAGATTTAAAAAAGGAGGAAAAAATTGGAAAGCATCATCTCACCTTAACCCATCTCAAGCAAATCCAAGAGGAGAAAATATGGAAAAGGAAAACCTTTACAACTATATATTTTCATCCAAAATAACATATACATATATAGATCTACCGTAAACAAATGGTTTCAGTATATCATGATTATAATAGTAAACGTTTCCATGCATCAAAATTATAACACATCACAATTATGATTACTTCGGTGAAACGTTGTCAGCTAATCTGTACGATACTATACCAAATAATCTATACGACACTATACCTTGTCATTTTTTTGCTTTAAAGAGAGGAATGGGAAAAAGTGCACGTTATCGAATAGGGTAAAAATGTATACGAACACCGCTTACTGCGTCTCTTTTGTTATCATTAAGTTCAGTAAGGAGACCTTCCTGGATTATATTTTCAGGATAAAGATGAAAATGGATAAACGGAAGTACGATGTCTACATGATGATTGCATCACTACCATAAGCACAATAGTGTGAAACAACAATGGGGTAACATCAGCAGTGCACATCACTACAAAACAACGGGACAGGCAATCTAATCTATTAGATCCTGCTTCCGATGAGGTTATGATGATAATGGTAAAACTAACATGAAGTACGTTTATTCCTATAAAACAAATTCACACGAAAGCTAAGATAGCTGTTAGTGGTACACAAATCTATTGTTACCAAATCCTTGATTCGAGAATTTATAATTTTCTAAAGAGTAATTCACATATTTTGAATCCACATTAGTAATTTTACATGCATAAAGGCAAATATTGAGATAGTCGCTGTACGTATTTGTCAAGAAGTATGCATTTGGATCTCCTCCTATATCTACTTTCAAATGCTTTGGCATACTTCATTAGTTTATTTTCGTTAGGGAATAAACAATACATTCATTAGTTTATTTATATAGGTCTTCTCCTTCTCTCTCTCCCCATGAAACGGTAATTTCTCATGAAAATTTTTTAGTCCACATAAAAATGTCAATGTTTTAACCGACTAAAATAAATGTTGTAGTGTACCAAAAATTGGTCGACCAAAGGATTTGTCTTAGTCGACTAAACACTTTTTTAGTCAAGTTTTAATAAACAAAGCAATCTTTTGGTACACCCAAAAAAGTTTTCTTCCAACCGTAAAAAGTTTCTCAAAAAAAATGTAAAAATGTGAAATCGTCGCGGTATAGGAAAGCTCCCTTACATGAAAACTCAGAAGGCTTTCCTCTCTTAAAGTTGGCTACTAAAAAGCTCCCCGGCAAAAAAAAAACAAAGGATGTGAAAATTCCTCAGGGAAAAGCTTCCTGGTACATTTAAGCTCGCCGTACATAAAAGGTTATCCACACACAATACTTTCCTATCCGGAACCTCCGCAACAAAAATCTCCCCGTTAAAAATATCACAAATGCGAAAGCTCCATTATATAAAGCTCCCTCGAAAAAACTTCCCGACGTATGAAAACCTCCTGTTGTATCCATTGTTATTTCACTTTGTTAAACAACCCATACTTCATTACCAACAGGCATTAAACATTTGGACAGGCCACTCTACTGATGTGTAGTCTTTTAATTTTTCTTCATTTACTTATTGACGTGTAGATGACCTATTTGTCAATGTTTTATTTAAGAAATAGAATGAATCTTATATAAGCAACAGCAGACTAAAGTCACTGCATCCAATTTTATAGAGAAAAATTAATCAAACATTCGCTTACAACGTAGGTTTAAGGCCATTATACACACCTATTTCTCAAGGCATGGTGGAATTGGAGTATTCACAGGTGAGAGAAGATTAGTTTTTATTTGAGAGTATAGAGTTGCCTCATGTTTGTATGATTTTTTCACACATTAGTCAATTACCATTATTTTGTCTCTCCTTGAGGGAAAAGCGAAAATTTATTTTGAGGGAAAGAACAAAATGCAACATGCTTTTAAGGTTATAATATCAAGAAATACATAAGTCATAATTTTTAGCAGGCAAATAAAATTATGTTATAATTTTTTAAATTATTATACATAACATATATATCAGCGATTTTCTGCCTCGTTGTCCACAACCTCCCTTCGTCGTCGTTTCTCTCTCACTATTTTTTACTCAGTCCCCATCTTATATGTTCCAAGCCTATGGTTTATACTAATAACAAAATTTCATTTCTGGAGCAACCATCTATTGGTGGTGTTCTTGGTTTCATCGCATACCAGATGGTCCTTGATTTCTTGCTTTATTTCCCATTCAAGCACTTCAAGTACTCAATCGGTACAAAATACCCTGTTCTCTGAAAACTCCCCGTAAAAAAACTCCGCGGTAAAAAAAACAAAAAAAGAATGTGAAAGCTCCCCGGTAAAAGCTCCTCGGCACACGAAAAAACTCCCCCATTTAAAAAATAAGAATGTGAAGCAGAAAAAGCTCCTTCTAAAAAGCTCACCGGTACCCATCCACAAAGACAAAACATATCTCTGACTATTTGTACAAAGTTTAAGGTGTTTTATACACTCTTAATTGGCTCGAAACAAATCAACACATGAAATCTCAACAACTTGGATGCAAATACTGCTACTTTCCCTTTTTGTTTGGCAACTTTATTTTTGAAACTAAATAATTGACAAAGTTATCTCGTATTATTCAAATTCATGAATGCGGTCTTCTGGTGTTCCATAACGACAGAGGTTTTCCTCTCCCATTTTCCTCTTCCCTTTTTTTTCAATCTTGTGCCAACGCAATTTAAAAATTGAGAAGAATTAGGACATGCCATGAGCCGATCAGAAAAAATACGATCTGATAGTCATGTCAAGAAAGACATCAAGAAAGAATAGAAAATGAACATGAGAAACACATAAAGAAAGAATAGAAAATGAACACAAATAATATAATGAACATGGGAAAAATTCATCACCACCAAACGTCCAAAAAAGCTTGCAAATCCCGATCATAACAGAGAGAGAAACACAAAGGGAGCACACAGGCATGGTTAATATGCACTGCCATCATGAGCATCATGGCACACCGCTCCGCAAATGTGCATATCAAGCACATGTCACCAAAAAGAATCACACGTCCGTCCGAACCATCAAAGCAAAAAAAAAAAATACAACACCAAAAAAAAAATGAATGAGAACAAGAAAGCACAACAATAACCCAAACAACTTTTAAAATAGAAAAAAAATAAAACCAAGAGAACATCCGTCCAACTCACCATCCATCCAACTCACCAACAAAATATTTGCATCACTGGCAGTGCTCATGAGAAAGACGTTCATGAGAAAGCCCTTAGTCCAACATTCCTTGGCATCCCCACCTCTCATCAAATTTCTGGTCAAAGCTCTCAGTTTTTTTCGTTTTGTGTTTTGGCATTTCCAAGAAGCAAATCCACCACGTCTCACATCAAAACGGAGAACAAATCTGCAAATAAAACAAATTGATGATGTGTCTAGAAACCATTTGTCTTCCCACAGTAACAAATAAGAGATCGTTGAAGGGAGACCACCACACAAATGATTATCATCGTACACTGAGAAGAAAAAGAAGGAAAAATCTCACTCCTTATCGGCCTACCCTCGCAACAAGAACTTCATCACCACGTTAGCCAAGTCAACTATGACATTTTCTCGTTTACGCTTCACAACTTGCAGTTGCTGTCCAAAAAAGATCAAACCATAAATAAACAGATAATGAAAGAATAGAACACGATGAAGAATAAAATAATGAAGTTGCAAAAGATTTCTAAACACCAACGAGTGAAAAACCTTGCAAACACACGATCGGATAAATTAGAACACGAAGACGAATAAGACAATGCACTTCGAAAAATTTCTAACCACCAAATGTGTGAAAAAGCTTGCAAAGATACGCTCATAATAGAGAGAGAGACAAAGGGAACACAGAGGCATGGTCGACACCACTGCCATTATCAGCATCATGGCACACCATGTAACACCGACACTGCAGTGTCCGTACTAGTGTACTGTTCATGATATATATATATAAATATTCCTCAGTTTATATATATATAGAGAGAAATTTTATTTATATTGATTTTCGATTTTGGGGTCTTTAAATTGAAATTTCTTGGTATATTTAAAGTATCTGTATTTTCGATTGTAGCGTTAGTGAGTATAAAAATATATATATACGTATTTATTCAATTTATTAATTTAATTATTTACTCATTTAAATAATTATAAATTTAATTATAAAAAGAAATATATATAAATAATAGGAATAATAATAATAATAATAATAATAATAATAATAAGGGTCAAATTAGGGTTAGAAAACCCTAACCCTTTTCCTATTCACTCCTTCTCTCTCTGTCTCTTCGCCTTCCCTCACCCACCGCCTCCCTCACCAAAACCCTCTCCCTCCGCCTCCTTCCTTCGCCATCAACCGCCGCCAACCACCCGCGACCACCACTCCCTCTCTCTATCTCCCTCTCAGTTCTCTCTTTCTATCCCTCGCGGTCTCTCGATCTCTATCTCTTCTCTCTCTCTGTCTCTACCTCTTTCGGCCCTCTCGATCTCACTGTCACTCTCAGTTCTCTTTTTCACCGTTGATCTCTCAACCGCTCACGGTAACTCCTTAACCACCGCACGTGGCCACCCTCGCGCTCTTTCTCTCTCTCCTTCTCCTGCGTGCGACTGTGCTCTCTCTCTCCTCCTTGCTCGCACGCTCGAGCGCTCTGCTCTCTCCTTCGAGAGCCCTCCTGCAATTTTCAAAAAAAGCCCTAAGCCAATAGTACCAACAGGCTTTCGAAAACCCTAAGTTGTGATTTCCTGCGATTTCCCCCTACGAAGGTAAGGGCGAAAGTTCTGACCTATAGATTTAGGGTTTTGATTCTTATAGTAATTAAGATTAATTGCTGAAATTTACTTCAATTTGGAAGCATTGCAGGTACTGGAATGAATTGAATGGCGCACGGACGCTAGAGCTACGAGTGGTGAAACCCTAGGTGAGAGAAATGCTAGTCTCTTGGATAATTGAATGAGTTTAGGCCGAATTTAGTATGAGAGTTTTGTATGTGTTCTGAAAATGTGTGGAATTTGAAGAGAATGCATTTTCTGACAGTTTATATGCGATTATTAAGGTTAAGTTTAGAAGTCTTCGTGAATTGGGTTGGTCAATATGAAAGAAACATGTTATAGGATCATAAAATCATGTTAAGTTACTTTCAATAGTTACCCTCAGAGTTAAATTTTGAAATATGCATGAAAGTATTTGGGATCAGAGTTGGAATGCAATGTGCCGTGAAATGAAGTATATTGTCACATTTTGTGTCTTTCTTAGGTTGTATTGAGTTGTTAATTTGCATAATGGTATGTATATGAAGGATAGTTTAAAAGTTGTAGTTATAGTTTAAGAACTGTCATAGTTTTTTTCATTATAAGTTGTTCTGCTTATAGGAAATCAAAATACGAGTTTCGTATTATAAAAATAGACTTCCATACCTTGAAAATGACATATGGTTTGAAACAATCGGATGGAAATCGAAAAGTGTATGATTTTTCAAAGATTTTTTATTTTGTAGGAAATTTGTCATTTTAGGCTTGTTTCCAACTTTGAGTGGTTTTAGAGTTGAATTGGACTAGACTTTGATTTTGTTATTTAATTATAAATGAAATGCAATTGATGACATTAGAGTATATTCTTAAATTGAAGAATTTAGGATTTGTACAAACTTAGGGAAAATGATAAACCCAAAAAATATTTGAAAATTTGATAACAATTGTAATGATTTGATTAGGTTGATCTTTTTGGAGATTCGAGGAATCAATTTGGATTGATTGTGGAAATATGGAGTGATCCCCTCCCTAGAAAGTGAGTGGGACCCTAATATCTTGCATAAAATAGCGAAACTTGTTTTTTGTCTTGTTTTCAATAAAACATGCTTTTGACATGCATTGACTCGACGTATGATATTAAATTTCAAATCTATTTTGTGATTATTGGAGTATCATAAACTTATGTTTTCCATGACTATGCATCCATGTTTGAAATAAAACAAAATTGTGCCATTACTTGAAGATTTGATAAGTTTCCTTTTCTACCATTGCATTGGTATATTGATTTGAAATGCTTTGATGAAATGTATTGGCATGCGGATTTGAAATGCTTTGATGAACTATGTGGGTTGGATACCCACTAGTTATGTGATGATATGATGTGATGATATGATGAGATGATATGACTTGATTGATTCCGTAGCTATGAAGGGCGTTTGTAGAGGCACGGGTCACCCGGAAACGCTTCTGCTGGAGGTATCCGCAAACGTCATTTTATATGGCTATAGGTGCGGCTGGTTGAACCCACGTAGGGGGAGGACATGTGTGACGCCACCGTCTGGCACCGGGCGGGGTCTTATACATGATGATGCATTTTATATGGCTATAGGCGCGGCCGGTTGAACCCACGTAGGGAGGAGGACGTGTGTGACGCCACCATCTAGCACCGGACGGGGTCCTATACACGATGATAAGCTAACCCCAATAAACTCATGGCCAACGTCGGGGTAGAGAGCAACTTTTGAACAATCTTGCATAATAAAACTCCTGATGCGCCTGTCCTTGGTCATGGCTGACCTTTGCCAGGATCATTTTCGGCTTGCTCTATAATATACTTGATTTTTTAATGGATGCATATATGTATGATATCGTGTGATTGATTAAATGAGTTCATTTTACTGAACATACCATATTTTACTGCAAATCATGAATTATTGTTTATGAATAATGTTGTTTGACACTTCAATGGTTCACCTACACTATTTGTGCTTGATATTAATCCTCTCACTCACTGGGTATCTTCCTTAATACTCATCTTACTCCTTTCCTTCCTTAGACAGGGTTATTGTGATAGAGCGACGCTACAGGTTCTAGAGGTTTTGATAGCATATCGATGGATTTGGTATTCACGACGGTGAGGTCTAAGTTAAATTTGAAATATGAATTACGCACTTTATTTTGACCCTGCGAGGTCTTGATATAGAGGTTTGTAGACAGCCGTGTATATATTATGGGATGACTGTATAACTTATGGACATTTATTTACGAAACCCTCTTATTTCCCTTGCATTGAGACACTTGTAAATATTTAAATCGTTAACTTGAGAATTTGTTGTACATTCGTATAAATTTTAAGCCCGTTCGGTATGGCGGCTACTCATGCTCTAGTTGGGCATGACAGTAGAGGTCTATAGCTAGGACTGCTAGTATATATATTAGCCTTGCATTGTTCTGGTTGTCCGATATAGATTGGTTGGCAGGATTTGAATGTGGTGATTGTTGTGAGGCCGAGATGACCATTTATTTATTTGACAGGATGTGTGTCCATTATACAGGTTCATTTGTACTTGGAAGACCTCTGAATTATGGGGAGGTTCTGTCTGATTTTCGATAAAAATATAGTCGGCATCCAGGACAACGGGCGGCTGCTCACGACCCCGGTTACCGTGAATCTTCACATCAACGACATGTCGTTAAAAAGAATCACACGTCAAACCAAACTGTAATAACAATAAAAAAATCACAATAAAAAAAAACCACCAATAAGAACAAAACAAAAAAACACAACAATAACGAAAACAACATTTAAAACAAAGAACAGATCATCGTCCAACTCACCATCCATCCAACCCATCAATGAATCACTTTCGGTCAAATGGGGGACGACGAATCTGAGGTGGTTGGGGGTCATTCACGCATATATTTATATTGTTAAAGAGACTCTAAATAGAACTCAGAGAGAGAGAGAGAGAGAGAGAGTTGAAGAAGAATGACAAATAGTGCTTTTTTTCAAGAATGGAAGAAGTTTGTTCATCATTGTCACACCCTCCGACTCAAAAGGATCTTAGCTACTTTGAGGCTCTTCCTCCTGGGTTTAGATTGAAACCGTCTGACCAAGAACTCATCCGGTGGTACTTGAAGAATAAGGACGAATGTCGACCATTGCCTCCCAACAAGATCATCGATGATGATATTTACCTCGGAAGTCCTGAGAACTTATTAGGTCAAAAATATTCTTGATTTTTCTGTTGTTTTCTCTTTGTACATATAATATATATTTTTATTATTCATCTTTTATATTTGAAGGTTTTCTTGGGTTTCTGTATCTTTCTTGTTTTGTATATCTTTGTTACAGAGATGAAAACTTAAAATTTTCTTGATTTTAAAAATTAGCTGAGTTTCTTGATATTTTCTTGTTGTGTAATCTTTTTTCTTTTTTATTTATTTAATTTAATATTTATTCTTGATAATTCTGATCAAAAATAAAATGATCATTTATGTGTATTTTGCCATTATTTATTTATTTATTTATTTATTTTCTTCACCTAAAACTCCAAAACCATGCATAGATTCTTGAAAAGTAATCAACATTGACTTTGAGATTTTGACATTTATTTTTTTTTTAATTTCTGTAAAACCCTTAACTTGTTTGCTTATTTCGGTGGCTTTTTAATTAAATAGTGATGGGTCTCCTTCAATAAATCATGTTACTTTTTAGGGTTTCATTTTCTAGTTTTATAGGGTTTGTTTTCTTTTTTTTTTTTTTGGCATGATTTATTTAAATTTTCTTGTTTCTCTGGTATTGCTTCACATGTTGCATTTACATGGAGGGCACGTGTGCAAATGAGTGCGTGACCGGTTGTGCAAGTGTGTTTGTTTGTATACATAAAAGTGTGTCATTTTGTTTCATGCAAGCATACAATGAAAATATGATTTTATATTCGGAAAAGATTATAGTAAGATTACTTTTCTTTTAATATTTGTTGGCATATGGGGTGGGTCTGGTCTGCCCATGAGGTAGACCCACCCCTCATGTTATTTGAATTTAAAATAGAGGGGAGGGGTGGTTATTAAAAAAAAAAAACCACCCCTCAACTCCCTGTCTTCTAGATTCCCTTTTTAGTCTTCCTATTCAAAAAAGGAAAAAAGGATTCCCATTGTTTTTGGATATCACACGTGACAGTGAAAAGATGAAAAGAATGCATTTGTTGAGAGCATGTATCTCTTGAGAGAGGAGAAAGAGAGAATTTTATTACATTCCAAAATATAGAAAGAGGATTTTGGTAATTTGATCGTCTCGTTCATCGTCATTTGGATTGTAAATAATAGAGAATACTCCGAATTCGTAACACTTTTTTGACCTTAAATACTCTTCGTCAGAAAGAGGAAAGTGATCCTAACCTAATCTCAATCTGGGAATTTCCGCTTGTGAATTATTTTGTTGGTTTATATGAAAATCTTTATTGGTATCAAAGCCATTTAGAGTGTTTCCTACCTCTTTGTTGGGTATTGAAAATGAAAAATATCTAGAATAATTTTCAAAATTCATTAATAGCAACTTGAAATTTGGCTTGTCAAAATACTCTCAATTTTATATCATAGCATACTTATGACATAAGAATCAAATCTGTAAAATTTGGCATGCATCCGATCAATACACTAAGAGATATAACAAATCCTAATCGAAACTTAATATACTTGTAACTTTAAAGACACTGTATTTCATGGTATAAAATTTATGTGATTAGATTTCTCTTGAAAAATACTTTCCACTCATATAAAGATCGCAAAAATGGTTAAAAATTGAGAGAAATATAGTTATTTAAAATTTGGGTTGAAAACTAGAAAAAAGAAAATGATAAATAGTACATGAATGTCTATCCCACTCTCGAGAAGGGTGCGTGAAGCCCAAACACCATGTTAGAGATGTCCGTTTAAAATCCGAGACCACCATTAAAATCAAAAATATTAAAAATAGAGAGTAGCCAAAATTTCGTAGCCGTCCGCCGTCAGGAAGGTGGCACGTGATCCTCACGCGCTAGCAATGGCGTGCGAGCATGATTGTTTTTTTTTATTTTTTACACTGTCGTCCCTGATGGCACGTGAGGGCACGTGAAGCACTATTTTTTACAGGAATTTTTATTGAAACAAATATTTTATTTGTTTTGATTTTTTTGTAATTTAAAATTTATTTTTGAAGATGAAAAATAATTTTTATTGATTATTAAATCAATAAACTTTTAAAAAACTATAAGAAAATATTTTGTTCAATCCAGAAAATTCTAGAAAATTTTATATGAGTATAAAAATCATTTTGATTTTTTCTATGAATTATAATTTATTTTAAGGAATTGAAAAATTATTAATTATTAATTTATAATCAATAAATTGTTAAAAAATTACAGAAAAATCAATTTTCGGTCCAGAAAATTCTGAAAAATTTTTATTAAACTAGAAAATTATTTTTCTTAATTTTGACTATCTGAGTATAAATTATTTACACTCATTTTGATTTTATGCTCTCCTTTTATGTGTGAAAAAAAAATTTTTTAATATAAAATTGTTTGAAAATTGAATATATTATTTGAAATAAATAATTTTGAAATTTATTATAATATTATAGTTAACTTAGTGTCCAATCTAATATTGTACCTGTTTTCTAAAGTAATGGTGATGTTTTTGATAGAATGTTGGAGTTCTCGAAATGAGAGTTAAAATATTAAAAATTGAAAGTGAATGATGAGATTGGATCAAATTTTGATAGAGCTAACTCATGCTTTATCGGATCTTTTAGAGATCGTGAAAGCATAACATCTGGAACTTTTTGGATTAGGTTATTTTTTTTTTTGAGGATGACATATATATATTTTAAGAAATACTTTACCTTTTAATTAGAACGGCGTAGTTGATGAAATAATTATCGAGAGAGAAAATGTGTTTCTTAACAATGTAAGATCCATATTAATATAAATATGGAGGGTCGAGAATCTAGCTATCCTAACGAAGAAAAACTATCTCATAGTATAGATAACACTACTCCACGTGCTATAAGAAGATTTTTCTCCTAGGGATAGATAATCCAATGGGATGAAAAATATGATTACTCGAATAGACATATTGTGAATTGAAATAATAAATTTGTATGTTTTCTTTTACACACCATGGTTGATTGTTCGAAACATGATCATATACTAGAAATTTTTAAGTTTTTTTTATAAAGTTTCTATTAAGAATATGAATGGGAGTATTTATGTTTTTTTTATATGATCATGCATGCAGAAAAAAATTAGGGTACTTGAAAAAGCTTTTGGATTGGTAGAATTTAAATAATTATCATCCAAAATTAAAATTATTTAAATATTTTATATATTTAAGTGGGAGATTTTAGGTTAGAATAATTTGAATAATTTCATTTAAAACTTACAGAATTTTGTAAGTTTAAATTAAATTCGTGATAGTAATACATTAGAACCATAGATGATGATTAGAAAACTAGTGAATTTTTTATTCTATACCTAATGTTGACCTGTTATGAATATTAATCTTGAATTATAAAATTACGTGTATGATGCGAGTATTAATACATATGTCTACCCTCTTAGAAAACCCAAACCATAGCATTGAACTCCAATATTGGGGACTTGAATAGGGTTGATGAATGGTGATAATCATGAGATATGACATCATAAAATGTAAAATGTGCTGAAAGAATGAGATGCTTTGGAAGGCATCAAGCATATTATGTAGTACTCTGAAGTGGGCAATGTAGCATTATAAGAGAGAAAACTAGATATTAACCAGGTATGAAAAATGATAGATTTCACTACTCGAGAGATACTAGTTAACTTTATCATTGAAGACATGATACCTGAATATGAGCAATACTTTGATTGCTCATGACATTTGGGTATACCTCATAGAGAAACATAGAGGTACTAGTGACTTATTTTAGACAATTAACCATGAACTATGATACCTATAAAAGGCAAAGTGATCACAATATCAAAAGGTTTTTGAAGGTCATATCTAGCATGATTAAAGAGTGGAAGTCACCTAGACATGTCCTTTCCAATAAATAGAAAATTCAAATTTTGATCTGATTCTTTCCTATCAGGTGAGAACACCTAAAAGTCAGTTTGATTTACAATAACGGTGTGAGGACTTTCTCGAATGTTGCTCTCCACATCAAGTTTGAGGATGAGCAGTTTTGTGCTGCAAGATCCATAGCTGACACTTTTATTGAAGAGTTTAATTTCAAGAGAGTTTCAAAACATTAGAGGACCTGGAACGAAAGCAAGAAATAAGAGGAGATTATAGATGAATCACAAAAAAACAACCTTGAATATAAGAATAGATAGAGTGATATTTATGAGTTTTTCATCAATTACTTTTTGGCAGTAGATAATATGTGGAGAACGATACAAGAGTGAACGTTAAAGAAGTTGACACTTGTAAATTGGAGTTACAAAGTGACCGAATTTTCATTCTACATATTGTTCTCTATATCTCAGAAATTTGACGAAATCCTATCTATTCTTGTTCTTTTAAAATTTGGTTATGATTTGAACTTTCAAAGATATAGAGTTGATTTGTAATTGAATGACATGTAAATTGGTTCTGGATAGCTTTGTTGTTTCATTATTTTGTTAATGTTAATGATGTGACATGATATGCTAAACTTGATCACATTAGGACAATATAGGATGAATCAACTAGTGAGAGCAGAACCATTGGGTTCACTCACAAAAGTTGATTTACCAATGTGTGAATATTATATTATCAGCAAAATGATAAGAAAACCATTTGGAAAAACCATATGGGCTGTATTTCTATTGTTATTAGTCCATTCGAATATTTGTGATCCAATAAATGTAAAGGCCAGGCATGGAATTTCATGTTTCACGACGTTTATTGATGATTTCACCGTTTGATCATATTTATTTGATTTCTCATAAGTCCGAAACACTTAAGTGCTTTAGATATTATATGAGCGAGATAGAGAATCAAACAAATAGATAGCGTGAATATCTATCAAATCAATTTAAGGATCTGAGTAATGAGTAAGTCATAATCCGACATTTGATCATTCCTAATACACCTTAACAGAGTGGTGTTATAGTTAGAAGGAATAGAACATTGTTGGATATGACAAAATCTATGATAGAGCAGGTTAACTTGTTGGTTTCCTTTTGGGAAGATGCCTTGTTGACTACCACTTTTATTTTGAACAAAGTGCCTTCAAAGTCAATACCAACAACATGATAAACTTTGGACTGATATAAGGTTATGCCTAAATGACATCAGATCTTGGGGATCGACAGTTTGTATTTTGAGATTTTTCCAATAAGTTAGAAAATTAGGTCCTTGTAGAAGCAAGAGTATCTTTATAAGATATTTCGATCAGTCTGAAAGTTAAGTGTTCATTTGATGAACAAGATGATGGTACTACAGTAGGGATTAAAACACAGATGTCACATTTCTAGAAAATAATTTTCCTAGTAGAGATGACTTGAAGGACATAAAGCCTTTATTTGAATCAGTTGATTTAGAAGGTGGCTCTGTCAATTGCAGATCATTGGAATGATATTGATCTCAGTGTGAGAGATTTAAATTCCAACGATTCAACTGAGTTATAGACTCAGAAAAATATTAGGAAAACCATGCCCAAGCATTATTTGGAAATAGAAAGGTGTGTATTTAGAAGATGAAGAAAAGTCTCAGAACATATAGGAGACTCTATCTTGTCTCACCAAAATTAAATGGAAAAGGCAACGGAAGAAAGAATTAGAGTCAATGAGATCCAATCATATTTAAAAAATTTGTTGAATTTCTACTAGGACGCTAAGTTATTGAGAACAATTGGATTCTCAAAACTAAGCATAGGGCAGATAGAACTATTGAGAGGTAAAAGATTTAATTGGTAGCAAAAGGTTACACTCAATAAAAGAATATTGATTATGAGGAAACATTTTTCCCGATAGTGAGATTTACCTCCGTTCGCGTACAGTTAGCTGTAGTGGCCAATTTGGATTTGGAATTACGTCAAATAAATGTGAAGACTACCTTCCTTAGTGGTGAGTTTGAGGAAGATATTTGTATGACAAACTAGAGGGTTTTGTCATTAAAGGCCAGGTAAACAGAGTTAGTAAATTGAGTAGATCAATTTATGATTTTAAACAATTTTCGAGATAATGGTATTTAAGATTTCACAAAGATGTGATATTTTGTAATTTCATTATGATAGATAAAAACCATTGTTTCTATTTGAAAGTTGACAAATATGTAATTCTATTTTTATATGTCAAGGACCTATTATTATCCACAAATGATAAGGAGTATGTATTTCAGAACTTGAAATGGTTATTCTTCATTTTTTTTTTTAAGACGAAGGACATGGGTGAGATGGATTGGAAATTGAATCCCAGAGATATCGTTCCAGGAGATTACTAGAGTTTTCTCAAAATTCTTATGTTATAAAAACTCTAGAATGATTCAACTTAAAAGACTACAAACTCGTTGATACTCCTATGACTATAGATGAAAGTTCAAGAGATGACATATGCCCTAAAACTCCTAATGAATAGATGAAATGTTTGAAACACCGTATTCTAGTACAATTAGGAACTTAAAGTACGTTATGATATGTACTCGTTTTGATATTTATCATGTTATGGGGTTTGGTCAGTAAGTATCTGTCCAATCTAGGAAGAGTGATTGGATTGTTGTAAAGATAATGTTGGGATAGCTAAGCGGAACTACAGATTATTCCTTCATTATTAAGGAAAGGATCTAGTATTGAAAAAATATACGAATGTTGATTGGGGAGATGATTTAGATGAGAGAAAATCTACTTCTAGTTATATTTGCTTGCTCAATGATAGAACTATCTCAAAGAGAAGTAAAAAACAAACATGTGCATCACTTTTTATAATGGAAGCAGAATTTGTGACCAATGCTTTCGCAGTTCAAGGAAGAGTTTGGTTGCGTAGATCTTGCAATATTTGGGAGTAATAAACAACTCAGTGGGAGTTTGACGATTCATTGTGAAAATCGGTCAGTTATTGTTTACACAAGAGATTCCAAATATAAACACAAAAATCAATCTTATCAGAGACATGATTGAAAAGAGGAAAATGATACTGAGGTATATGACTGCGCATTTGAGAGTGGCTGGTCTTTTTTTCTCTTTTTTAGGAAACCAATACCAAAAGACATATTTGTGAGATATGTTAGATGACATGAATTGCGTAGATTATAATAGTATTTGTTACGTGGTAGTAATTGTGATTATATACAGAAAGCATATATGATGTAATACTCATATTCGATAACATTTAAATTTTGTTTTTGTGTCCAATATTCTTATGTCTGGAATTAAAAGTATATCAGACAAGTTTTGAAATTGGCTCTCTCACACGAGCAATCAGCTTTAATATCTGTATGACATGTAGAGATGAGGCATGTTAATTTGTGGTTAATTAACACACATATAAGCCGCCTTAGTTAAGTACTAAAATGAAATTATCGATTAAATATACTACACATATGGTAATTGAAATGGATTCCCCAAAATTTATTAAACTTATTGAATAGTCAAGTGTGGGTTTTCCTTAACGTTGTGAGATTTTAAAGGATTTATAAGAAGAAAAACTCAGATCGAATGTTATATACACTTAAAGTAAGATCTGTATGATGCGTTATTTTAGAAAAGATGACATACGCTTTCAAATGGAAAGGAAAAGTATCGTAACACATGTTTCATACCACGTATGTATATGTGACCATATGATTAATAAAATGGTGCATCTCTCTTCATTTCATTGTGTCCATCTCATTGTGTGTGATTCAAAAGTTTATACTTAATCTCAATTTATACCCTTAGAACTTTCGTCGGTCTTTTGAGATTTTATTTTAGTGTTGTTATTTTAGCATATCACCAAAAAGCCATGGATGATTCAGTTTGACGGTACATATCTAGAGAAACAGTTAAGATAAAGTTAAAAGTTAATAGTATGAAGGAAGATTGTCTTTGACCAATACTTTACTCTGTATTTATAAGTCGACCAATTATGTCTGTGACTTAGTATTTAGAGACATAATTGTGAATATATGGTTGGATTTGAATCAAATATGCTCTTATATTGTTTTAAAGGATGAGAGATACGTTGGTTGTGTTGAGTTAAAAGAGGTCTGTCACCATATTGACGATGAACTATTATATATTTTTTACCGGTGTGTAACTCTAAATCTCTTGGTATTCTCGCAGATCATACGATCCTCTTACCTATATGAAATTGGTGTTAATAGTAATGATCACTCTTTATGTGAGTTTAGTTTTCATGTGCGAGTGGGAGATGTTGACATATGAGGTAGGTCTGCCCATAAGGGCAATGGGCAGACCCGCCCCTCATGTTATTTGAATTTAAAATAGAAGGGAGGGGTGGTTATTACAAAAACCACCCCCTCAACTCCCCATCTCTCTCTCCTAGATTCCCTTTTTAGTCTCACTATTCAAAAGAGGAAAAAAGGACACCCATTGTTTTTTGGATATCACATGTGAGAGTGAAAAGATGAAATAGGATGCATTTGTTAAGAGCATGCATCTCTTGAGAGAGGAGAAAGAATTTTATTACATTCCAAAATATACAAAGAGGATTTTGGCAATATGATCATTTCGTTCACCAAGGCATTTGGATTGCAAACAATAGGGAGTGATCTGAATTTGTAACACTATCTCGCCTTTGTATACCAATCGTCGGAAAGAGGTAAATGATTGTAATCCAATCTCGATCCAAAAATTTTCGCTTGCAAAATTATTTTGTTGGTTTGTACGAAATTTTCATTATAAATTTTATTTTTGTTGTTTTAATTATATTTTGGACCAGAGAAATACAAGAAAATTTGGCCGTGAATGCTACTTCTTCACTCGAAGAAACCGAAAGTACAAAAATGGACATCGACCAGATCGGCGAGCCCATGATGGGTGCCGAAAGGCAACAGGATCTGACAAGTTAATTATATGTAGAGATACGGTTGGATACAAGGGGTCCCTTGTTTACAACAAAGGCAATACTCATCATGGAAACAGGACTGACTTGATAATACATGAGTATTCACTCCGCTCTAATCCCATCATATTAGGCACCAGTGACATGAGGGTTTGTATTACATCTTTCTCTTTACACACTTGCTTCTTTTATTTTGTTTAAGTACGTCTTCACCTTTTTATTTATTTTCTTTCTTTGTGGTTGGATGATGTTGTTTTGTGCAAAATCTACAAGAAAGTAGCTAAAGGGGAGAAGGGAGAAAAGGCTGAATATGGGGCAGATCAGGGTGGAGCATCTTCTACCCCCGATACATCTAACAATGGTCCCATTGAAGGAGTGTACAATCCCATCAACTCCAATAATATTGGCACTAATTTTCCAAGACCTACTATAGATATCAATAAAAATTATCAACAGTTCCAGAACTACTACCCACCACAACCAGACCTAAACATTGCTTCTCAACTTGGGAAAAGTTTGCCTGGTCTGCTTCCACCAATCCAAGTCCAGGCCCCGCAAAGAGAATTTTACAATGGAGAGAGGATGGATGAGGCACGGAATGGCTTTCCAATGTATGTGATGATTTTCTTGCAAATCAACAAAAATATTTTCATGCAGAAATATCCCGGATCTAAATTTTTTTTTTTAAATTACTTCTTCACGTTACCTTCTTCAAAAAAAAAAAAAATAGAAGAAGTCCTTTTTATCATTGTAACCATTATGAGAAAGAGAGAGAGAGAGAGAGAGAAAGGGAGTTAAAAGGGGTTGGGCTAGTTTTTCCAAAAACCACCCCAAATTCAAAATGTAAATGGGGCTTGGGTCATGGGTCTCCCCTCATGGGCAGACCCGGACCTTATTTCCAACATCTCCCACTCGCACATGAGGGCTAGACTCGCACAGAGCATGATTATTACTGTCGTACACCAATTTCATACAGGTAAGAGGACCGTGTGACCTCCGAGAATAGCAAGAACTCTAAAACTATACATCGATTAAGGATATATAGTAGCTTATCGTCAAAGTGGTGAGGAAAACATCATATCTCACTATACCCCAGATCTCTTCTTATTCGACATAGTTAACGTATCTCTTATTCATCAAAACAATGTAAGAGTATACTTGACTCTAATCCAATCATGTATCCATAATTACATCTCTAAACACTAAGTTATAGACATAATTGGTCAACCTGTGAATGCAGAATAACGTATCGGTCAAAGACGGTCTTCTTTTCATACTACTAACTTTCAACTTTATTTTAGCTACTTTCCTAGACATGCACTGCCAAACCGAATCATCCATGGCTTCTTGGTGACACGCTAAAGTAGCAACACTAAAATAAAATTTCAAGAGATAAGTGAAAGTTCTAAGGGTGTAAATTGAGGTTGAGTATAAACCTTTGAGTTTCACACAATAAGATAAAGAGGGACGTACCATCTCATTACTTATATGATCACGTAAGCACATGTGGTATGATGCACGTGCTATGATACTTTCTTTTCCATTTGGAAGCTTATGTCTTCTTTTTTAAAATAACGCATCATACAGGTTTTAGTTCAAATATACACAATACTTGAATTGAGTTTTCCTTCTTACAAGTCCTCCAACATCTCACAATATCAAGGAAAACCTATACCTGGATATTCGACAAGTTTAATAGATTGTGGGGAATCCATTTCAATTACCATATATGTAGTGTATTTACTGGTAATCTCATCTTAGTACTTAACTAAGGCGGCTTATCTGTGTGTTAATCCACCACAAATTAACACGCCTCATCTCTACATGTCACACAGACATTAAAGGCGATTTCTCGTGTGAGTGAGCCAATTTCAAAACTTACCCGACATATTTTAATTCCAGACACAAGAATTTTGGGCACAAAAAACAAAATTCAAATGTCAACGAATATGAACATTATAATGTATATACTCTCTGTATATAATCATAATCACTACTACAGTAACAAATACTATCACAATCTATACAATCCATGTTATCTAACATGTCTCAACAAACATGTCTTTATATATCTGCCTCCAAAAAAAGGACAAACCATACCAAATGCATAAATACATATCTCAATTTCATTTCCCTCTTTCCAATCATGTCTCTGACAAAATTGATTTTTGTATTTATGTTTGGTTTTGTCATCATATTTGGAGTCTCACATGTAAACAATAGCTAACCGATTATCACAATAAATCGTCAAACTCCTATTGAGTTGCTTACTACTCCCAAATATTGCGACATCCACTTAACCAAACTCATTCTTTGAACTACGGAAGCATTAATCACAAATTTGCTTCCATCATAGAAAGTGGTATACAGGTTCGTTTCTTACTATTCCATGAGATAGCACCATCATTGAGCAAGAAGATATAAGTAGAGGTAGATTTTCTCATATCTAAATCACCTCTCAAATCAACATTCGTGTATCCTTTCAATACTAGATCCTTTTCTTAATAATAAAGAAAATAATCTATAATTCCGCTCAAATATCCCAATATCATTTTCATAATAATCCAATCACTCTTCCTAGATTAGACAGATATCTGCAGACCAAACCCCATAGTATGACAAATTTTGGAATGAGTACACATCATAGCATACCTCAAATTCCCAACTGTACTAGAATACGATATTCCAGACATTTCATCTATTCATTAGGAGTTCTAGGGCATATGTCATCCTTTGAACTATCACCTATAGTCATAGGAGTATTAGCAGGTTTGCAGTCTTTTAAGCTGAACCATTCTAGAGTCTTTATAATATAAGACTTTTGAGATAACTCTAGTAATCTCCCAAAATGATTTCTCTGGAATTCAATTCCCAATCTGCCTTACCTATATCCTTCATCTTGAATTTCATATTCCTTATCATTCGTCGTTAACAATATGTCCTTGACATATAAAGATAGTATTACAAACTCGTCAATGGATTTTTCAAATAGAAACAATGGTTTTCATCTATCATGACGAAATCATAAGAGATCACATCTTTGTGAAATCTTAAATACCATTATCTCAAAAACTATTTAAGACTATAAATTGATCTATTCAATTTACTAACTTTGTCATCCTGGCCTTTAATGGCAAAACCTTTTGGTTGTGTCACACAAACTTCTTCCTTAAGTTCACCACTAAGGAAGGTAGTCTTCACATCCATCTAACGTAATTCCAAATCTAGATTAGCCAATATTGCCAACTACATGCGAATGGAGATAAATCTCACTACTGGGAAAAGGTTTTCTCATAATCAACACTCTTTTACTGAGTATAACCTTCCGCTACCAGTTAAGTCTTTTATCTCTCAATAGTTCTATCTGCCCTATGCTTGGTTTTGAAAATCCAGTTGTTCTCAATAACACTGTGTCCTGATAAAAGTTCAACTAATTGCCAAATATGATTGGATTTCATTAACTCCTATTATTTCTTCCATTGTCTTTTCCATTCACCCTTGGTGGGACAAGATAGAGTCTCATATACATTCTGAAACTCTTCTTCATATTCTGAATAAACAACAAATGCGTGCCCTTTAAGTCCCAAGTGACGCTTAGGCACGTTTTTCTAAACACTTTTCTGAATCTGTAACTCGGTTGGATCGTTGATTTTAAATCCCTCCCACTGGGATCATCACCATTCTAACAATCCGCAGTAGACAAAGCTATCATTTGAATTAATTAATTCAAATAACAGTTCTATATCCTTCACGTCACCTTTGCTAGGAAAAATATTCTTCAGAAATGTGACATCTGTGATATAATGTTTACTGTAGTACCATCTTCTTACTCACAAATGAATACTCAATTTTAGATTGCTTGGAGTATATAATAAAGATACTCTTATTTCTACGAGGACTCAAATTTTTCAAATTTATTGGAAAAATCTCAAATTCAAACTTCAAATCCCCGAGATCTGAGGTCACTAAGACACTAACTTCTACCGGTCCAAAGTCTATATCATGTCGTTGGTATTTTCTATGAAAGTACTTTGTTCAAAAATATAAGCCACAGTCAACTAAAAATCTCCCCAAAAAGAAGCCGACAAGTTAACCTGCGTCATCATGGATCTTTAATATCCAACAATGTCAGATTACGTAATAAAATACAAAGTTCTATATCTAGTCTTCACACTTATTGGACCACGAATGTCTTAATGGATTAAAAGCAATAGAAATTTAGCTTGTATGTTTTATCCAAATGGTTTTCTCGTCATTTTGTTAACAAGATAGTATTCACATGTTAGTAAATCAACTTTTATAAGTGAACCCAATGGTTCTGCTCTCACTGGTTGATTCATCATGTCTTGCTCTAATATGACCAAATCTATCATGTCACATTATTAACATTTGCAAAATGATGAAACCATTTGCAAACTGTCCAGGATCAATACACATGTCATTTATATACAAATCGATCCTATATCTCTGAAAATTTAAATCATACTCAAATTCCAAAAGAACAAGAACAGATAAAATTCCGTCGAATTTCTGGTACGTAGAGAAGCTCATGCAGAATGAGAACTCGACCACTTTGTAACTGCAGTTTATAAGTGCCAACTCCTCTAACGTTCACTCTTACATCATTCTTTACATATTATCTACTACCAAAAAGCTATCGACAAAAAAATCATAAATATCTTTCTATCCGTTTTATATGCAGAGTTGTTCTTTTGTGATCCATCTACAATTTCCTTTCCTTTCTTACTTTTGTTCCATCTCCTCTAATGCTTAGAGTCTGAAACTCTTTTTGAACTAAACTCTACAACAAAAGCATCAACTATGGATTTTGCAACACTAAACCGCTCATCTCCAAGTTCAACATGGAGAGCAACATTCGAGAAAGTTCTCACACTATTATTATGAGTCAAATTGACTTTCACGTGCTCCCACTTGATAGGAAGGAATCAAATCAAGATTTGAACTTTTTGTTTATTGGAGAGAACATGACCAGCTGACTCCCACTCTCTAACATGGCTAGACATGAGTCTCAAAAATCGTTTGATACTGTGATCACTGCCTTTTATAGATATCAAACTTCATGGTCAACTATTTAAAATGAGTCACTGGTATCTCTATATCTCTTTTAAATACACCCTAATATCATGAGCAATCAAAGTGTTGCTCCTACTCAGATATCATGTCTTCAATCTGAAAGCTAACTAAGATCTCTCGGGTAGTAGAATCTATCATTTTCCACACCTGGTTAACATTCAGCTCTCTCCCTTACATGGCAGCATTGCCCACTCAGGGTCCTACATGACATGTTTGATGTCATCCAAAGCATCTTATCCTTTCCGCACATTTTATATTGTATGGCGTCATATCTCATCATCATCGCCATTCAAATTGTCACTTATATTCAAATCCCTAATAAAAGATTTCAATACTATGGTTTGGATTTTCTAAGATGATAGACATACATACTAATGCTCATATCATACATGTAATTTTGTACTTTAAGATTAACATCCATAATAAGTCAACATCAGGTATAGAATCGAAAGTTCACTAGATTCTCAATCATAATCTATGGTCCTAATATATCACCATCACAAATTTAATTTAAAGTTACAAAATTCTATAAATTTCAGGTCCAACCTAAAATCTCTCACTTAAATACACAAAATATTTAAATATTTTCAATTTTTGGATGAGAATTATTAAAATTTTTCTAATCCAAAATTCCTTTCAAAGTACCATAATTTTCTTTTGCATGTATGATCATATAAAAAAAATGAGATATTCCCGGTCATAATCTCAATAGAAACTTTATAATAATAAAAAAAAAAAAACTTAAAATTTTCTAGTATATGATCATTTTTCAAACAATCAATCATAGCGTGCAAAAAAGAAAACATGTAAATTTATTATTTTAATTCACAATATGTCCATCCGAGTAATCACATTCGTTATCCCATTGGATTGTCTATCCCTGGGAGAAAAAAAAAATCTTCTTATACCACGTGAGCTAGTGCTATTTATACTATAAGATACATTTTCTTCATTTGGATTTTCAGATTCTTGACCCTCCATATTTCTATTAACATGGATCTCACATTGTTAATAATTACAATTTATCTCTCGATAATCATTTCACCAACCATACTATCCCAATAAAGAGTTAGAGTATTTCTTAAAATATATATATGTCATTCTTCCAAAAGGAATGACTTAATCCAAGAAGTTTGAGATATTGTGCTTTTATGATCTCCAAAAGATCTAATAAAATATGAGATGAGTCTATCAAAATTTAACCAAATCTCATCATACACTCCGAATTTCTTAATACTTTAACTCTCCTTCCGAGAACTCTAATATTCTGTCTAAATATCACTATTACTCTAGAAAATTAGTACAATATTAGTTGGATACTAAACGAACCATAATATTGTAATAAATAATAAAATTATTTATTTTAAATAATATACTCAATTATCAAACAATTTTATATTGAAAAAATGAATTTTTCATACATAAAAAAATAGTATAAAATTAAAGTGAATGTAAACAATTTACACCCAAGTAGCCAAAATTAAGAAAATAATTTTTTACTCTCATCAAAAATTTTTCAGAATTTTCTAGAACATAAAAATGATTTTTCTATAATTTTCTAATAATTATTGATAATAAATCAATAAATAATAATTTTCAACTCTAGAAAATATATTAAAATTCATAGAAAAATCTAAAATGACTTTTCAGACTCATACAAAATTTTTCAGAATTTTCCAGACTGAAAAAGTAATTTTCACAATTTTCAAATAATTTATTGATTTAATAATCAATAAAAAATATTTTTCATTTCCGAAAAATAAATTATAAATCACAGAAAAATCATAATAAATACAAATTTTATTTTGGTGAAAATTGGGATCAAAACTAGTCCAATACATGCTCCCACGCACCCAAGGACCTGACTATTACAAAAAAAAGTTCAGTATGCCTTTCACACGCCCACGGTAGCGCGTGAAGGCCACGCGCCACCTTCCCTGTGGCTCCAGATCACCATAGTTTGGCTACCCCCCATTTTCTATGTCTCTGAGTTCAATGGTCATCTCGGATTTTCAATCGGACTTCTCTAGTCTAGGAGTTAGATGTCACTTGCCATGGCCAAGAGTAGGATAGGAAAAATACTGTTCATCTTCTTTCTCAAAATTCTGGTTTTTTTCTCAAACTTCGAATGGTCATATCTCCCTCAATTCTTAACTATTTTTTGCGATCTTTATATGGTTGGAAAACTTTTTTCATGAAAAATCTAACCATATAAATTTTATATTACAGAATTTAGTATTTTAAAAGTTATGAGCATATTAAATTTCGGTTAGAGTTTGAAACATATTCAAATATACTTATCCGTTGCATATGAAATTTTGCAGATCATTTCTACATTTCATAAGCATACTATGATATAAAATTGAGAATATTTCGATAAACCAATTTCAAGATACCATTAATGAACCTTTAAAATCATGCATAGTATTTTTAATTTTTTTTAAATACCCAAATGAGTTAGAAAACAGCTCATGCATACTTTGATACCAATGAGGATTTTCTTGCAAATCAACAAAAATATTTTGATATGGAAATACCCCAAATTGATTTTTTTTTAAAAATTGCTTCTTCCTGTCACCTTCTTAAAAAAAAAAAACTGAAGAAGCCCTTTCTATCATTGTAACCATTATGAGAGAGAGAGAGAGAGAGGGCGGGAGTTAAAAGGGGTTGGGGTGGTTTTTCCAAAAACCACCCCAAATTCAAAATGCAAATGGGGCTTGGGTCATGGGTCTCCCCTCATGGGCGGACCCGGACCTTATTTCCAACAGTATGCAAGACCAATTTCTCAATTTGGGGTGCCTGGGGAAAATCATTTCAATTATTTGCATCATGTTGTGCTGCCTTCTTTGGAAGCAAACAGCTACTTGAATTCTTTATTTGGATTTGGAAGCACTGAGTTTTCTGAGGATGCGTTTCCATATTCGGAGTACAATGGTCCTTGGAAGACTCTCTTTGATAGACCCAAAGCCACCAACACTTTAACAGCTTTTGCATTGTAAGAAGGAAGTCAGAGTCCAGAGAGGTTAGAGACTCCTGCTGGTCTAGAACATATTAATCACAGCTGAATTATCTTAACTTAGTTTCCTTCATGTTTTCGTGAAAATTCTAACAGTCTTTGGTGTGTTAGTGCCCAGTCTCTAGCCCATTGATTCGATTTTCCAGCTAACACCCTCTTATTTGTTTCCGGCTAATTTTCTTCGTCTTTTTTTTTATAAAAAAAAGAAATTTGGATGATTGTTTTTATTAGTTGGATAAGCCCAAGAGGGATATTATGGTAAATATGAGGGGTTAGTGGGATAACTCCCACTAACCCATAACTACCTAAACAACCCCCCACAATTCTCTTACGTTTTAGTGTTTTCAAAAGTGAGATTAACCTCTCATTCTCTTATGTGTTATAAGTTCTCCATTGATGACTTTGCTTGAAAGAGGCTTAACACAAAATTAAAAAAGAAAAAATTCTCTAGAGAGAGAATTTCATTTGAGGGTTCGAGAAATTTTCGCGTAGGAAAATTTCTATCGTCACAACAATCGCCGGACTGAGGGTTACGGTGTCGTGGTATTGTGGTGGTGGTTCGATTAACATCGTGATCACCATCTCGATCATGAGATCCGATCGAAGGACGTACGGTCGATTTTTGGGAGACTCTACACACTGAGGTATTTATTATTATACCCGATCTATTTTATTTTTTTAAAAATTATTCGAATGCTTCTACTGCATGTGAATCGAGTAAAATAATCAAACATTGGTATCAGAGTATATGTTGGATTATTAAAATTAATTTTCGGATTTATTTTTGGGTATAAAAATTTTAAGGTTAAAAATTTGGGTTTCGGATCACGGATGATTTTCGTGAATCCGAAAACACCATTGAGTTACCCATGATCCCTAAAATACGAAAATAATTTTTTCGAAATTTTTTGAGCAATATAGGGCCATGAAAATTGAGTTTAAAATTTTCGGCCCAAATTTTGATCGGATCTTTAGATCTTAGATTTGTCAAGATTAAGTGCATTTTGATCTAAATAAATGGTAAATTTATGTTCTACGTGTACTGATCTATAATTTGCATATAATTATTGCGATATTGTGTTGCCGGAAAATGGTTTTCAAAAAGGGCCATGAGGGTTGAAATTTTAGAAATTTAATTCGCCATGTTTATGGCATAAATTTTCCAATAAATCATATCAAGAATATTTTTGAAAGTTGAATTAAGTTTTTCAGTCGAAAACAGTTGAAAAATCAAGTCGGAAATGAGTTTTTGGATACCGGGTCAGAAAACCTGGTTACAAGCCCGTCGGGTGAAGAAGAAGACTCCAAACCCAACGGGCGCGTGACCACACGCACGGGCAGGCTTGGTCCTGGATAGGGTGTGGCGTGTGGATGCCACGCGCCACACTCCAATTTAAATAAAAAAATAATAAAAATTATCCACGCGCCACACTCCAATTTAAATAAAAAAAATTAAAAATTTCTCATAAAGTGCACCCAGTGAGAGTCAAACCCAGGAATGGTGATATGATTTCCAACAATCGTGACCACCTAGCCACCCCATGGGCCTGTGTTGCAAAGTTGCTAAATTTGATATTTAATTGCATTAAAAGTTATTATATTAGCTATATTTTCATATTTAAGACAAAAGTTATGCGCATTGAAGCATGTGACCGATGCATTGCACATCTGGCATGTGTGTCAGTGTGCAAGAGGTGCGCGTAGACACCTAGTGACATATCGCCTGTGCGAGGCGATCCGTGGGACCTCCGACGACGCGTTAGGTCGTTTCAGATTTAATTTATTTATTTATTTTTTAATGGTCCCACAATCATAAAAGTGACTCTTTGTGGGTTTTTGTATACCGAATTCTAGTTCGAATGGTGAGATGCAATCTCGGATTGTGGTGTGTGGTGTCTGTTGATTCATACATTCGTCTTGGGATCTGTAATCGAATCATTTGGATCTTGTTGATTCGTAGGGTGTACAAAATATGAGAATAAGTATCGATAAGTCACTAAAATCTCTTTGACTACTTATAAAATTGTCGTATTAGATCTTAGTAAGGGGGATAAAACTGAATGGTGATAATTATGAGAATTTTCACTAGTAGATTCAGTTTGTTCTCGAGAAGTAAGATCTAACTAAAATTCTGAGGCATGAGATGGTAGACTTCAGAGAGGGTACCAGACCTCAGACAAACGGGATTAGGGGACATCACGTGCATGGAACAGGAATGATGGCCGAGTTAGGGTAATTCTCCTGAGTAGCATGCACGATGATGTGATTCCAATCTATAAGCAATATCCTACGGCTTTATCGGTTTGGCTCACCCTATAAAGAGCATTTTGGTGTTTTTACAGATCCTGAGATGAGGATACTGACTTATAAGTGTAATAACTTATAAGAAAATGGTTGATCATACGATGATGTAACATTTGATAAAAAATGTCAAGTATGATCGCCGAGTTAGGGAATGTGACCGAATCCATTTCAGATATGTTTTCTAGTGCTGGATGCAATCCAGTTCTTTACCTGATTCATGAGAAATCATGAAAGTCAATTTCATATACGATAAAAGTATTCGTACTTTTCACTAATGTGAATAGACACAGTGAGTTCGAGTAGGAGCATCTAGAGGCGAGTAGGCCATGCTCGGGTTATGCTTATGCGGTGGAGTCGAGCAAGGACTCCTGTGGGACTCGAGATTCAGGTAAGAAGAAAACATCTGAGAATACTGATAATAATAATGTGCAGCGAGAAGGAGTTGGATACGACCAAGGTGTAGTACTACATCTGTAGTAGACTTGGTCATTTCGCTCGTGAGTGCAACGAGTGAAAATTATCTCTTCCTTCTTTACGTGGTTTGAGATACTCATTGTTTTCTCTCCTTCGTGGGTTGTAAATACAGGAGCAACCGACTACATAGTTCGAGATAGGAGCACGCTTATATAGTTTCTCCTAGTGAGTCCTCAAGTAGGAGGATTTACGTAGAGAATCGGAGTGTTTGTCGATATCAGAGGGAGTAGCACTTGCAGGTTAAAGTTGCAAAGTTGCTAAACTCTATACGTCATTTACGCTCCGAATGTTCAATGAAACTTGATTTCAATCTAGGATATGCTCTGTTAATTTGGAAATTTTATAATTTTCATTTATTACGACAATTCTTTGATTTGTTCTATTTTGATCCGTGAGGGACTAAATGCACTAGAAGTGATTCCTTTCAATTGTTTTTCTTGTTATCATCTTAGTGTGAGAGAGGATAAACCGCTTGGCAAGTGGTCTATAGGGCTTGCTAACCAGTCTTGTCTAGATGGCAAAATTATAAGAAAACCATTCGACATTGCAATGAGGGCTGGAACTCCATTACAGTCGGTTCACTCCAACATCTATGGCCTTTTGAACGTGAGAACCTGAATGGTGTTGAGTACTCTATTACGTTCATAGATAATTACCTACGTTTCGGTCACGTCTATCTGATCTCGCTCAAGTCTGAGGCATTGAGGTGCCTTAGGAGGTTATTAACGAGATTGAGAATCAGTTAGACTTGAGAGTAGAGACTCTCAGAACCGATCGAGAGCGCGAGTATTCGTCTGAAGAGCTCTATTTCAAGAAGGGCATTACGAGAAACTGACTATTCCTTACTATTAAGTGGAGTAGAGTAGCTGCGAGAGAGGAATAGGATTTTGTTTGAGACGATGAGGTCGATGATGGCGCGAGCCAATTTACTCATTTCCCATTAGGGAGATGCTATTGGCTGCAGCCTACATTCTCAATCGTGTTCTATTGAAATCCGCAATCAATACTCCATATGGGTTTTGGACAGGGAGATAGCCTGACCTTAGCCATTTGAGATTATGGGGTTGTGTCACGTATGTTTACTATTTCTCGCATTTACACGGCGAGTTAGGCCTGCGAGAAAATAGTTGTATCCCTATGAGATACTTAGAACACTCCAGGGGGTCATGTTCTAATGAACATACAGAGAGCATTCTTATTGAGATTGAGTCTCATGATACCGAGTTACTTGAAAATAATTTCCCTATGAGAGGTGAAATCAATTGGGACTTTACCTTTTATGAGATGATGAGCCTAGTGGTTGGCTAATCCTAGCAAAAGGACCTAAGAATCCATTACGGATCTTGGTTCTAATGGGAGCGATCCATCTAGAGGTAAAAAGGTTTCCCCTCCTCTTAAGAGTAGTCGAGGATGCGTACCTAACCGTCGCTTCCCGATTGAGGGAGAGGCTCTCAGTATGACTCTTGAGGGTTACGAGAAACGTTTAGCTGTCCTAAAGGTTCTTGACAGTTCTGTGGAGGACCATTGATTAAAGGCCATGGGTAAAATGAGTTGATAAGAATCAACGGGATCCAGGATCTAGTTGATTTGCCTGAGGGTAGTAGGGCCGTTGGGAACATGTGGGTTCTCAACATCAAGAAAAGGGCCGACGGATCGGTGTAGAGGTATAAAGCCCGTCTGATAACCAGGGATTACTCAGACTGAGGGCGAGATTACCTCGATCCGTTTACTTTTAGTGATTATCGTGGACATGATATGGATCTGGAGTGAGATCAGATGAACGTTGAGACTGTTCCCCTAAGTGGGAGTTTTGGATGAGAAGATCTACAAAGAATGGTCATCTGGCTTTATTCTTGTAGATCTGGATGATAAGGTCTGTTGACTTCGGAAGTTGACATACGACCTTAATCATCAATTTAGGCAGTGGCGTTTGAGATTTCACGAGGAGGTGATATCTCACGATTTCGTGATGATTGAGGAGGATTATCGCGTATACCTTATACATTCTCATGATTTTTATGATCATGTTCTTATATGTGAATGACATTCTATTGACTGGGAATAACAAAGAGTATCTGATGACGACGATGATGTGGACATTATCGAGTCTTGATGTGAAGGACATGGATAAGACTCAATTCTTCCTCGAAGTTAAGATCCAGAGGGATCACTCGAGACAGGTATTGACTCTTTCACAGGAGTCCAACATCAAGGAAGTTCTCGAGCACTTCGAGAAGATCTACTACGACCCTAAAGATACTCTTATCGCTAAAAAGTTAAATCATAATTCTTGACATATGCCTTAAGACTCAGGAAAGGGCAAGGGAATGAGTAGAGTCCCTTGTACCAGTGCATTGAGTAGTCTGATGTACGCAGTGTTGCGTATACGATTAGACATTTGCTTTGCAGTCAGTATGGTAATTAGGTATTGATCGAATCCTAGAAGGGATCACTGGAGAGCAGTGAAAGGATTCCGAGACATCTCGAGAGAACTGCGGACCTCTCCTTGTGTTACGGAGGAGGTGATTTGCATCTTGTTGGGTATTTAGATACCAATTGGGTTGGTGATCTAAATGTATACAAATCGATATCAGGTTTTGCTATTTTGGAGTAGCAAGAAGCAAACCTATATATCTCTATCTACGATAGAGAATGAGCTTATGAGATGCTCATGGCAGCTTAGCAGAGTATTTGGTTTCAGAGATTTTCGGATCACTTAGGGGTTGTGACAAACAGTGGGAGGCCAGTGATGATTTATTGAGAAAATCAGGCCGCCCTTGACCACACTTGAGACCCTAAGTATCAGTAAGTCCAAACACATTGATACCTAATACCACGTTATGAGAGACATCACTGAGAAGGGTGAAGTGACAAATTAAGTACATTACTATATAGCGTGTAGGCTGATCCCTTCAATAAACCCATTGTGAGAGATTCCTGTATGAAATATAGGAATCATTGGGTTTGCATGTATATTCACATTTCTCACCTTGTACTGATGCTTATTGTGTTATATATATGACATGTGTGCATGATTGGGTCACTTATTTATAACACTATTTTATTGTCATATATTTTCTGATTTGTTGTGATAAATGATATGTCAGGCAGGCGTGGTAGGCTCTCTCACACGAGTGACCACCTCCAACTCTGAGTGAGCGGAGATAAGACGGTTTCTAGTTGTAAGAGGCTTTGAGAGTGGCCCTACTAGAGCATAAGTCGCCCTGATATGTATTCAGGATGAGGTCATATGCGGTATGACCAGCATGAAAGTACCCACATCCATGTTGCCTATAAGTAGTCAGATTTTAGATCTCAGATATCACCTGCGACTAGTGATATTGTCTCTGAGATACTCTCTCTGAGATTTCTGGGTAAAGTCTTATGTGTAGACTGAGTCCCATACCTGCACAGTGTTAGAGAAATCTGACATATACCCTTGAGAGATGGGGGAATAACACTGTGACACGCGTTTCATACCTGTGTGACATGACGACCAGGGATAGTGGGAACATCATTTTGAGACATTGATATTATTTAGATCCTCGTTCTCACTGTATGAGACCTGAGATCTATTGGGTGGGATCTCTTGTACCCTTATCACTTTCGGCTGTTTCTAGAAGTCTTGGCTCAGTGTTGTTACTTTAGTCTGTTTACCGATGGCCCGGAAGATAAATTGAGATCTGAGGGACAGGTCTAGGAAAGCAGCTGAATTGAGACTAATAAATTCGAGTTTGGGAAAAGGAAGACCAATTGACATTACATCATTGTGTTGTATTCACCGGCTAGCCTATTATGTCTGTCCATGTTGGGATGTAAGTATAATAGTGGATACACTGTCGAGCGTTTATTGGGAATTACTTTCGATGAGTAAAGTAGCTCGATGGATATAATTAGTTTTGGATCTGGGGTGCAGCAAGTTCTTTTGATACTAACAATGGCTTCTCGATCATCCTAACAAGTGCATCGAGAGATCTTTACTTGCAGGTGTACTCGCAAATCGCACGATACCCAATCCTATATGAAAGTCCAGTAGGGTGATATGATCGCATGAGTTGTGATCTTGTGACAAATATTAAATGCCATCGTATGTAAGTGGGAGATATTAGTTGGATATGCCTAAGAGGGGTATTATGGTAAATGTGAGGGCTCCCACTAACCCATAACTAGCTAAACACTACCTAAACAACCCCCCACAATTCTCTTACGTTTTAGTGTTTTCAAAAGTGAGACTAACCTCTCATTCTCTTATGTGTTATGAGTTCTCTATTGATGACTTTGCTTGAAAGAGGCTTAACACAAAATTTAAAAAAAAAAAAAATTCTCTAGAGAGAGAATTTCATTTGAGGGTTCGAGAAATTTTCGTGTAGGAAAATTTCTCCCGTCACAACGATCGCTGGACTGAGGGTTGCGGCGTCGTGGTGGTAGTTCGATTAACATCGTGATTACCATCCCGACCACGAAATCCGATCGAAGGACGTACGGTCGATTTTTGGGAGACTCTACACGCTGAGATATTTATTATTATACCTGATCTATTTTATTTTTTTGAAAATTATTCGAATGCTTCTACTGCATGTGAATCGAGTAAAATAATCCAACAGATTTGTTAATTTTTGTTGGCACCGATGCACAAATAGATGAGGAGTTTGTAAAACGTCCAAAATTCGAAGTGAAGTTCGCTTATGCTTCTAAAAGAATCTTGAGTTTAGGCAACTAGAGATATCATATTCTTCGGTAGTGAAGGTTGTTAGATCCATTAATTTATCTCAAGATAAACTTCGAGTATTTTGCAATTCATTGCATTCGTAAGTCTTGGTGACAGGAACTAGGAGATCAAGGCTGCAAAAGGGAGATTAAAATTCAACATGGCATACATTTTCTAAGTGTTTTTAATAATTACTTGTATATTATCTTGATATTTAGAGGTTTAAAATAACATTCTAATTATGTTAAATTTACGAACATCATATATCAATCGAACCACAGGTTGCAAAAGGGAGAATGTAGTTCAAAGAACCTTAGAGCAACCTATTTCTAACACTATTTTCGAGTTAATGCTTAAGCTAGGTTTAAAAATCAATTATGCAATTTTTAAAATCTTCATGATATTGATACCCATGAGTTTATAACCATTGAATTACCATTCAATGATGACCATTTCTTATGAGATAGAAAGCTAGAATGGTCGGTGATTAAATTCTATGGATATATCAATACCCATGAAAATTGTGAAATTATCTGATACATGACTTAGATAGAGTTAAATTCGTGGGACAAAATCGAGACTATTGGACACAACTTACACAAGACCATCACTCTTCTACATAAACCAAATATGAATGCATAAAGAAAAGAAAATCTTTTTCACAAATCTTGAATTCTTTCTGGCTTTGCAGAAGCACTTAATTCTAACATGCGTGCAAGTGGGAAGTTAAGACTAGATAAATAAGATTGTATGTTCTAGCGGTGTCAAACAAAGTACGAGAGGGCACTGAAAATTTAAATCCTTCCAGAACAGTATTCTAACAACATTCTGCTTCCCAACTTCCAATTATGGGAATTATTAAAACATCATTTTGTTCAATCATTTTTGTTCTCATTGCATTGGCCTCACAATTTCCCAGAAAACAATTACCAATTGTGAATCTAATCTCCAAGATGAATAAATCTCCTGTCTCCCACAACATGGCAGGAAGGATCACTTTTCTACTAAAAAGTGAAATAATATTTGATGAACATCTTGGCATTATTAAAACATCAATTATCAATGAAACAATATTTGATGTATTCAATCGGGATATGCAGTTAAGTAGTAAATATTATTTTTGACGATCTCCCTGCTTAAAGCATTCATTGTGAGCCTCTATGTCCCAGATAGCTCATCCAACATTGAACTATGAACTCTTGAGGACCTCATGCTCAACCGCCTTCCCCCCCCCCCTCCAAAAAAAAGACATTTCAGATAAGAATGGTTCCAATAAAATCCAAAATGACATAATTATCTGTTAAATGAGGATAGCGTTAGCTAAATTTTAGGTTTTAATCTCCTCACGACAGAGTAGATGTTTGACACTTTGATATATATCAGCTGATTCTAAAAGGAAGTGCAAGGTAAATCGTGAAAGCTATCCTCAAAAACATGGGGATACGTCCCTAGACTCAATTTTATTCTCTCCATTGGCAACATCTTAAGTTAAAGGAGGCCAGGGTGCAATTTAGATTGGGATCCACTTCTGAAGACACTGATGACAATCCTCGTGCGATGTACATGAAACCACACACTCCTCAGGAAGTAGAGTCACATGTCCCCAACTGATAACCAACTCAATAGATGGGAATGTTAAATTTTTTAACTAAATTTTGAGATAAAAAAAATTTTAAAATAGAAAAACTATGTTAACACCCTCTAAATTAGGGTTCAAGAATACGATTTTAAATATCGATTAATTATATAAAAAAATTATCCCCCTTTAGCCCCCGGCTCCTTGACACCATATTCCTTCGTCACCAAGAGCACCAAAGACTCATAACATGCTGCACTAGATTCAGCCAGAGATAGGCAACCTTGCAATTCACCAACACCACTAATCAATTAGTCAACTTTGCGCTTTTGGTCGTACTCTCCAAACCAACAGGCTAGTTAAGGCTTACTATAAAAAGATATATACATTAATTGTGAAAAATAACGAGTGATTAAACATTAATCTTTCTTAAATAAAATATCATGTTTGTGTTTTATACATAGAGAAGATAGACGGGAGAAAAAATTTACCTTTTAAGAGTTCAATTTGAATCAAATTGGATTTACTCTTGCTCAACATGATTATTAAGTACAGATATTTATAAACAAATATCGACTAATTGTAACGAAACTTGATATATCCCAAAAATAATACTTATCTTTGAGCTGACCTACCCATTTGGCTTCATCTTTGCTTATTAATCTCCCATTGGCTTTCACCATGAACCCATTTTTCCGATCCTTGACACACAACTAATTTAACAAGAAGACTATTAGTAAGAGGTGGTGCTCGAGCGTTTCATTGCTTACCTACTCTACCTCTAATTTTTTTTTTTTTAATTTTTAATTTGGCGAAGGTGACTATTACAATCGAGCAGGGTTTGTTACCAAGTTCAAAGGATTGCCTGATTAATTTTATCTTCTCGGTATGTAAAATTTAATATGAGTATATTATGAAAAAGATAAAAGTATTTCCAAATAAGGGAATAAAGGCATATTCATTTTTAAAAGGGTTAAAAGTATTACCCTTTTCAAAAATGGAAAAATGAATAAATTAAATATTATTATTTTGAAAGAGAAAAAATAAAATTATATTTTTAATAAGAGAAATATTAAAACTAATGTGTTTAAAAATAGAAATATGAATTAAATTATTTTTAGAGAGAAATTTGCATTTAGATTGTTTAAAGATAAAATTTTTATTTTTTAGAAATAGAAAATTAGTATATTTAGTTTAGAGAAATAAAAGCTAAAATTATTAGATAGAGAAAATTTAAAAGTAACGTGTTTGAAAAGAGAAAATAAATATCAAATCAATTGTCTAAAGAGAAAATTGATGCAATTAGTTTTAAAGAGAAAATGTAAAGCATCTTTGCTTGGCTTTAATAATTTTTCCTTTTAGAATTTTTGATTTTTCACAAATTAGTCATGTTGCAGGTAGATTACGGCTCCACAGATACCGACTCCTTGTAAATTTAAACAGTTACCGTCGAGAGAGCATAGTACCTACAAAAATCGCCGGAGGGTGCTCCGATGAGGAGATTCTGACGCTCAAGTTAGAAAAAGTAATTTTTGAATGAAAGAGAAACAGACTGAGAGTTCAAGGGAGTGGTTCCCTGTGATTTGTGTGTCCAATGTATGAGACTCAGAGAACGTACCTGGCTTAGAGGGTTTTAGGATATCTTATACCTGCGAGAGTCGTACGCCGTCAGGGTGTTTCAACCCTACTTTTCTAACTGAATCGATCCAAAAATCTCAGAATTCAATATTATGAATTGATTATGATTCTCTTCTTTTTTGGAGAACTTTCATCTTCTGATGAGGTCCTTTCCTTAACTGAAAAATCCTAAATAAGTTGCTTTCGAATAGGAAATCAGATCTATTAGGATATTTTGACATTTCCTTGGAATCGCCAGAGCTGTTGACTATCGATCGGTCGTTCGACCAATGAAAGGTCTTCAGAGTTCGTTCGCTTGATGGACTGACGATTGAATACTCGATCGGGGCGGTTATCTTTGCTTGATGAATCACGTTTGTGGCAACTAAGACCCCATCGTTCGGGAGGACCGAGCAACTAAAGCCCTATCGTTCAGGAGATATAGGCGACTAAAACCCTTCAATAAATAGTTATAAGGAATATTGAGTATCGATCAGTAGCTGTTCTCTGTAGGTCTTGTATATGGTCCTTTCGAGGGCTAACCCTTCTAATTAGGCCTTAGATTATGTCCTATCATTTGCCCCCGACTTATGGTTTTCTTGATAAAGAAGCGCCATGAGTAGAGACTTATTAGGGTGAGGCATGCTCAATACCTTACAGAAGCATAGGGGTGCTAGATTCGTCCTGATCCTTTCTACTTTCTTGCCACCAACGCGGGTGTGTCTCATCGAAAGTGACCCCTTCATGAAAAATTGAAGACAATTTATTTCTCTATTTATGTCAAACTATTCTCGATGATCCGTTTCACCTACCCTGAGTTAATTAGAGCCTACTTCTCTACTGCTATAAATAGCTACGACGGGTATTTGTTTTCTTTAATAAGGAATTGAGACTTTTTCTCCTCTTTGGGGTTTTGTTGAGAGCGGCTCCTTTTTCGAGAGCTGTCTTGTGAGGTGTTTTGGTATGCAAAGCTCTATGGCTCGAGTAATTTCTATTGGAATGAGATCTCATTAAAGAATGGGACCACCGGAATGAGATCTCATTATGTCGGCTGTTATTCGGTTGGCGTAGTGAGATCATCCATCACCAACGGGGGTACATCTTGTATCGCCTTGGATGATCCGTCCCGGTTCGTCTCCATTATCCAAATGCGGTGAGGATGTCTCTCGTACCGTTTTTGGATTGGTAGATCAGGTTCAGGTTGTTTGCGGGTGGCAGAGCCCGAACTTGCCTTCTTCTGTCCATAACACTACATTTATGTTTGTGCTTTCCAGTGTAGGGACTGTAGTTTTGGTATCTTTGAGTGACCTTGTTATGTACTTCTAGCTATAGTCGGTCTGACCTAGAGACTTGTATACATACTCATGTAACCGAATGTATCTTCTGCATAAGGATAAATAAAAGGTTATGCTTTACTTACTTGAATTTCGTCTTTGTCCTCTTTTGTTCTCTTATCTGGCTATGCGCTTTCTTCAACTCTCGTCATAGTAGATCCGCTTCTAATTTCAGGCTCCATACTGAGATGTTAAGTAATGCCAGCCTTTCAAGCCACCAGGCGTTCAGTAGTTAGGTTGAGGGATCGCGCTCATTCGTTCGGAAAACTCTGTTTCTTATATGCTCAACCGATAGGGACTGAGCGACTTTGGCCCACCATACAAGAGGAAAACTTTTAGATATAGGGGTCATGTCCACCCGTTCAGGAAATTCCTTCCCTTGTTGACGACACGTACGATCGATATAAGCTAAGCGATTTAGGCCCTCCGAGTGATAGAAAATCTTTAGATAGAGGGGTAGCGTCCACCCGTTCGGGAAGTTCCATCCCGTATTGACGACGTGTACGAACAATAAGAGCTGGACGACTTAGACCCTCTGACCAATAGAAAATTTTTAGATAGAGGGGTCGTGTCCACCCGTTCGGAGAGTTTCATCCCTTATTAACGACGCGTACGAACGATAGGAGTTGGACAACTTACACCCTCCGAGCGATAGGAAATCTTTAGATAGAGGAGCCATGTCCACCTGTTCGGCAAGTTTCATCCCTTATTGACGACATGTACAAACTATAAGAGGTAGGAGACTTAGGCCCTCTGAGCGATATGAAATTTTTAGATAGAGGGGTTACGTCCACCCATTCGGGGAGTTCCATCCCTTATTGACGATGCGTACAAACGATAGAAGTTGGGCGATTTAGACCCTCCGAGCGATAGGAAATATTTAGATAGAGGGGTCGCATCCACCCATTCGAAGAGTTCCATCCCTTATTGATGACGTGTACGAACGATAGGAGTTGGGCGACTTAGACCCTCTGAGCGATAAAAAAATCACTTGATTCTCTCTAGGCTGGTTCCTTTGACTGTTAAATAGTTCTGAAGTTTACTGATAGTATATGCATAGATTTTTTGAGTTCCAGGTCCTAGGCACTACCGATCCGTCTAGATTGTCAAGGTGATACGTTCTCGGTCAGACCACGGAATGTACTCGATATGGACATTCCCAGTTATGAGCAAGTTTACCCCCGGGCTGGGATTGGCCAGTAGTTTTCACCTTCCTTAACACCAATTCGTCGGATCTAAACGTTCAGTTCTTGACTCTACGATTGTGATATCGTGTCATTTGTTGCTGATAAGCCGCCATTCGTGCCGATGCGGATTCTCGTAACTCTGGAAGCAAGTCTGGTCTTTCACGTAGGATACGTTCATTTTGCCCAGCGTTATATTGAGTTACCCGAAATGAATAAATACCTATCTCCACGAGTATGACTGTCTCGCTTTCATAAGTTAAGCTGAACAGTGTTTCTCTCATTGCTCTTCGGGGTGTAGTGCGATACGACCAGAGGATACCGTAAAGCTCTTCAGCCCACTGCCCCTGGTATCGTCTAGCATCATCTTTAATCCTTGTATGATTGTTCGGTTGTTTATTTCAATTAGCCTGTTGGTTTGTGGGTGAGCGACCGATGAGAATCGAGGTTGAATCTCGAGTTTCTCACAAAACTTCCGAAAGTGTTTGTTGTCGACTTGTTTTCCATTGTTCATGATAAGAACATGCGGTATGCTGAACCGGGTGATAATATGAGCCCACACGAATGATTGAGCCTTGGCTACTGTGATCTGTGTTAAAGGCTCGATTTTCACCCACTTTGTGAAGTAGTCAATTACTACTATAAGAAATTTTCGCTGCCCTGTGGCTGGGGGAAAAGGACAAGGATTTCCATGCCCCACTAGGCAAACGGCCAGGGGCTAGATATAAGGTTGAGCTCGGTGGAAGGTAGTTGAGGCACTAAAGAGAAGCGTTAACACTTGTCGTTTCGTTTCACATAGTTGTCAAAATCGACCTTCATGGTTGGCCAGTAGTACCCCTAACGATAGGCTTTATAAACTAGATTTTGAGCATCCAGGTGATTGCCATAGATTCCTTCATGGATCTCTTGGAGGACATAGTCCCCCTTTTCGAGAGTTAGGCACCACAAATATGGATGAGTAAATGACTTTCGGTAAAGAATCTCATCAATTATGGTGTAGTATGCCGCCTTTCACTTCAGTTTCATTGCTTCCCTTGGGGATTCTAGCATAGGATCACGCCTTAGATATTTTTCTATGGGGTCTTTCCAACTAGGAGACCGATCGATAAAGAGAGTTTCTTTGGGCTCATCGATGCTGGGATACGGAAGACTTTCGATGTATACTATTCGAATAGAAGTAACTAAATCGGAACTAGCCAACTTCGATAGAGTGTCAACCTATGTATTCTCCGATCGAGGGCTCTGCTGGATATCAACCTTGCCTAATCATTCCATCATCTCCGTAGTTTACTCAAATATTTAGTCATGATTGGGTCTTTGGTTTCATAGACCCCCTCGATTTGTTTCATGACTAAGTGGCTATTCGTGAACACCCTGACGTTCCGTGCCCTTATATTAATGGTGATCTGAAGGCCTGTTAGTAAGACTTCATACTCTGCTTGATTGTTGGTGGCCTGAAAATCGAACCGGATGACGTATTTTGCCTTAAAATCATTTAATCCTACTAGTATAAACCCGGCGCCACTTCCTGAGGAATTCGATAATCCGTTAACATAAATGGTCCACTCTGGGGTCGACCACTCTTCTTGAGGGTTGAGAAGTTGGTTCTGGGATGTCGTAGGCAAAGTACATTCAAGGATGAAATCGGTCAGTATTTAGCCCTTTTTCACTGGTCGCGGTCGGTACTGGAAATCGAATTCGTCCAATTCCACACTCCACTTGATAAGCCAACCTTTAGTGTCTTTTTTTTGGAGAATTTGCTTTAGTGGTTGGTCGGTAAACACCACGATGATATGGGTCTGAAAGTACAATCGAAGACGTCTTGCTGAGATGATTAAAGCGTAGGCTACCTTCTCAATCGGTCGGTAGTTGATCTCGGACTCCTTTAATATCCTACTAATGTAGTAGACTGGTTTTTAGACGGTGGATTCATGTCTTATCATCACAGAGCAGAGTGCTCGTTTGGAGACCACAAGATATAGGTAAAGTTCTTCCCCGGGGATGGGCCGGGAAAGTAGTGGTGGATTCATCAGGTATTCTTTTAGTCGTTCGAAGGCTGCCTTACATTCGGATGTCCCTTCAAACCATTGGGACTTCTTCAATGTTTCAAATATAGGCTTGTATTTCTTACCAACTTTGAACATGAACCGGCTTAGAGCCGCTATCTGACCAGTAAGATGTTGTACTTCTTTTAACGTCTGGGGAGGCAACATATCCAATATCGCCTATAACTTCTTGGGATTGGCCTCTATCTCTCGATCGGTGATCATGAAGCCTAAGAACTTCCTGGAGGCGATCCCAAAGGTGCACTTCGCCGGGTTCAACCACATGTTATATCATTCTAATGTCTGGAAGGTTTCTTCAAGGTCTGCGATATGGGCTTCTGCAATGATGCTCTTGACTAGCATGTCATCAACATAAGCTTCAAGTTTCTGTCTAGCTAGTCTTTGAAGACTGTATTGACCAGCCGTTGAAAAGTAGCTCTAACGTTTTTTAAACCAAAAGGCATGACCCGGTAGCAATACGTGTCGAACTCGATGATGAAGCTAGTTTTTTCTTCATCCTCGGGTGCCATTCTAATCTGATTGTAACCGAAATAAGCGTCCATGAAACTCAAAAGCTGATGTCCCGAAAAGTTGTCTACGAACTTATAGATATTGGGGAGTAGATAACTATCCTTCGGGCATGCTTTGTTGAGATCGGTGAAGTCTACACACATCCTCCATTTGTCGTTGGTCTTTTTTATCAAGACCACGTTAGTTAACCACTTGGGATACTTGACTTTTCGAATGAACCCAACCGTTAGCAGTTTTTGAACCTTTTCTTGTATGGCGCGTTGGCGTTCGAGAGCGAATACCCTCTTCTTCTGTCTCACTGGTTTGAAATTAGGATTAACATTTAGTCTATGGGTTATGACGGATGGATCTATACCTGGCATGTCTTTCGAGGTCCAAGCGAAGACTTTGGAATGTCGTTGTAGACAGGCGACTAAGGTCTCTCGCAAGGAAGGTGATAGGTTGGACCCTATCCAGACAGTTTAACTGGGGTCGTTTGTTAAAGGGATCTTAGTCATTTTTTTGCCTAGCTTGGGTTTTGATTTTGGCTCGATACCTTTCCTAGATTTTAGGGCATTGATTGGGAAAACTTCTTATGCATCTTGAGCCTCAAAGAGGATATAAAGATCAAGATCGCTACGTATGGTGGCTACCCCTTACGGTGTTTTGAACTTCACTTTCATATGTCTTGCGCTTGGTAATGCTTCTAGTTCGTCTAGACTGGGCCTTCCGAGGATGACATTATAGGGAGAGTAGAGTTTCATCACATGGAAATAAGACCTGGGCAATCGCATGATTAGGGGATTTTCTGGGGGTCACAAGAAGGTAAATAATACCTTCGGGATAGGTATACTCATCTAAGAGTTCTCTAAGGGACCCGGTAGGCAGCAAGAGTCGAGACGGATCGAGACTCATTCGACAGAAGGCGTTCCAAGTAAGGAGATCACAGTCAGCCCCCTGATCAACAAGAACCCTCTTTACGGTGTGAGATTCTATCTTGAGGGTAACGACTATGGGGTCGTCACGGCGGAGATCTACCTCTGACAAATTATCATCATCGAAGCATATGATTGACCTTCTTCTCTTAGCTGGCATTGCGTTGGGGATAATTGTAGTAGACATCGTCATGAGTTTTTAAAGAATCAGTTTATTTCCCACATACGACGTCAATCTGTTGGAAGTGAGTTATGGCTTCACAGATACCGGCTCCTTGTAGACTTAAACAGTTGTGGTCCAAAGGACGTAGTACCTACAAAAACCACCGAAGGGTACTTCGGTGGGGAGCGTCTCCAGCGGGGAGACTCCGACGCTTAAATTAGAAATGACGGTTTTCGAATAAAAGAGAAATAAACTGAGGGCTCGAGGGAGTGGTTCCCTGTGGTTCGTGTGCCCAATGTGTGAGGTCCAGAGAGCGTACCCGATTTAGAAGGTTTTAGAATATCTTATACCTACAAGAGTGGTACACCATCGGGGTGTTTTAACCCTACTTTCCTTACTGAATCGATCCAGAAATCTCGGAGTTCAATATTCTGAATTGATTGTGATTCTCTTCTTTTTTAGGGAACTTTCGTCTTCTGATGGGGTCCTTTCCTTAACTGAAAAATCCTAAATACGCTGCTTTCAAATAGGAAATCGGATCTATTAGGATATTTTGATTTTCCCTTGGAATCGTTAGAGCTGTTGACTATCGATTAGTCGTTCGACTGATGAAAGGTCTTCAGAACTTGTTCACTTGATGGACCGACGATTGAATACTCGATCGGGGCGGTTACCTTTACTTAATGAATCACGTTCGGAGCGACTGAGAATCTATCGTTCGGGATAATCGGGCGAACAAGACCCTGTCGTTTGGGAGATTTGGACGACTGAAGTCTTTCGATAAATAGTCATAAAGAATATTGAATATCGATTGGTAGTTGTCCTTTTGTAGACCTTGTGTATGGGCCTTTTGAGGGTTGATCCTTCTAATTAGCTCTAGAGCTATGCCCCATCAAGTCATTTTATATGTCCCTTCGTAAATATCGATTAAAAAATTTTGAATAATGAAAAATCTAAATAATCCCAAAAGGAATAATCATTCCTGGTGAACTGGGTTGAATTTGAAAAAAAAAAATTCTTTTTGTTCTCCAATTCTTAATGTCAATGATTTTTTTAATATATTTTTCCTCCCCCATTATCTTTTATCATTCAGTAAATAATCAAAATTTATAATATTTAATGTCTATAAATAAAGTGAAAGACCATTGAAATATAAACAAAATAATATATCTCCTTTTCCATTAAAAAATTTAAACCTACTATTGTATGATAGAAAACTTATAAAAAGAAAGAAAATGAAAATATGATGGTGAATTATAATTTTTTTCTTTATTGTTGGCATTGGCAAAATGGGTTCAATCTCATACCGGGTTTTGGTTTTTCACATATCAATATTTTAAATTATATTTTTATTATTTTAATATTTATTAATTTTTATATTATTTTCCTAAAAATAGTTTGCTTTTAACGTGTATACTGTTTCTTATGGTGTGGGTGACAAATGTATTAAACCGCTAATATACAAAGTTAAAATTATATTCAAAGTGAAAATTATTCAAAATTAGGCTGTACAAAGTTAAGTTTAACAAAAATGGATGGATGGACCAATTGTCCTTTGTCTCAAACTTCGGGGGAAGATATCGTAAAAGTAAACATTTTGGGGGAGGAATTTGATAATAGCCCAAAGTTTAGGGGTGTTATTGTATATTTCCCATTTAGAAATTAGGGTTTGTGTACTATAAATTTCAAGCCGACCAGAACTCGCCGGCTTTCCTCCGAAACCCTAGTTGTTCTGCAGTTGGAGTCTCTCTGAGAGAGAGGAAGAGAAGCAGCAGTCGGAGAACTCATTTACTGCAACAATGGGTAATCTCTCAATTCCACTATCAGGCTCTCTAGATCTAGTCGCCTATCATTATCATAATCTTATGATCTTTTCCCTGTCATGATGTTTAACTATGGATAGGTATCTCTCGTGATTCTATGCACAAGAGACGTGCCACGGGAGGCAAGAAGAAAGCATGGAGGAAGAAGAGAAAGTAATTTCTTATTCCTTTTTTAATCCTCTGATTTTAAGTGGACGCTTTTTATGTGTTTGAGCTGTAAATGTGTGCTTGAAATTGCATTTCTCCGCATATAAACATAGGTTTTATACTGATCTACTGTTTCTGATTCATGGTTTTTCTTTTTATGTTAAGTTTCCTCTCCTGTGAGATGAAGAGAAGTATTGTTTTTCAAATGTTTGAGATTGGTATGGCTTTATGCGGATATGGTGTTTTTGATTATTTTGGATTATTTGTCTCTTCTTTTAATAGGAAGAGAGATACTGCTTTTCATACCTTTGAAGCTAACTTGGGTTTATACAGATGTCGTGCCTTTGATTGACGGGTCATTTTAGATTTTCTTTTCTCTTCTTTGGGATGACCGAGATAAGAGTAAAGAAATGTTGTTTTTCAAACCTTAATATGGGTTTATAAAGCTCGTGTTTTTGTGTTTGGTGTGGGGTGTGTGAAGGTATGAGCTTGGGAGGCAACCTGCAAACACAAAGCTGTCAAGCAACAAGACTGTTAGAAGGGTTAGGGTTCGAGGAGGTAATGTGAAGTGGAGGGCTTTAAGGCTCGATACTGGCAATTACTCATGGGGAAGTGAGGCAGTAACCCGCAAGACTCGTATTCTAGATGTGGTTTACAATGCATCAAACAATGAATTGGTCAGGACCCAGACATTGGTGAAGAGTGCAATTGTTCAGGTTGATGCTGCACCTTTTAAGCAGTGGTATTTGCAACATTATGGTGTTGAGATTGGCCGCAAGAAGAAAGCCCCTGCTGCCAAGAAAGAAGGAGAGGTATGGTTAATATGATCTTTTCTAAGTGTATTTGCTTTTACTAGACTCATTTGATATCCATTGTGTGCAATTTGACCTTTAAGTTAGATCATTGGTGGTTCTGGTTATAAACTGGATTTCTTGAATGTTTGATCAGGTTTCAAGTTAAGTTATAGCTTCCGTGTTTCTTAAGTTTTTTTTTTTTTTTTTTCTTTTTTTTTTCTTTGGAATGTTTGGGTATTATGAATTTATTCTTTATTCTCATGACATTTCATTGTTGGCCAACTCCCCATCCTGGAGTCACTTTATAATCTTTTAATACAAGGTTCTAACTTAGTTTAAACTTTTAATACAAGGTTCTAACTTGGTTAAGAGTAACTACCACTACCACAAGTTCTTGCCCTGTCGGTTGAAAGATATTGACGATTGAGCATTAAATCTATTTACTCTTATTTCATTTTCTATAAAGACGTCTCTTGAGAATTTACTAATAGTAACCTTGATACATTTACTTGATGGACCCTTCATCTTTTGTATGTTCCATGGAATTTTCCAGAGGGAAAAAAATGTTGGTTTCTTAGTGTCCTTTCAGATTGTTTCATTCATGTGATAATGGTTTTGGATTTTTGGCCAAGGGAGAGAGTAGTAATGCTGGGGTTTAGACTTAATGAGGTTGGAGCTCTCCTCATTGAGGTTAAAGTTGGTATTTGCCTCTTTAATTGGACTAATCTATTTTGTGCTAGTCTTAACATTACAAGGTTGCTGCCCCCCTCACCCAATGTGTGTGCAAAGGTGATGTTCTTGTTGTATTAAATTATGTTAGAAGATCTGGTTATTTGAAATAGTTACATGTTGGTCTAATCATACATGGGTGCAAATCATTGGACCCAGGACACAGGGCACGACTTCATTAGTCGTTTGGTCATATGGGTTGATGTTTCTGTTATATTCTTTTAGCATACTAAGATTACTGATTATCTTGCTTCTTTTTGAGTTCTTGTAGCACTCAATATAAACTTAATGTTCTTGTGAAGTTCATTTACTTGTTCACAAACGTTATAGCACGGGAAGTTCCCAATCTACCACACTGTGAAAACGTTGCCAACCTTAGTTCTTGATTCAGAAGGATCACTGAAAATTTCAAATCTTTCCTCCATTGTTCATTATTAAATTTCTTTTTTATTGCAGGAGGGTGATGCAACCACTGAGGAGACAAAGAAAAGCAACCATGTCTTGAGGAAATTGGAAAAGCGTCAACAAGATCACAAGCTGGACCCACATATTGAGGACCAGTTTGGCAGTGGTAGGTTGTTGGCTGCTATTTCTTCACGACCGGGTCAGTGCGGCCGTGCTGATGGGTAAGTATTTTCTTAATTAAGCAAATGACCTAACAGACACTTTTGTTCTCAAACACGTGTGCCTTAACCAATTCTGGTGTTAGATTCCATTGACTGTTGCAAATTCTCAAATTATGCACTCTTTGTTGCCTTTAAGATTATGATGATATGGTGATTTGTACCACAAGCGAAGATTGCTAATTTTGGGAGAGACTTCAGCCTCTGTACAAGTTTTACAATGATTTTTGTTTTCTACACCAATTCACCAGTGGCTTTACTCTTTCTTTGGCAGATATATCTTGGAGGGCAAAGAGCTGGAATTTTACATGAAAAAGATCCAGAGGAAGAAGGGCAAGGGTGCTGGTTCAGCCTAAATTTTTGCTTCTTGCTTGTAGTTCTTTTGAATCAGATACCTTTTTTTTTTTTAGAACTATTACCCAATTTTCTATTCTGTCATGGAATTAGACTGAGGATTGGTCAAAATGAGTTGGTTAAATCAGAACTTTGTTTGTGGTATCATCAATTTCTTTCACATTAATGCCAACTTTCTCTTTCCATAATCTTGCTTCATCAATGGCAATATTTGGGGGTGTGTTTGTCAAACAATTACTTCTATTGCTTATGCTCTTTAGGATTTAGGTATATAGTTTGAGGCCATATCATGTCAAATGGGCCACTTATTCTAGTTATGTGTTGTCTCAGTTGTTTCGTGTTTCGTGTTTGCTAGGAATTTTAGAAATTGTGACAAGCTCTTTAAATTTATGGTAGCCGCGTCAGGTTAAGGTTAATAATGATTAGGCCTGTTACGACACTCAAGTACTGTGACGTTATAGCTCGACTCGAGCTCAGGTTCAAATAGTTCGGTATTGAGTTCAAACTCAACTGTATCAAGTTTGAAATGTCAAGTTTGAAAGCTCGACGAGTCTATTTTTTAAATAATTTTTACTTTTTAAAATAAAAAAAAAATGACATTATCCGATGATACTATTTTACAATATCCGATGACATTTCAAACTCGAGCTCGAAAAATGCAAACTCGACGAGTTTGAGTTTGAGTTTACCTGATTAATGTTTGAGTTAAACTTGGGTATCGATACTATCCGACTTGATCTAAGTGTGATAAACAGCCCTAATAATGACCGGTGATTATTTGTTTGGACTTCTTAGTGGGCGATGAAGAGAAAAGGTGATTTGATTTGAATTTTCCTTCTTTTTGGTTCTGTGCGCGGATTCTCCATTGTATGGCTTTACATGGATGTCTTAAAAGAAGTTTTACCATCTACTTCATGTTACTGGTCATTCAAACCTTTACTTCATCTTAAATATAAGCCATTAATAAGTTCATGTTACGTGTACAAGAACGACATTTTGATATGATGCTGATGTATAGTATTGAGGCTTATCCTTGTATTCGTTGCGGACTTCATGAGTTGTATTCGCCTCGGCCTGAGGTTAGTCATTGTCTTAAAGCACGATATTTGGAATATGGTTTTTTCTTTTCTTTTTAAAAAACCTAATAAAAATTATTTATAATTTTATGTAAAGAAAGCTAAAAGATTGGTTGTGATTGAAATTAGTTAAGGTTTTTAATATAAAAAATTTTCAATAAAAGAATAATTAATATTTTTAATTGAATATATATTGGTAGAATTTTACATCTTTTATACAGAAAGATTTTTATTTTAAAACAATTATCGGAAAGAAAAAATATAATGAAGGGAAGTTAAATCTATTTTGAAGTTTTTAATAAGCACCATATTAATTTGGAAGTGAAAAAAAAATAAAATAAACAGCCACTAAGAACAGCAAAGTCACCGACTCAATTAACAACCACAATTCTGTATGGAGTATTTTTTATTTTTTTATTTTTTCATTCGGAGAAGATAGTAAAATGAAATCTAATACAGAATAGCTCGCTTTATTGTAGTGGTCATTTAAGTCGAATATAATTTGAAATAAAGATGTAACCGGGGTCAGGTTGAGTTTGAAAACTGGTCCAATTGGTTTGAAAAAGCCAAGCCCGTAAACCGAACCGAGGTGAACAATGAACTTAAATCGGATCGGCCCGGCTACAGTAGCAAGCCGATCGAGTTCACTGTTTATTGGAATCGGGAACCGGCCCGACTCTTGGCAAGATCCGAACCAGCCCCGGAACCGGTGCCGGTTCCAACGTCTAGTTGGAACCAACCCGCTTCGGCCGATTCCAACAGCTCCAAGTTTTTTTTTTTTTGAAATTTTGACATTTTTAATCATCTCAACAGGTTTAAAACAATTAGTTTGGGGGTATTTTGGTCTAAGAGATCAAAAAATTTCCTATAAATAGATTACATCTTATTTTCAAAATCTTCATAACAAAATCTCATATTCTCTCTTTTATTCATATTCTATCAATACTACTACACTCTCTCAACTACAATTTCAATTTTTTACACTACTATTTCCATATTCCACTAATTACATTCAAAACATTTCCACCATTTCACATTTTTCATTTTCACCATTTTCACAATTTAACCATTTTCACTATTTTCTTTTCCACCATTTTCACAATTCTCATATCTCATTCTCAACTCTACTATTTCCACCGCCATCACCAACAACATTAACTAAGATTTGACAAAATTTCAAGGTTAAGAGTTCAAATTCAAGATTTGGCAAAAAACAACTACAATCTCCATCAAATCGATACATTTATTATTTTTCCTTTTTAAATTTTTTTTTGCATAATATATATTATTTGTGTGTGTTTGCATTACATTTTAAAATTAATCTCATATTTTTTTATAAAACGGTCGAAACAAATTCTTCTCAAATTTCTGAACAATCTCCTCTCCCCCATTTTCAATTTTTTCAAAATGAAATTCCAAAAAATATAAATATTGAAAATATTTTAAAAAAAATTCAACGTAATAACACACAATTTAACACAATACGCACTAAAAAAGATGATATTAATATATTAAAATTTTTTATTAAAAATATTGATGAATAAAAGACAATCTGTAAAATTTGTCACAAAAAATATAAATTTTTGAATGGTTAGGGAGTAGACACACTTAAGAGATACTTAGTTAGAGATTATCCAGATAAATTATTTCAAACAAGACAAACTTAAATAGCCATCGGGGGAGGAAATGTCACGGGTACGTTTAAATATAATACGAATAAAGAAAAAATTGATCAAATAGAATGGATAGTTAGAAAAGAATTACCACTTAATATAGTTATATGTCCCTTTCTGAAAAATATATTCAAAAATATTTACAATCGGGTTATAAAAAAAGTAATAGAGTATCCAATAAGAGGAGGTCAATAGATCGGTATCAAAAACTAAAAGATAGTATAATTACATAATTTATGAGTAATCAATATAAATTTTCATTAAATTCGGATACTTGAAAAATGAACATAAAAAAAATATTATATTGTAGTAAGATATCATTGAGTTAATAATTCATGGGTTTTAAAAAAATATTAGTTTTTCAATATTGAGATTATCCATATAACGATTCTCATAGTTAGAGTAATTACGAATATTGTTCATGAATAGGGAATTAGTGATAGAATTTTTTCTATATCTTTTGATAATATTTCAATTAATATTAATGTGGTTAATACTTTAAAACAAATTATAAAAACTTGTCTAGATGGAATATTTTTTTCATATTATATGTACATGTCATATTATAAATTTATGTGTTAAAAATGGATTACAAATGATAAAAATAGTTTTAAAACTCATTCGTGACATGATTCGTTAAATTAGAAATTATTTGGTAAAAACTCAAGAATTTAGACAAATATGTCAATTACATAATAAAACATTCAAAAAAATTAAATTAAAATGTGATATTAGATGATATTCAACTTATGATATGTTACAAGAAATACTTTCTTTTAGAAATATGTTACTTGAATTTGTAAATTCTAATTATAAATTTGGTTTTATTGATAAAATCGTTTTTGATTTTACAACCACAATAACTAAATTATTAGAAATTTTTTATACATATACAAATTTATTTTCCGAAAGTTACTATCCAATAATTCATTTAATGTTATCTAATCTTAATAAAATTTGTTATGTATTTACTCAATTTGAAGAAAAATATAGGTTTAGTGACATCATTGATCTAATGAAAATAAAATTTTTAAAATATTATGAAAAAATTTCTATTTTATATTTAATAGCAAGTGTTTTAGATCCACGTGTTAAAGTTGAAGGTGTTGAAATGTTAATAGATTGTTTTGTATAAATTTTTTCAATGGTAATATATATTAGTCAACAACATTTAAAACAACAAATATCTAATACTTTACAAGTCATATTTGAATTATATGAAAAGAAATATAATAATTTAATTACTAGTGATGTAGGTAGTAGACTAATACTAGTATAACAATTAGATCATTTTCAATTTCTTTTAATCCTTTACATATGTTAGGAAAAAATAAAGAATTTTTTCATTAATATTTATTGAATTACTTTTATACAAACAAACACTTAGGTTAAAATGTTTCGATGATGATGATTTTTTTTATATATTATATTGGTGGATAAATAATTTATCAGACTATCTAATTTTGGCCCAAGTGATTAAAGATATACTAATCTCTCTGGTATTCATAGTGCCATCGAAATGTGCTTTTAGTACAGGTGGTCGAGTATTAACCAACGAACGTACAAATTTGGTGAACAATACTTTGGAAATATTAATTTGCAGTAAACATTGGAGAGATGCGGATAAAAGAATGCAATGCATTGTCAAGGCCTCCGAAGAAGATGAAGAAGAAGTAGAAGAAGAAGAAGAAGAAGAAGAAGAAGAAGTATAATTTATTTATTTTTATAAGAATCATTATGTAAATATTAAAAAAAAATAAATTTGTGTAAAAATCAAAATAATATAACCATAAAAAATAGTGGATTTTAAAATCCAAGTGAAGAGTTTGGTAGTGGACGTACACCTAATTCGGTGGAATCACTCTAAAAATTTTGTATTTATAATTTTTTATCTATTTATTCGTAAAAAGTGAATTTTCATTAAAAAAAACACAAAGTGAAGAAAAAAATCATAACAAAAGAGTTAAAAAAAGAGAAAAAAAAAAAGCAAGAGAGTTAAAAAAAAAAAAAACTCTCTTGTTTTTAAAAAAAAGAACACAAGAGAGAGTAAAAAAAAAAGAGTTACAAAAAAAAGAAAATGGAGTTAAAAAAAAAGGTTCAAAAAAAAAAAAAAAAAAACAAGCTTGTTTAAAAAAATTAATAAGTCAATAGAGGAAAAAAAAATGTGAAAGAGTTAAAAAAGGGGAAAAAAACCTGAATTGGGTCCGGCCCGGCCTGGCCCAACACACCGATTTAGATTTGCTGGGCCGGACCGGTTTCAGAATAAATATTTCTGAAACTGGCCACGCACTACCCACGCTGGCCTAACCCGGCTCACGGTCTCTGGAACCATCTCCAAACCGGACCAGACCTGGCCCAGTCCGACCCGATGACATCTCTAATTTGAAATTCACAAAAAGGAGTCTCACGACACAATTCTTTTAATTTCTTGTCAGGAACAACATGAGATAGGCTCCTTGCTTTTATCAAATCAAAATCTCAATTCAAAGCGGAGACACCAAGCAAGAAATTATCCAAAATTTATATTAAATTAAAATTATCAAAAAAAAAAAAAAAAACTCACCGTTGTCGGGTTGAGAATGTCCATGGGTGTTTGTCGGGTTGAAAAGGTTCACAAGTGTTGGTGGGCTTTGGACAACTGGCCCGCTATCAAGAAACTATCAAAAATGATATTAAATTAAAATTATCAAAAAGAAAAAGCATCAAGAAATTATAGGGAAACGCTGTTTCGGTGCCCTCATCATGGCCAACTGACTCCAAGCGTTTACCCAGAGCCCACGAACCACTTCCGCACTAGGACCGCGAGAACTAGCAACTACCTCGAAAGCCCTACTCTCTCGGCCTACCCCGTCTTCAAAGTCTTCCCTCGGGTTATAAGCTTGAGTTACCAAGTTGGGCGTTCGGCGTTGCTATAGATTACTTTATATTCTGCAAAATTATTATTCAAGAAACGATGTGGAAAGGTGAGAGCTGCCACCTCATTTCCAATGTCTGTCATCATGTCTCCCCATCAAAACTGACGAGCCATATGATCACTCACTTTCGTTAGCTCGCTCTCTCTCTCTCTCTCTCTCTCTCTCTCTCTCTCTCTCTCTCCCATGTTTGAAGGTTTCTTTTTTGCAGAAATAGTACAGTTATTTAATTATACAGTCTCAATTTCTAGTAAGAGTGTCACTGTATTAAAAAAAAAAAAAGAGTTTAGTGACGGATTTAACGATGAAAATTTTAAAAAAATTCATCGCTAATAGGTTTAGTGACGAATTTAGCGATGGAATATTTAATCCATCGTTAATTTTAGTGACGAATTTCAAAATCTGTCACTAATTTTCACATTTAATATTTTATTTTTGTAAAGCATGCCCGCTAGCCCTTGCCCGCCCGCACATGAACCCATCCCCTGCTCCTTTATTTTTTTGTAGAAAATGTGCTTTTTTCCAAATTCAAACTTGGATTTAAGGGGTTGTCTAGAATGCTCTTAACCATTATGTCACATTAACTTATCTGATATACTTTTTTTTTCTTACTTTTTTACTTTCTTTCTAACTCTTACCATTTAAAATATAATTCTCTAATTTAACAAAAATACAAAATACAAAATTATATTTAATAGAATTACAAAGTTATCTTTAATAAAAATGTAAAATCATATTTAAAAAAAATATAAAGTTATATTTAATAAAAATCAATGTTCTAATTTAATAAAAATATAAAAGACAAATATATATTTAATAAAAACACAAATTTATATTTAATAAAAATATAAAATTTTATTTTGCAATGAATTTAGCTACGGATTATTAAATCTGTGGTTAAATTTAGCGACGGATTTGAAATCTGTTGCCAATTAGCGACGGATATTATATTCCATCGCTAAATTTAACGACGGATTATTTTTCATCGCTAAATTTAGCGACGGATTTCTTAGTAATGAAAATATAATCCGTCGCTAATCAGTGATCGATATAACATACCGTCGCTAAATTTAGCGATAAAAACGAAATCCGTTACTAAATTTAGCGACAAAAACGAAATCCATCATCAGATAACGAAATCCGTCGCTAAATTTAGCGACAAAAAATAATCAATCGCTAATTAGTGATGGATTTCGATTTTTGTCACTAAATTCGTCGCTAAATAGTGATGAATTTTTTCTATCGTTAAATTCCGTCGCTAAAATCTTGTTTTCTTGTAGTGTGTGCAATTTTTGATTTGGGGCCTAGTATTCAATTCTTTTCATTGTTTTCTTAACTGTGTAAAAATCAATTTTGACTCTATAGATAAATTTATCTTCTGACTCGAACGGAAACCTGATGCCGATGTGTCTGCAGATGGAGAGACCTACAAAATACCCATCAAAAGTGTTTCGACGAGAAGATTCAGACACTCAAATCAGAAAGAGTGATAAAGAGAGAAATATATTGAGTAGAGTCATAGAATAGCTCTGTATAATCTCTATGTAATAAGTGAGAGTTAAGTGTGCTGTGTACTTTTCATAGGTTACTTTTGTCCAATAAATTAACATGTGCATGCGTGATAAATGTCTATTGAAGGGTACAAAAACCTTAGTTTACTTGTGGAGAAATCGTTGGAGATCTTTCAAAATTACAGAAATTATAATAAAAAACCTTTAGAAGATTTAGAATCATATAGATTTAGGGAAGTTGTCATAGAGATTTCTTAACTTATCAAGAGAGATTGTAGATATTTTCTTTTTTATTGGGAGAGATTACTCTTGAAATTAGAGGAGATTCAAATCTTGGGTAATTATAATCTTGATTTGCTATGCGAAGACATCACACAGGGGGAGACCATTCGGTCTTAGACGAGAGAGTGGGCACCGAGAGGGTTCGACTGAATAATGGTCGAGAGACGTAAGCAAGAGTGTTCGACTGAGAGAGTGTTCAGTCGTTTTAAATGTTTAGCAAGAGACCCCAAGGTGGTTTACAAACTTTATGATTATGACCCTAGTGGGTTTGGTAATCTCTGAATTTTATGGTAATAAACTGTTGTATCATGTATCATCATTACGTATTTTTTATCCTTCAGTATAGTCATTAGGATCATAAGAATAAAGCATATATGAGATTTATCATGGTGTCTTAATCGATAATGATTGTGACACCCACTATTGTGTTATTCATTCTAATAAAAGGAATATAAGATATAGCGGAACTAACTTAAATACAACATAATACATAACACAGAGAATGATAATTATGTAAGTTGCCACACGTATATAATAACACGGAAGGAAAAATAATATAAAATATAAAATTTTTAGTTTCTCAAAAATTTTTTCTAGAAAATTTGGTATAGTATACCTAAAAAATGACAATCCAACTACTCAGAGTATAATAAGAAACCTAATAAATAAGTATAATAAGACTCAAAAAATATAAACAACATCTGGCTGAGATCAATGGACCTCCAGGTCTGCTCAACAATATCTATACCAACAAATGAGCAATTGAACAAACAGGATGATATAAGACCCTTCGAGATCACAAGATGACATGATAAGCTCCATGATATCCTCAAGCCATCCCAAAATTTATATATACAAGTCATGGAGTATAAGGAAACATGTAAATACGTCATCATACCCAAAAGAACCCAAAAGGGTCAATAATAAAAATAAGCCACCAAACCCTCCGAGTGGTTAAGAAGATAGACTTAAAATCCATTAGTATCCGCATAGATTTCGAGCCCCGCTATTGACACTTTTCTTTTTATATTTTCTCTTTCTTTAAATATTGTTCTTTTGAAAAATGGGAAGAAAACAAAAAAAAAAAAAAATTATGTATATATATATATATATATATTATATAATCTTCCAAACCCTGAATCAACTGTATATGAGGTTAGTATGTTCGAGTGGAGGTTCGAACCCAACTGTTTCTTTTTATATTCTCCAAAGATAAATATAAACATAATCCATCAAATCCCGATTCAACTAGATACAAGATCGATATGTCTGAGTGGTTAATGAGATAGACTTGAAATTGATTGGGCTACGCCCGTCCAAGTTTGAACTTTGTTATCGGTGCTTTTTTTTTTTATATTCTCTCTTTCTTTAAATATAGATATGAGGTCGATAAGTCTTAGTGGTTAAGGAGTTAGACTTGAAATCTATGGGTTACGGCCGTACAAGTTCGAGCTCTGCTATCAATACTTTTTCCTTTTTATATTCTTTCTTTTTTAAAATGTTTTTTTGTCATAAAATGGGGAAAAAAAAAGAAAAGTATAAATACAAACATAAAACACCAAACCTCGATCAACTAGATATGAGGTCAAAATATTCGTGTGGTTAAGGAGATAAGACTTGAAATCTATTGGATTATGCCCGTGTGGGTTATATATGAGGTTGATATATCCGAGTGGTTAAGAAGATAGATTTTAAATTTATTGGGCCCCGCGCAGGTTCAAACCTTGTCGTTTACATTTTTCCTTTTTATGTCATCTCTTTTTTTAAAACGTTTTTTCTTTCTATATTTTCTCTTTCTTTAAATGTTTTTCTATCATAAAATAGGAAGGGGAAAAAAAAAGATAAACCACCAAACCCCAATTCAATTAGATATGAGGTCAATATGTTTAGGTCATTAAGGAGATAGACTATAAATCTATTGGGTTATGCCAGCACAAGCTTGAATCCTACTGTCGATGCTTTACTTTCAATGTTATCTCTTTCTTTAAATTGTTTTTTCTTTTAAATTCTCTCATTTTTTCAAATGTTTAATTGTCATAAAATAAGAAGAAAATAGAAAATGATAAATATAAACATAACTTACTAAATTCTGATTCATCTAAATATGAGGTTGATATGTTTGAGTGGTTAAAGAGATAGATCTGTAATTTATTGGGTTATGCCTGTGATGTGTTCTCAAACAACTAAAAGTAAATTAATTTATTTCAAACAATATGAATATAAAGTGAGTAAGGTCGTCTCCAATATGGGGGTTGAAATTTAATTAAACTAGTAAATTAATCTATCAAAAGAAATAATTAACTAAAAATAAATAATTAAACAACTTGAAATTAAAAGAATAAAATTCAATGAAAATTCAATTTCTAGTGAAATGAATTATATCCCCATTGATTTCATGTGATTGATCATCGATCTACTTAAAAATTTCAACAAACCATAAATAAATTGGTTATAATTATTTAACAAACGTCAAACAATTAATCTCTTCTTATTTCGTCGATAATTAAGAGAAACTTTTTAATTATTTCCTTATCGAAAGATAACCCTAAAAAAACTCTTAAAATTTAAAGTTTCGATAACATTAAGATCTAGAAAGACCCAATTTCAATCAATAAATATACAAGTTTATTTAAATTAGATTATTCAATTCCATAACATAGATTAGACTATTAACAAAACTATATGTTTATGTTATTTATTATTATATAAAAACCAATAAATAATTACAGATTTGCTATTTTAATTAGTTGTAAATTATTCTAAAATTATTAAATATTGGCCACTATTGAATAAACCCTAAAAATCTAATCCACGAAATATATGAATTAAATAAATACCTATGATATATTGATTTAATCTGCTCAATTAGATCTCATAATTATGGAAAATCAAGACTTTAATAGTCCTTCAACTAGAAAATTAATTTAGAATGAAAGTATGGTGAAAGAAACACTTACAAAGGAATTAAATTACTGCTAGAAAAATAAATTATGCTGCAAAAAAAGTGACAGTTGCTGGAAAACAATGTGTTGGAGCCATAGGGATGTGTCCTTGCTTGCTGCTACCTACTGCTGCCTATTGATGTCCTTTTGGACTTCTTTCTTTTGCAACTGTAATACTCTAATATATAAAAGTGGTAACCCTATTTTCAAAAAGGGAAAACTTCTAAACCTTAAGGCAGCTGCTAAATAAATAAAATGAAGTTTCTTTTACCTAAATAATCTACTTGACTCGTCAAAAATATAAACTAGTTAAAATCGAAGATTACGAAATTGAAGTTTCTAAAATCTTCTATTCCTAAATATCAAGAATGAAATAAATATTCAAAGTTTTCAATATTCTCAATTTAAACTCCATCATTCCTTGAATTTTCGTGCCACTAAAGAGGGAACATACTGATTTGGTCTTTAAGAAAATTTTGCAATATCTCCTAAGATCCATGTGCCCACATGCTAACTAAAAAGCATTGCTGTCCATTTTTTCCATTCCATGGATAATTGCTCCATATTAGCTCATTTTTCTCTACTTTCCTTTATGAGCTTCCACTATCAATTCTAGTATATCAAATACCACAAATTATAAATATTAGTGTAATATTTACTCAAGAATAATATAAAATCAATCATAAATATTATACCAATTTATATCCTATTAGCCCGCACAAGTTCAAATCATGCTGTCAATGCTTTTTGTCTTTAAGTTTCTTTTAATCATTTTTTCTTTTTATATTCTCTCTTTCTTTAAATATTTTTTCTTGTAAAATGAGAAGAAAATAGAAAAGGATAAGTATAAATATAAATATAACTCATCAAATCCTAATTCAATGAGATATGAGGTCGATATGTCTAAGTGGTTAAGGAGATAGACTTGAAATCTATTTTGACTACTCCCATGTAGGTTCGAACCTTGTTGTCAACACTTTTTTTTCTAAGTTCTCACTTTCTTTAAATTGCCTTTTTCTTTTTATATTTTCTCTATCTTTAAATTTTTTTCTATTATAAAATGGGAAGAAAATTAAAAAGTATAAATATAAACATAACCTTCCAAACTCCGATTCAACAAGATACGAGGTCAATATGCTTGAGTAGTTAAAGAGATAGATTTGAAATTTATTGGGCTACATCTACACAAGTTCGAACCCTCTATCAACGCTTTCTATTTTAGGTTCTCTCCTCCTTTAAATCGTATTTTCCTTTTATATTCTCTCTTTTTCTAAATGTTTTTTCTTTGTAAAATAGGAAGAAACCAAAAAGGTATAAATATAAACATAAGACACCAAATCCCAATTCAACTAAAAATGAGGTCGATATTGATAACGATATTTTTGTGCACTTAAATTACATTATTCTTAACATTTATTTATATGCTTTAGGATTGATTTGAATCATATTTTAGGAATTTCTATTAATTTATTTTCGTGACCATTGACTTAGGAAAAATGAAGCAAACTTGCTATTTTCGGACTGGACAGACAGCATTTAGTATTTCGGCCATAACTTTTTGTTTTGATATCTAATTAAGGTGATTGTTATGGTGTTGGAAAGAAAACTTTGAGCTCTACAACTCCAATGAAAGGCTTAGAGGCTAGGTCAGACCAGAAAATATCCAAAAATTGAGTCAAAATTACTGTAGTTCTAGAAAAGAAAAACTGGGAATGAAAAAGGAAACAAGGTACTATAATTTTGGAATAACCTTGATAGTAATTTCAGAAATTATCCAAATTGAAGAAAAGAGAATTTTTAAGTGTTTGAAAGTTGAAAATCATCACCAAACAAGAAGAAAAAGTTTCCAAATCAAAATCAAAGATCAAACTTTCAAAAAACTTCATATTTTCAATTCTTTCAAGCTTTTTCACTCATATATATATATATATATATATATGTACAGTCCTAGTAGCCACAAAATTTTTCTTCTCTCCATTCATTCCCCACATTTTTCCTTTATTTTTCTCTCATTCCCTCCATCAATTACAAATCCTAGTAGCCGCCTTCATCCCAAGAGACTTCAACCTCCATGTTCGTGCAAACAAGGGTTGTAATGTTCTTTTTTTAATTTCTTATTTTTCTTTTCAATGTCTAGCTAATATTCTTTGTCATAGGACTAGATGAATTCTATTTTTAATTAATTACATGAGTTGATTTCTTTCTTTTATTTAATTTCCATTGACATAATTATTGTTTGATGAGATTTTATTGTTGAACTTAATGCTTCGAAATGTTTAGACCTACATTTTGCATGATTTGAGATTGAATGCATGAGATCAATAGAAGATTGCATGAAATTAGTCCAATATAATTAAATCCACATAGGGTTATAAGATTGAGAGAAAATTAATTCTATGTGTGGAGTTTTACAGATATTCCATAGAACTTAATGTAATTCGGTTTAATTAAAATTGTGTGACCGTTGGGTTTTAGTTAGTCGAATTAGGTATTCATTGCATGACCATTGGGTGAATCTAATTTAGAAAATTCTACCATCATTAATAATAATTCAATAGCCAATGAGTTTAGGGATTGAAAAGATTCGACCGTGTAAGAGGTCAAAAATAGATGAAATCGATGTTCTAGGGTTTTTTACCAAATTGGAATTTCACATCTGAGATTTTATTTTTAATAGTTTCTAATATTTTCACAATTTTGGTTCGATTAGTCCAACTTAGATTAGGGTTATTCATAATTAGAGGTATAAAATATCCTTATGGGATCAACACTTGATTCGTACTATACACAGCACTAGACTAAGGTATACTTGTCCGAAATTGTGATATATCGAAATCGCGTAATAAGTTTTTGGTGCCGTTGTCGGGGATATCGTTGTATATCAATTAGGATAAGGTTATTTGAGATTGGACTTTGTTATTTCTTATTTATATTAGGGTTTAGATTGCACAGTTACTATTTTAGATTTTGGTTTTGGAATTTTAGCGACATTTTTGGAGAATTTTCTGGTTCTGGTAAAATAGTTTGATCTAGAACTAAACGACCACTTGTTTCAAAGGATTTCGGGCCACTAAGCAAAACTCCTAGATTATCTATGAGCACCACCTTATCTCGGCCAAATTCCATCATTTTATAGGTTTTTCTATTTTTTTTTTATGTTTTAGTGATTTTTTAAATTTTCAGTTTACTATTTAGGTATTTTTTGTGTATTCGTTTACTGTATTTTGGTGATTTTCTTGCATACATAGGTAATCTAGATTTATTAGAGTAGTTTTTGTAATTTATTTTGGAAATTTAATTTTGTGCTGTTTTTTTGTGTCCGTACAGAATTTATGCTAAGATCAAAAAATCCTAACCTAACCGAGTTTGATCCTGAAATAAAGAAGACTTTCAAAACCATTCGTAAACAAGTTAAGGAAGAAAAGGAATGTGAAGCAACAATGGATCAAGAAAATAGAGCCATTAGGGAGTTTTCTATGCCTAGAGTTCAAGATATACAAACTAATATTACACGTCATGTAGTTGAGGCTAATAATTTTAAACTAAAACCTAGTCTCATTGGTATGGTGCAGGCTGATCAATTCAGTGGAGAGACCTTTGAAGACCCAAACAGTCACTTAAAGAATTTTTTTAGAAATTAACGATACCATCAAACTAAATGGGGTGAGTCCAGATGCCATAAGGTTGCACTTATTTCCTTTCTCTCTCAGGGGAAAGGCAAAGGTATGGCTTAACTCATTCTTTTCTAATCATTTCACGAATTGAAAAAATCTGTCTCAAGCATTCTTAGCCAAATACTTTCCATTGGATAAAACTGCTAAGTTACGCAATGATATTACTAGTTTTAGTTAATTTGACGGTGAGTCTTTATATTATGCTTGAAAACGTTTTAAAGATTTGATTAACAAGTGTCATCACCATGATATACCTGATTGGTTAGTCTTGCAAACATTTTATGGAGGTGTTTTACAATCTGTTAAGATTACCATTGATATTGCAACTGTGGGTGCATTCATGAGTAAGTCATATGATAAGGTATGTGCATTATTAGATGATATGATTTCGAATCAATATGATTGGTCTAATGAATGTGAAAACCCTAGACAAAGAGTTAGTGTGTATAAGGTTGATAGTTTTATCATGTTGAATGCGAAAATTGACTCTTTAATTAATTGCATGAAAACTAATAGACTTAATGCTATGAGTAACCAAACCTTATATTGTGATTATTGTGGTGAATCTACTCATGTGTCTTATGAGTGTCCGCAGGTGCAATAAACGAATTATATTTCTAACTATGATAGGTCTCAGAATAACCCCTACTCAAACATATACAATCCTGGGTGGAGAAACTATCCAAATTTTTTATGAAGTCAAGGGACACCGTAAAGAGCAAATCATCCATCGAGATTTAGCTCAGAAAATCAATAGCCAAGGGTGAACAAGCAATCTTGAGAAATGGCAATTGAACGCCTAGTAACTATGATAAGTGAAAGAATTGAGAGCTTGGCAGCAACGACCAATGAAAGACTTGAACACTTAGAAGTAGTAACTAATGAAAGGTTTGAGAGATTTAAAAATAAAATTGATCAATTAGCTAATGCCTTTCATTCTCATGTGCCAGGTCGACTGTCGATGATACTGAAAAAATTCCAAAAGTGCAGATAAATGAAATCTCGTTGAAGAATGAAAAGGAATTGCAACAGTTTTCGGATCCATCCCAAGAAAAAGAGGAAAAACTAGAAGTTAAGAAAGAAATCTATCAGCCTACCAATGAGAAGGTTAAGGCATCGGATTTTAAACAAGGAAGTACTTTATATTTGAGTAAATATAAACTCCCCCTTCCTTTTTTGAACGTCTTTTACAAGCAAAAGCAAAAATTAAAAAATTTTTAGAAATTTTTAAAAAACTACATGTTAACATTCCTCTTTTGGATGTCATCAGACAAGTACGAGGTTATTGGGGATTCCTCGAAGATGTGATTAAAAAGAAGAAGAGACTGGATGAATTTTTGAAAGTCAAGTTAAAGGAGGAATACTCAGCAATCTTGCAAAAGAAGCCATGTACAATTAGTTTTTTTGATTTTTCTGATATTTTGTGTGATTTGGGTGCCGGTGTTAATGTCATGTCATATTCTACATTTTTAAAATTAGGGTTAAAGGATTATCGACCTACCAACATTTCTTTATAATTAGCTGGTAAGAGTATAATATATCCAAAAGGCATTATAAAGGATATTTTGGTTAAAAATTGAAAAATTCATTTTTCCTATTAATTTTATCATTTTGGATATGGATGATGCTGAGAGTGCTTCATTGATTTTAGTCGACCTTTCTTAAACACTGTACGTGCTTTGATTGACATTTTTACTAAAAAATTGATTTTGAGAATGGATGACAAAAAAATTAAGTTTAATATTTTTTGTCATATGAAAAAATTTTCTAAACAAGAGGTTTCTAGGATTGAGTTCACTAAAAAGGTTTCTGAACATGATGTTAATATCTCTCATTTTAGTGATCCTATTGAAATCGCATTGTCAATTCCTCGAATGTCAAACATGATTTTCTGGACAATGAATATGTTGATGCACATGCTACTTTAGGTGTGAATTTTAGTGAATTTAAATCAAAGAAAATGTTCCTTACAGGAAAAGAAAGGAAGCTGCAATTCAATGCATTGGTGGAAAAAAAAAAGACATCTGAAAATGTTCAAATTGACATGGGAAGGACAAAAGTAGGGCAAGATATCATGAATGGTCACAATGTGAAGATCTATGAGCCAGGTTGAACAAGGAGATAATGTCTGGCCAAAGAAAATAGAGAAAAGTGCTTATTGGGAGGCAGGCCAATGCTTTTATAATTTTTTTTATATATTTGTTTTTTTTATTTAATTTAGTTTTGATTGTACTTTATAGGTGAATAAGAAACCCTTCACATAAGAGAAAAGAAGTCAAAAAGAAGGCTGCATTTCAGGGGAGTCCTCTGTTCTCTTTGCTTTTATTTTATTTATTTTTCACATTGAGGACAATGCTTAATTTAAGTGTGGGGGAATATGCCTGCATAGGCTACATTTTATTTATTTTTTTTAGGAATTTGAATGCTGAATTTTTGTTTTGTTCTAAAAAATTTTTACTGAATTCTTTTAAGCCAATAAAAATTTTTCTTGAATTTTTCATGTCTTGCATATTACTTGTTTTGAATTAGGTTGCATAAAGGATGATTGGTATTAGTAATTATTTGGTATATGATTAGTTATTCATCTTCTTATAGTTGATTTGGAAGATAGAATATGCAAGATTTAACACGAATTTACCTTAGTGAGGATTTGAGTCTTAAAGAGCAAATTCTTGCTCATATTCTTTTTCTTGTTGAGCGTATATCACATATGAGTTTATCATTCTAGAACTTGTTTTGTTATGTATTTTGAGACCACATTCTTGATTTTCATGCATCAAAATGATTAAGGCACCTAGGTCTACACACTTTTAATTTTCGAAAAATACCATCCCTAATATTTTACCCTTAGTTAAAACCCTTTCAGCCTAAAGTTTTTTCTTTCGTTAATGACCTAAATAATCTACACCATGACCCTCATTCTTTCTAACCCCAGAGTTTGAACTCCAATTCACTAATGTACTTATAGTTGATAGCATGACATTCTATTTTTTTCAACATTTTGATATTTTTATATTATCAAGTCGATGTACTCAAAAAAAAAAAAAAAAACCAACCCAAAAAAAAGAAAAAGAAGAAAAAAATTGGCTGGTTGAAAAAAAACAGAAAAAAAGAATGAAAACAAAACAAAATAGAGAGAGAAGAAAAATAGAAAAAAGCATTTCTCAGTCTTGATTTTGTTCACTTTTACAGTGAAGTTTTATTACATTGTTTTTTGTTTTGAATAAGTGATATATCATATTACATGTTCGCTGGCCTTAATGTAAAGGATTTCATGTTTTGATACTTAAGTATTTCTAGTGAATCATTTTAACCCTACATTTACCCATTATCTTATCGTTTACCCTAGCCTCGTTTCAACCAAATAAAAGACATTTTGATTGGTGTATGGATTTCATATTTAAGTGGTGGAAATTAGATATATAAGCAAACTTATGGTAATATCATCTTATCTTGTTGATTTGAGGGATACACATACCCTTACATACATTGAATATTTTGAGTAGTTAAATAGTATCTCTCTTCATTCTATTGAGTGAACCAATTGTGAGGATGTTTGAATTTTGCATTATTCTTGATTTTGAGTGGACTAAAGGAGATGTAATAGCTTTTCTGGTATTAAATACTGTGAAATATTGATTGTCTTGATTGTAATTCTGATTTGAACTTGTTGTATGTATGGTTAGAGACTTGATAAAAATTGAATTGGTTTTAGAGAGAATTATTTTTGCTTGAGAACAAGCAAACATTCAAGTGTGGGGATATTTGATAATGATATTTTTGTGCATTTGAGTTATATTATTTTTAACATTTATTTATAAGATTTAGGATTCATTTGAATAATATTTTAGGAATTTATATTAATTTATTTTCGTGGCCATTGACTTAGGAAAAATGAAGCAAACCTCCTATTTTCGAATTGGATAGACAGTATTCAGTATTTTAACCATAACTTTTTCCTCCGATGTCCCATTGAGGTGATTCTTATGGCGTTGGAAAGAAGATTTCGAGCTATACAACTCTTATAAAGATCTCAGAGGCTGGGTCAAACCAAAAAATATCCAAAAATTGAGTCAAAATTACTATAGTGCTGAAAAACGGAAACTGAGAATGAAAAAGGAAACAAGGTGCTATAATTTTGGAATTACCTTGATAGTAATTTTAGAAATTATCCAAATTGAAGAAAAGAGAATTTTCAAGTGTTTGGAAAGTTGAAAATCATCACCAAACAAGAAAAAGAAGTTTCTAAATCAAAATCAAAGACCAAACTTTCAAAAAACTTCATGTTTCTAATTCTTTCAAACTTTTTCACTCCTATATATATATGCAGCCCTAGCAACCATGAAATTTATTCTTTTCTCCATTCATTTCCCACATTTTTCCTTTATTTTTCTCTCATTCCCTCCACCAATTACAAACCCTAGCTATCGCCTTCATCCCAAGAGATTTCGACCTCCATGTTCGTGCAAACAAGGGTTGTAATGTTCCATTTTACTTTCTTATTTTTCTTTTCAATATCTAGCTAATATTCTTTGTTCTAGGACTCAATGAATTTTATTTTTAATTAATTACATGAGTTGATTTCTTTCTTTTATTTAAGTTCTATTAGTATGATTATTATTTGATGAGATTTTATTGTTGAATTAAATGTTTCAAAATGTTTAGGCCTACATTTTGCATGATTTGAGATTGAATGTATGAGATCAAAAGAAGATTGCATGAAATTAGTCCAATATAATAAAATCCACATCGAGTTATGAGATCAAGAGAACATTAATTTTATGTGTGGAGTTTTACAGATATTCCATAGAACTTAATGCAATTCGATTTAATCAAAATTGTGCTACTGTTGAGTTTTACTTAGTCGAATTAGGGATTCATTACATAACCATTGGATGAATCTAATTTAGGAAATTTTGCTATCATCAATAATAATTCAATAGCTAATAAACTTAGGGATTGAAAATATTCGACCGTATAAGAGGTTAAAAATAGATGAAATCAATGTCCTAGGGTTTTTTTATCAAATTAGGGTTTCGCATCTGAGATTTTATTTTTAATAGTTTCTAATATTTTCACAACTTTGATTTGATTAGTCCAACTGAGATTAAGGTTATTCATAATTGGTAGTATAAAATATCCTTGTGAGATCGACACTTGATTTGCACTATACACAGTACTAGACTAGGATATATTTGTCCGAAATTATGAAATATCAAGATCGCGTAACAGATATATTCGGATGGCTAAGGAGATAGACTTGAAATCTATTGGATTACACCTACTATCGATATGAGGTTGATATGTCCGAGTGGTTAAGCTTGCTATCAAACCCTGCTATTAATACTAGGGGTGGCAATCGAGGATTTTTTTTTTTTTTTTTAATCCAAGTATTGCAAAACCTGAGCTCGGCGTGATTAAATTTTTAGAGACCTAGCCCGAGTCCGGGCCTAGCTCGTGAAAGCTCGAAGATTTAAGGCTCGAGCTTGGCCTAACTTGGGCCCATTTCGAGCCAGACTCAACCTGAAACATAAATTTCATTTTCTTTTTTGTTACATAATTTCATTTTTCATAATTTTAACCCATTTTATTGTATAATAAACACAAAATAAAAACTCATAAATTATTCAAAATAAAATACAAAATAAATACCATCATACTAAATTAATAATTACATGATTATAAAAACTAACAATAACAATGTCATGAAAAATTAAAAAATTATATCAAGAGTATTATGTTAAAGTTATTAAAATTACTATCTAAACACCACAATATTTAATTTAAAATCACACAGAAAAAGGATTTTAAATAGGCTAAACCTAGAAGTGGTTAAGCCTACTGTGCCCAGACTTGGCCCATAATTAAAATGGGCCAAAAAAAAAAAAACTAAGCACACCCCGATTTTGATAGAAGTCGAGCTTGGCCTTTCAAAACGAGTCAAACTCGGGCCAGCCTAACCCAATTGCTAGTCCTAGTTAACACTATTTTTTTAGGTACTCTCTTTGTTTAAATCGTTTTTTCTTTTTATATTCTCTCTTTTCTAAAATGTTTACTGTTGTAAAATGGAAAGAAACCAAAAAATTATAAATATAAACATAATCCACCAAATCCCAATTCAAATAGATATGAGGTCGACATGTCCAAGTGTTTATGGAGATAAACTTGAAATCTATTGGGCTATGCCACGTAGGTTCAAACATTGTTGTCGACACTTTTTATTTTTATATTCCCTCTTTCTTTAAATCCTTTTTTTTTTTTTAAAATATTCTCTCTTTTTCTAAATGCTTTTCTATTGTAAAATGGGAAGAAAAATAAAAAAAGATAAATATAAACATAATTTATCAAATCCTAATAAAACAAGATATGAGGTCAATGTGTCCATGTGGTTAAAGAGATAGATTTGAAATCTATTAGGTTACATCCTTCAAACCCTGCTATCAACGCTTTTTGTTTTAAGTTATCCCTTTCTTTAAATCGCTTTTTCTTTTATATTCTTTCCTTCATTAAATGTTATTCTATTGTAGAATGGGAAGAAAATGGAAAAGGATAAATATAAACATAACTCACCTAACCCTAATTCAACTAGATATGAGGTAGAAATGTCCGAGTGGTTAAGTATATAGACTTGAAATCTATTGAGCTATACCCGTGCAGGTTTGAACCCTGCTGTCAATGCTTTTTTCTAAGTTCTCTCTGTTTATGTATTGCATTTTCTTTTTATATTCTCTCTTTCTTTAAATGTTTTTCTGTTGCAAAATGGGAGGAAAACAAAAAAGCATAAATATAAATATAACCCACCAAATCCTGATTCAACTAGATATGAGACCAATTGTATGAGTGGTTAAGGAGATAGGCATGAAATCTATTGGTCTATGCCTGAGCAAGTTCGAACCCTGCTATTGACACTGTTTCTTTTTATGTTCTCTCTTTCTTTAAATTGTCGTTCCTTTTTATATTCTCTATTTCTTTAAATGTTTTTTTGTTGTAAAATAGAAAAAAAAACAAAAAAGTATAAATATAAACAAAACACACCAAAACCCGATTCAACTAGATATATGGTCGATATATCTGAGTGTTTAAGGAACTAGACTTGGAATCTATTGGGTTATGCCTACGTAGGTTCAAACCCTGCTGTCGACGCTTTTTGTTTTTAAGATTTCTCTTTTCTTAAATCACCTTTTCTTTATATATTCTCCCTTTACATAAATCACTTTTTCTTTTTATAATCTCTCTTTCTTAAAATATTTTTTTATTGTAAAAAGGGAAGAAAACAGAAAATGATAAATATAAACATAACTTACCAAATCCTAATTCAAGTAAATATGAGGTCAATATGTCTGAGTGGTTAAAGAGATGGACTTGAAATATATTGGGCTATGCCTGCATGGGTTTGAACCCTGTTATCATTGTTTTTGTCTACCAGTTCTCTCTTTCTATAAATCGCTTCTTTTCATACTCTCTCTTTCTTTAAATTGCTTCTTTTCATATTCTCTCTTTCTTTAAATGTTTTTTTTTTGTTGTAAAATGAGAAGAAAACAAAAAAGTATAAATATAAACATAACCAACTAAACCACGATTCAACAAGAAATGGGGCCGATATGTCTAAGTGGTTAAGAAGACTAACTTGAAATCTGTTGGGCAAGGCCCGCACAGGTTTGGACCCTGCTCTCGATGATTTTTCTTTTTATGTTCTCTCTTTCTTTAAATCGTTTTTTCTTTTTATGTTCTCTCTTTCTTTAAATATTTTTCTGTTGTAAAATGGTAAGAAAACAAAAAAGGATAAATATAAACATAACTTAACAAATCCTAATTCAAGTAGATATGGGGTTGATATCGCTAAGTGGTTAAAGAGAAAGATTTGAAAATCTATTGGGCTACGCCCGCATAGGTTCGAACCCCTACGGTCAATGCTTTTATTTTTAAGTTCTCTCTTTCTTTAAATTGCTTATTCCTTTTATATTCTCTCTTTCTTTAAATATTTTTCTGTTGTAAAATGGGAAGAAAACAAAAAGAATAAATGTAAGAATAACCCACCAAACCACGATTCAACAAGATATGAGGTCGATACATCCGAGTGGTTAAAGTGATAGACTTGAAATCTATTGGGCTACACGCTTGCAAGTTCGAACCCTACTGTCAACGCTTTTTCTTTTTATGTTCTCTCTATATTTAAATCACTATTTCTTTTTATGTTCTCTCTCTTTTTTTTAAATATGTTTCTATTGCAAAATGGGAGGAAAACAAAAAAGCAAAAATATAAATATAATTAGTCAAATCCTTATATAATTAGATATAAGGTCGATATGCACGTGAAGTTAAAGAGATAGATTTGAAATCTCTTGGGCAATGCCCATGCAGGTTTGAATCTTGCAGTTGATACTTTGCTGTCAATGCTTTTCTTTTTTAGTTCTCTCTTTCATTAAATTGCTACTTCATTTTTATATTCTCTCTTTTTTAAAATATTTTTATATTGTAAAATGGAAAGAAACCAAAAAGGTATAATTATAAACATAACCCAATAGACCTGATTCAACAAGGAATGAGACTGATATATCCAAGTGGTTAAGGAGACAGACTTGAAATCTATTGGGCATGGTTTGCGCAGGTTCGAACCTTGCTTTTGTTGGTTTTTCTTTTTATGTTATCTCTTCTTATAAATCGCTTTTTCTTTTTGCATTCTCTCCTTTTCTAAAAAGTGTAAATATATGCACAACCCACCAAACCACGATTCAACAAAATATGAGGTCGATATATCCAAGTGGTTAAGGAGATAGTCTTGAAATCTATTGGGCTACACCCATGCAGGTTCAAACCCTCCTTTTGACGCTTTTTCTTTATGTTCTCTCTTTCTTTAAATCGCTTTTTCTTTTTACATTCTCTCTTTTTTTTTTAATATTTTTCTTTTGTAAAATGGGAAGAAAACAAAAAAGGATAAATATAAATATAATTCATTAAATCCTATTATAACTAGATACGAGGTCAATACGTCCATGCAGTTAAAGTGGTAGACTTGAAATCAATGCTACGCCTACATAGGTGCGAACCCTGCTGTCGACGCTTTTTGTTTTTAAGTTTTCTCTTTTTTAAATGGCCTTTTCATTTTATATTCTCTATTTTTTTAAATCACTTTTTATCATATAATCTCTTTTTCCTTGAATATATTTTTGTTGTTAAATGAGGGAAACAAAACAAAAAACTCTAAATATAAACATAACTCACCAAATCCTAATTCAAATAGCAATGAGATTGATATGTTCGAGTGGTTAAGGAGATAGACATGAAATCTGTGGGACTATGCCCTTGTAGGTTCGAATTTTTTTCTTTTTAGATTCTCTCTTTCTTTAAATTGCTTTTTCTTTTTATACTCTCTCTTTCTTTAAATTTTTTTCTATTGTAAAATGGAAAGAAAACAAAAATGTACAAATGTAAGCATAACCCACCAAACCATGATTCAACAACATATGAAAACGATATGTTTGAGTGGTTATGGAGATAGACTTGAAATCTATTGGGCTATGCCTGCGTAGGTTCAAACTTTGCTATTGATGCTTTTTCTTTTCATCTTCTTTCTTTAAATCGTTTTTTCTTTTTATGTTCTCTCTTTTGTAAAAAAATTTTCTGTTGTAAAATAGGAAGAAAACAAAAAAGTATAAATATAAATATAATTCATCAAATCCTAATATAACTAGATAGGAGGTCGATATATCCATGCTGTTTAAGAGATAGATTTGAAATCTCTTAGGCTATACCCACACAGTTTCGAACCCTACTGTCAATGGCTTTTCTTTTTATGTTCTCTCTTTCTTTAAATCGCTTTTCTTTTTACATTCTCTGTTTTTAATTATTTTTCTCTTGTAAAATTGGAAGAAAAAAAAGGATAAATATAAATATAATTCATCAAATCCTAACATAACTAGCTATGAGGTCGATATGTCCATGCAATTAAAATGATAGACTTGAAATCTATTGGGCTAGGCCCATGCAGGTTCAAACACTATTGTCGATGTTTTTTTATTTTTATGTTTTCTCTTTTTTAAATGGTCTTTTCTTTTTATATTCTCTATTTCTTTAAATCGCTTTTTCTTTTTATAATCTCTCTTTCTTTAAATATATTTTTGTTGTTAAATGGGACGAAAACGAAAAACGAAAAACGAAAAATATAAACACAACTCAGCAAAACCTAATTCAAGTATATATGAGGTCGATACATCCAAGTGATTTAGGAGATAGACTTGAAATCTATTGGGCTATGTGCTTGCAAGTTCAAACCCTGCTGTCGACGCTTTATCTTTTTATGTTCTCTCTTTATTTAAATTGCCATTTCTTTTTATATTCTCTCTTTTTTTTAAATATGTTTCTATTGCAAATTGGGAGGAAAACAAAAGGCATAAATATAAATATAACTAGTCAAATTCCTATATAAGTAGATATGAGGTCGATATATACGTGCAATTAAAGAGATAGATTTGAAATCTCTTGGGCAATGCCCACATAGGTTCGAACTTTGCCATTAACGCTTATTGTTTTGAAATTTTCTCTTTTTTAAATAACCTTTTCTTTTTATATTTTTCATTTCTTTAAATCACCTTTTCTTTTGATAATCTCTCTTTCTTTAAGTTTTTTTTTTTTTTTTTTTTTGTAGAATAGGAAGAAAACAGAAAATAATAAATATAAACATAACCCAACATATCCTAATTCAAATAGATATGATATCAATATGTCCAAGTGGTTAAGGAGATAAACATGAAATCTCTTGGGCTATGCCCGTGCAAGTTTGAACTCTACTGTCAATGCTTTTGTTTTTCAGTTCTCTCATTCCTTAAATCATTTTTTCTTTTTATATTTTCTCTTTTTTAAAATGTTTTTCTATTGTAAAATGGAAAGAAACCAAAGAGGTATAATTATAAACAAAGCTGATTTAAGAAGAAATGAGATCAAAATGTCCAAGTGGTTAAGGAGACAGACTTGAAATCTAAAGGGCATGGCCCGTGCAGGTTCGAACCCTACTTTTGTTGCTTTTTCTTTTTATGTTCTCTCTTTCTATAAATCGCTTTTTCTTTTTATATTCTCTCTTTTTATTAAAAATGTAAATGTATGCATAACCTGCCGAACCACGATTCAACAAGATATGAGGTTGATATGTTCGAGTGATTAAGGAGATGGACTTGAAATCTATTGGGCTATGCCCGCATAGGTTCGAATCCTGCTATCGACGCTTTTTTTTTATCTTCTATCTTTCTTTTAATTGCATTTTCTTCTTACACTCTCTCTTTTTTTAAAAAAAAAAATAATTTTCTTTTGTAAAATAGAAAGAAAACAAAGAAGGATAAATATAAATATAATTCATCAAATTCTAATATAACTAGATATGGGGTTGATATATCCATGTAGTTAAAGTGATAGACTTGAAATCTATTGGGCTATGCCTACACAAGTTTGAACCCTGTTATCGATACTTTTTGTTTTTAAGTTTTCTCTTTTTTAAATGGCCTTTTCTTTTTATATTCTCTATTTTTTTTTAAATCACTTTTTTCTTTTATAATCTCACTTTCTTTAAAAGTACTTTTGTTGTTAAATGGGAAGAAAACAAAAAAGGATAAATATAAACATAGCCCACCAAATCCTAATTCAAGTAGATGTGAGATTGATATGTCCGAGTGATTAAGGAGATGGACTTGAAATCTACTGGGCTACGCCCACACAGGTTTGAACCTTGTTATCAATGATTTTTTTTTTTTTTTATGTTCTCTCTTTCTTTAAATCGCTTTTTCTTTTTATATTCTCTCTTTTTTTTTTTAAATGTTTTTCTATTGTAAAATGGGAAGAAAACAAAAAAGTGTAAATGTAAACATAACCCACCAAACCATGATTCAACAAGGAATGAGGTTAATATGTCCGAGTGGTTATGGAGATAGACTTGAAATCTATTAAGCTATACCTGTGAAGGATCGAACCCTGCTGTCGATGCTTTTTCCTTTTATGTTCTCTCTCTCTTTAAATCACTTTTTCTTTTTACATACTCTCTTTTTTTAAATATTTTCATGTTGTAAAATGGGAACAAAACAAAAAAGGATAACTATAAATATAATACATCAAATCCTAACATAACTTAATATGAGGTCGATATGTCTGTGCGGTTAAATTGATAGACTAGAAATCTATTGGGCAACGCCCTTGCAGGTTCGAACATTCCTATCGATGCTTTTTGTTTTTATGTTTTCTTTTTTTTTTAAATGGTTTTTTTTAAATGGCCTTTTCTTTTTATATTCTTTATTTTTTTAAATCACTTTTTCTTTTCATAATCTTTCTTTCTTTAAATATATTTTTGTTGTTAAATGAGAAGAAAACGGGAAACAGTAAATATAAACACAACTCACCAAAACCTAATTCAAGTAGATATGAGGTAGATACATCTGAGTGGTTAAGAAGATAGACTTCAAATCTATTGCATTATGCATTCGTAGGTTAGAACCCTACTGTCGACGTTTTTTTCTTTTTATGTTCTATCTTTATTTAAATTGCTATTTCTTTTTATATTCTCTCTCTCTCTCTCTTTTTAAAAATATGTTCGTGATGCAAAATGGGAGGAAAACCAAAAAGCATAAATATGGATATAATTAGTCAAATCCTCATATAACTAGATATGAGGTCGATATGTACATGCAGTTAAAGAGATAGATTTTAAGTCTCTTGGGGAACACCCATGCAGGTTTGAACCTTGATGTCGATGCCTTTTGTTTTTAAATTTTCTCTTTTTTTTTTTAAATCACCTTTTCTTTTTATATTCTCCATTTCTTTAAATTGCCTTTTCCTTTGATAATCTCTCTTTCTTTAATTTTTTTTTTTGTAAAATGGAAAGAAATTAGAAAAGGATAAATATAAACATAACTCAACAAATCCTAATTCAAGTAGATATGAGATTAATATGTCCAAGTAATTAAGGAGATAGACTTGAAATCTATTAAGCTACGCTCGCGCAAGTTCGAACCCTGCTATTAATGCTTTTCTCTTTCAGTTCTCTGTTTCCTTAAATTGCTCTTTCTTTTTATATTCTCTCTTTTTTAAAATATTTTTCTATTATAAAATGGAAAGAAACCAAAAAGCTATAATTATAAACATAAGCCAACAAACCTGATTCAACAAGAAATGAGACTGTTATATCCCGACTGGTTAAGGAGACAAATTTGAAATTTATTGGGCATGGCCCGTACAGGTTCAAACCATGCTTTTGTTGTTTGTTCTTTTTATGTTCTCTTTTTCCATAAATCGCTTTTTTTTTTGTTAATATTCACTCTTTTTATAAAATGTGTAAAATTATGCATAACCCACCAAACCACGATTCACCAAGATATGAAGTTGATATGTCTTCATATAAAAAAAAAAAAAAAAGTCGATATGTCCGAGTCGTTAAAGACAGAGACTTGAAATCTATTAGGCAACATCCGCACAGGTTCAAACCCTACTATTGACACTTTTTCTTTTTATATTCTCTCTTTCTTTAAATTGCTTTTTCTTTTTACATTCTCTCTATTTTAAAATATTTTTCTTTTGTAAAATGCGAAGAAAAGAAAATAAGATAAATAGAAATATAATTCATCAAATCCTAATACAACTAGATATGAGGTTGATATATCTGTGCAGTTAAAGTGATAGACTTGAAATCTATTTGGCTATGCCTACACAAGTTCGAACCCACTATCGATGCTTTTCATTTTTAAGTTTTCTCTTTTTAAATGGACTTTTCTTTTTAAATTCTCTATTTTTTAAAATTGCTTTTTCTTTTTATAGTCTCTCTTTCTTTAAATATATTTTTATTGTTAAATGGAAAGAAAATAGAAAACGATAAGTATAAACATAACTCACCAAATCCTAATTCAAATAGATATGAGGTTGATACGTTTGAGTGGTTAAGGAGATAGACTTGAAATCTATTGGGCTACGCCTGTGCAGGTTCGAACCCTGTTGTCAACGCTTTTTCTTTTTATATTCTCTCTTTCTTTAAATCGCTTTTTCTTTTTCTATTATCTCTTTTTTTTAAAAAAAAAAATGTTTTTCTCTTGTAAAATGGGAAGAAACAAAAAAGTGTAAATGTAAGCATTACCCACCAAAGCACGATTCAATAAGATATGAGATTGATATGTTCAAGTGGTTATGTAGATAGGTTTGAAATCTATTACGCTACATCCGCGCAAGTTTGAACTCTATTGTAGACGCTTTTTCTTTTCATGTTCTCTCTTTCTTTAAATTGCTTTTTCTTTTTGCATTCTCTCTTTTTTCAACATTTCTGTGTTGTAGAATGGGAACAAAATAAAAAGGAATAAATAAAAATATAATTCATCAAATCCTAACATAACTAGATATGTGGTCGATATGTCCGTGCAGTTATAGTGATAGACTTGAAATCTATTGGGCTACGTCCACGCTGGTACGAATCCTACTGTCAATGCTTTTTGTCTTTATGTTTTCTCTTTTTTAAATGGCCTTTTCTTTTTATATTTTTGTTGTAAAATTAAAGAAAATATTAAAAAAAGAAGAAAATAAAGAGAGAGAAAGAGAGAGATTTCTTATTCTTTTGGATGTATTGTATATAGAATGAGAATACAAAGGAGGTATTTGTATAACTTGAGATATGTACATAATTGGAAGACCCCAAATATAAACATTCTCCCAAATATGTGATGTTTCCATATTGTAGTATTGACATATAAAAGATACTGTTGATAACAATGTTGTATTTTTCTAAAATATTCACCTTTCATATTTTAGACATTTATAACACTCCCCCTTATATATCCATTACACAGAGAATAGGTCTCGTTAAAACTTTACTAGGAAGAAACCCTATAGGAAAAAAAATCCTAGTGAAGGAAAAAGAGTACGCTATTCAAAGTGTTTGATGATGTACTTACTCTCCCTGTTGAAAATATCCCTTGAAATCTTTGAGTCAATACATTTCAATACCTTTCACTAATGTTGTAAATGTGGCAGTTGGTAGTGACTTCATAAACAAACCTGCTAAATTCTTACTCGATCGAATTTGTTGAATATCTATATTACCATTCTTCTGAAAATTCATGAGTGAAAAAAAATTGGTGAAATGTATTTTGTTCTATCGCCTTTGATATATCCTTCCTTAAGTTGGGCGATACATGCTGCATTATTCTCATATAAGACCGTTGGTACTTCTTTTCTTGAATATAAACCATAAGATTCTTGTATGCGCCGAATCATAGACCATAACCATACACATTTACGACTAACTTCATAAATTGCTAAAATTTTAACATGATTAGAGGATGTAGCTACTATTGTTTATTTCATAGAATACCAAGAAATGGCGATCCCACCATATGTGAATATATATCCAGTTTGTGATTGAATATTATGAAGATCAGATAGGTAACTTGCATCTGTAAAACCAAGCAAATCTGTTTTGGATAATTTAGAAAAATATAGGCCCATATTTTTCGTATCTTGTAGGTAACGAAATATACGTTTAACGTCATTCCAATGTCTTTGGCTTGGACAAAAACTATATCTCGCTAATAAATTTATAAAGATGATATATCAAGTCACGTATGACTAGCGAGATACATAAGTGCACCAATTGCACTTAAGTATAGTATTTCAGCACCAAAAATCTCCTCACTATTTCCTCAAGTTCGGAAAAAATCTTTATTTATATCAAGTGACTTCACAACCATTGGGGTACTCAACGAATATATTTTGTTCATATAAAATTGTTTTAGCACTTGTTCTGTATAAGTTTCTTGATGCACAAGAATTCCATTTTTAAAATTTTCTATTTGTAATCCAATACAGAATTTTATCTTTTCGAGATCTTTTGTCTCAAATTCCTTTTTAAAGTATTCTACTGCTTTTGAGAGCTCTTTAGGAGCCCCAATGATATTCAAATCATTAATGTATACTGCAATAATAACAAAATCACATCCAGATTTCTTTATAAAAATATATGGGCAAATGAGAACATTCTTATATCCCTCCTTTAACAGATACTTACTAAGTCGATTATACTACATGTGACTAGATTGTTTTAATCCATATAAGGATTTGTTCAATTTGATTGAGTAATGTTCTCGAGAACTGGAATTACATGCTTCTGGCAGTTTAAATCTTTCTAAAAGTTTCATATAGATATCGTTATCCAGTGGGCCATACAAATAAGTTGTAATAACATCCATTAATCGTAAATCGAGTCCCTTTTGTATTGCCAAACTAATTAGAAATCAAAAAATAATTGCATCCACCACAGGAGAGTATGTTACATCATAATCAATACCGGATCTTTGTGAAAATCCTTATACAACTAAACGTACTTTATATCTCATAATTTTGCCTTTCTCATTTTGTTTTCGCACAAAGACCATTTGTATCCCACTGGTTTTACACCAATAGATGTATGAACTACTGGTCCAAAACATTTCTTTTGTCAAGAGATTTCAATTCTATCTCAATTGCATCTTTCTATTTTGGCCAATCAGGTCTATATTTGCATTCCTCTATAGACCTTGGTTCAAGATCCTCATTTTCATTCTCAATACGTATTGCTATGTGGTATGAAAAAATGTCATCAACATTAACATTATTTCAGTTTCATATTTCCCCAGCCATAACATAACTTATCGAGATCTCATGATTATAAGTATTTTCAGGTACCTAATGTTCTTTTGGAATATTGTTCATGGCTGGTATATCTTTGGAACGTGTAATATCCTTGTTTGGACAATCTAATTTCTTTACTCCTTTTCTATCTCAAGAATTTTTATCTTTGGAACCAATCGGTCTACCATGTTTTGTATGCACTTTGGATTCATTAGCAATGTTATATTGTTTTTCAGAGATATCAATTCTAATAGGAGCATTAACAGTTGGAATATGTGACACTCTTTTATGGTCAACAAATGCATCTGACAACTAATTTGCTAAACTTTGTAAATGAATCATTTTTTAAACTTCCAGTTCACATTGTTTTATTCGAGGATCAAGATAAGATAATGATGAATCATTCCAACTAATTTTATCTTTAAACTATTTATTCTTTTCTCCCCTTAATGTTGGGAAAACAGACTCGTCAAAATGACAATCGACAAAATGAGTCGTAAAAAAATCTCCTGTCATTGGTTTAATATATTTAATAATCGATAGAGATTCATACCCAACGTATATCCCCAATCTCCTTTGAGGTCCAATCTTAGTTCGTTGTGGTGGAGCAAGAGGGACATATACTGCATATCCAAAAATCCTCAATGGGAAATATTTGGTTCCTAACTATGAACCAAATATAATGGAGAGAAATCATTACTATTTGTTGGCCGGATGCGAATAAGTATTGTTGCATATAAAACAATATGTCCCCAAGCAAAAACTGATAATTTTGCTCTCATAAACAATGGTCTTGCAATCAACTGAATATGCTTAATGAGTGATTCTGCTAGACCATTTAAAGTGTGAATATGTGCTATAAGATGTTCTACACTTATCCCAATTGACATATAATATTCATCAAAATTTTGGGATGTAAATTCACCATCATTATCAAGACGAATTTTCTTGATCGGATAATCTGAAAAATGTACTTGTAATTTAATTAATTGAGCAAGTCATCTCGCAAATGCCAAGTTGTAAGTTGATAATAACGATACATGTGACTATCTAGTTGATGCATCAATTAAAACCATAAAATACTTGAATGGTCCACATGGTGGGTGTATTGGCCCACAAATATCTCCCTGTATTCGTTCTAGAAATTCAAGAGATTTATAACTTATTTTAGTTGGTGATGGTCTCACAATTAATTTGTTTTGAGTGCAAACAATACAAGTAAATTCATTAAATTGAAGAATTTTCTGATTCTTTAAAGAATGTCTACATGAATCATTTATAATTTTTCGCATTATTATTGACTCAGGATGGCCTAACCGGTCATGCCAAATAATAAAATTATTTAATTTAGTAAACTTCTTATTTACTATTGCATATGTTTCTCTTGCATTAATGTATGTGTAATACAAATCGGAAGAATATGTCGGTAATTTTTTTAATATCCTTTTCTCAGTCAGAATTATACTTGTGATGTAAAGGTATTCAATATTTCCTTCACTGTTATCTCAATATGATATCCATTTCTGTGGATATCTTTAAAACTCAATAAATTTCTTTGAGATTTAGGAGAGTATAATGTCTCATCAACTTCAAATTTAATTCCTTTAGGCAAGAATATGTTGGCCCTTCTGGAGCCTTCTATCAATTTTGTACCTCCAGATATTATATTAACACTGGTCTCTTACATTACCAAATAAGAAAAATATTTCTTATCTTTTAAAATAGTATGTATAGTGGCATTGTTTGTGAGATATATATCTCCACCTTTCATTGCGAATCGAACTAGAGAAGTATCTATTTTTAATAAATGGACAAACATTTTAGAATTCATAATAATGTTAATACTAGTGAGTTTTAAAAGTTTATTTTCATAATGAAATAAATAGATAAAATATTAAATATGACAAGTATTTTAGAACTCAACTTGTTTAAAGCAAAATATAATTATATCCTAATAAATTCTAGGTAAATTTATTTTAGACAGTTCCATCGCTAATCAAGTGTTCAATTTTTCCTTCAGTGAGACATATTTATGCTCTATTGGAGTTTTTAATTAATTTCGCACTACAACTTAAGGTATTAATAGTTGTTTCTCCCAACTTCAGGCAGGATGAATAATTTTTATTTTTTTTTTAGTAATAATTGTTTTCTCCTAACTTCAGGCAGGAGGAGTAACACTTGTTGTAACACTATTAATGAAACATTCTTATTTCTCGCCTTAAAATATTCTCAGAACTTTTGAGGATTTATCTTATCTTTTCTTATTATTATTGTTCCACTTCTGGTGGTGATAAAATTGCATGGCTACTTCTAGTGGTTTTATAAATTTACATAATCATGAAAATCACTACAATCACGATCTCTTTTATATAATAATATTTAATCACATTCACTTCAGGGAATAGATTAGAACCACTTCTGGTGGCCTTTCTTATATGTTGTTGTATTCTCTTCAGGGAATGGATCGGCTCCGGTTGGACGGACCCCATGATTTTCATCAGTAGCTTATTATTTTGCTCAACCACGAGTAGCCATGAAAATTGGAGAATTTTCTAGTATATCTTTCCCAATAATATTTTCTTCACAAAATTTTTCCATCATATAAACAACCATCTTCAAGTGGCTGTAGTTTTTCATTATTATTATTCTTTCAAATTATTTTAATAGTATTTTCAAAATCTATTACATCTAGATGCATTTCAGTATCTAACACCCATGATAAATAATTCTTTCTCATAATGTCAAGAACCACAAATTCGAATTTTACAATGTTCAACATTATCAACTATAACAAGTAAGGAGAAAATAAATAACGCATCTATAATATATATATATATGTTAATGAAAACTTATTGATTAAATATATAGTGTTGTTACACCAAATCTAGTCTTATAAAAGACCTTCAAATCAGTGACCTGCAAAATCTGGTTTCCAGCTTATATACATAATCAATAATAAGATTAAAAAATAATAAACATAATAAACTATGTAGTTTCTTTTCTGATATGGAACATTAAAGTAAACTGCAATCCTAGAGCATACTTTGGAAAAACTATAATATTCAATAAAATCTTTATATAAAATAATAAATAAAAATTATAGAAAATTCATACTAAAAAGCTTATTTTTCGTTGGTGAGAACTTCGTACTTGATTGGACAGAGTCTCATGCTGATAACGTGTTGTTAAACTAAAGAAATATTAAAAGAATAAGAAAATAAAGAGAGAGAAAGAGAGATTTCTTATTCTCTTGAATGTATTGTATATAGAATGAGAATACAAAGGGAGTATTTATACAACTTAAGATGTGTATATAATTGGAAAGCCCCAAATTCAAATATTCTCCCAAATATGTGATATTTTCATATTGTAGTTTTGACATATAAAAAATACTATTAATGACAATGTTGTATTTTTATAAAATATTCACCTTATACATTTTGGACATTCACCCATATTTCTTAGGGTTTATAACAATTCTCTATTTCATTAAATAGTTTTTTCTTTTTATAATCTCTCTTTCTTTAATTAAATGGGAAGAAAAAAGAAAACGATAAATATAAACACAACTTGCCAAAACCTAATTCAAGTAGATATGAGGTCGATACATCCAAGTGGTTAAAGAGATAGACATGAAATCTATTAGGCTACGTGCTCACAAGTTCGAACTCTAGAATCAATGCATTTTCTTTTTATATATTTAAATATGTTCTCTCTTTATTTAAGTCGCTATTGCTTTTTATATTCTCTCTTTTTTTAAATATGTTTCTGTTGCAAAAAGGGAGGAAAACAAAAAAGCATAAATATAAATATAATTAGTCAAATCCTTATATAACTAGATTTGATGTTGATATGTATGTTCTGTAAAAGAGAGATTTGAAATCTCTTGGACAATGCCCACACAGGTTCGAACCTTGCCGTTGACGCTTTTTGTTTTTAAATTTTCTCCTTTTTTTAAAAAAATCGTCTTTTCTTTTTATATTCTCCATTTCTTTAAAGCACCTTTTCTTTTAATAATCTCTCTTTCTTTAATTTTCTTTTTTTGTTGTAAGGTGGGAAGAAAACAAAAAAGGATAAATATAAACATAACTCAACAAATCCTAATTCAAGTAGACATGAGGTCAATATGTCTGAGTGATTAAGGAGATATACTTGAAATCCATTAGGCTTCACCCGTGCAAGTTTGAACCCTGCTGTCAACGCTTTTCTTTTTCAGTTTTCTCTTTCCTTAAATCACTCTTTCATTTTATATTCTCTCTTTTTTAAAATGTTTTTCTATTGCAAAATGGAAAGAAACCGAAAAGGTATAATCATAAACATAACCCAATAAACTTGATTCAGCAAGAAATAAGACCAATATGCCCGAGTGGTTAATGAGACAGACTTGAAATCTGTTGGGCACAGCCCGCACAAATTCGAACCCTGCTTCTGTTGCTTTTTCTTTTTATGCTCTCTCTTTCCATAAATCGCTTTTTCTTTTTATATTCTCTCCATTTATAAAAAGTATAAATGTATGCATAACCCACCAAACCACAATTCAATAAGATACGATGTCGATATGTCCAAGTGGTTAAAGGAGATAGACTTTAAATTTATCAGGCTATGCCCGCACAGGTTCGAACCCTAGTATCAACACTTTTTCTTATTATGTTCTCTCTTTCTATAAATCGCTTTTTCTTTTTACATTCTCTCTTTTTTAAAATATTTTTCTATTATAAAATGGGAAGAAAATAAAAAAGGCTAAATATGAATATAATTCATCAAACCTAATGTAGCTAGATATGAGGTCAGTATATCCGTGTAGTTAAAGTGATAAAGTTGAAATCTATTGGGCTACACCTACAAAGGTTCGAACTCTGCTATCGATGCTTTTTTTTTTTTTTAAGTTTTCTCTTTTTTAAATGGCCTTTTCTTTTTATATTCTCTATTTTTTTAAGTCGCTTTTTCATTTTATAATCTCTCTTTCTTTAAATAAATTTTTGTTATCAAATGGAAAGAAAATAATAAACGATAAATATAAACAAAACACATCAAATCCTAATTCAAGTAGATATGAGGTCGATATGTCCGAGTGGTTAAGGAGATAGACTTGAAATCTATTGGGCTACTCCCGCGCAGGTTCAAACCCTGCTGTCGACGCCTTTTCTTTTTTATATTCTCTCTTTCTTTAAATCGCTTTTTCTTTTTATATTCTCTCTTTTTTAAAAATGTTTTTATGTTGTAAAATGTGAAGAAAACAAAAAAATGTAAATGTTAGCATTACCCACCAAACCACAACTCAACAAGATATGAAATCTATTGGGTTATACCCACACAAGTTCGAACTCTGCTGTCAATGCTTTTTCTTTTCATGTTCTCTTTTTCTTTAAATCGTTTTTCTTTTTGCATTCTTTCTTTTTCTAAATATTTATCTATTGTAAAATGGAAACAAAACAAAAAAGGATAAATATAAATATAATTCATCAAATCCTAACATAAATAGATATGAGGTCGATATGTCCATGTAGTTAAAGTGATAGACTTGAAATCTATTGGGCTACGCCCACGTAGATTCGAACCCTACTTCGATGCATTTTGTTTTTATGTTTTCTCTTTTTTAAATGGCCTTTTCTTTCTATATTCTATTTCTTTAAATAGCTTTCTCTTTTTATAATCTCTATTTCTTTAAATATATTTTTGTTGTTAAATGGAAAGAAAACAGAAAACGATAAATATAAACACAACTCACCAAAACCTAATTCAAGTAGATAGGAGGTCGAAACATCTAAGTGGTTAAAGGGATACACTTGAAATCTATCGAGCAGGTTCGAATCCTGCCATCGATGCTTTTTCTTTTTATGTTCTCTCTTTATTTAAATCGCTATTTCTTTTTATATTCTCTCTTTTTTAAAATATGTTTCTGTTACAAAATGAGAGGAAAACAAAAAAGCATAAATATAAATATAATTTGTCAAATCCTTATATAATTACATATGAGATCGGTATGTACGTGTAGTTAAAGAGATAGATTTAAAATCTCTTGGACAACGCCCATGCAAGTTCGAACCTTTCCATTGACACTTTTTGTTTTTAAATTTTCTCTGCTTTTTCTTTTTGTACTCTCCATTTCTTTAGATCGCCTTTTCATTTGATAATCTCTCTTTCTTTGAGTTTTTTTTTTTTTTAAACCGGAAGAAAACAAAAAAGAATAAATATAAACATAACTCAACAAATCCTAATTCAATTAGATATGAAGTCAATATGTCCAAGTGGTTAAGGAGGTAGACTTGAAGTCTATTAGACTATGCCTGCACAATTTCGAACCCTACTATCAACACTTTTATCTTTTAGTTCTCTCTTTCCTTAGTCGCACTTTCTTTTTATATTCTCTCTTTTTTTAAAATGTTTTTCTATTGTAAAACGGAAAGAAACCAAAAAGGTATAATTATAAATATAACCTAACAAACCTGATTCAACAAGAAATGAGACCGATATGTCCGAGTGGTTAAGGACACAGACTTGAAATCTATTGGGCATGACCTGGACAGGTTCAAACCCTGCTTTTGTTGCTTTTTCTTTTTATGTTCTCTCTTTTCATAAATCGCTTTTGCTTTTTATATTCTCTCCTTTTTTAAAAAGTGTAAATGTATGCATAACCCACTAAACCACAATTTAACAAGATATGAGGTCAATATGTTCAAGTGGTTAAGGCGATAGACTTGAAATCTATTGACCTACGCCCACGCAAGTTCGAACCCTTGTTGTCGACGCTTTCTCTTTTTATATTCTCCTTTTCTTTAAATTGCTTTTTCTTTTTACATTCTCTCTTTTTTAAAATATTTCTTTAAATATAAATATAATTATTCAAATCCTTATATAACTAGACGTGAGGTCGATATGTACATGCGGTTAAAGAGATAGATTCGAAATCTCTTGTACAACACCCACACACCATTGATTCTCTTTGTTTTTAAATTTTCTCTTTTTTAAATCGCCTATTCTTTTTATACTCTCCGTTTCTTTAAATTGCCTTTTCTTTTGATAATCTCTCTTTCTTTAAGGTTTTTTTTTTTTTTGGGTAAAATGGAAAGATAACAGAAAAGGATAAATATAAACGTAACTAAACAAATCCTAATTCATGTAGATATAAGGTCAATATGTCCGAGTGGTTAAGAAGGTAGACTTGAAATCTATTGGGCTACAGCCATGCAAGTTTGAACTCTACTGTCAATGCTTTTCTTTTCAGTTCTCTCTTTCCTTAAAACGCACTTTCTTTTTATATTCTCTCTTTTTTAAAATGTTTTTCTATTGTAAAATGGAAAGAAACAAAAAAGGTATAATTATAAACATAACCCAACAAACCTAATTCAACAAGAAATGAGATCGATATGTCCGAGTTGTTAAGGAGATAGATTTGAAATCTATTGGGCATGGCCCATGCAGGTTCGAACCCTACTTTTGTTGCTTTTTATTTTTGTGTTCTCTCTTTCCATAAATTGCTTTTTCTTTTTATATTCTCTCCTTTTATAAAAAGTGTAAATGTATGCATAACCCACCAAACCACGATTTAACAAGATATAAGGTCAATATGTCTGAGTGGTTAAAAAGATAGACTTGAAATCTATTGGGCTACGCTCACACAGGTTTGAACCCTACTGTTGACACTTTTTTTGTTATATTCTCTCTTTCTTTAAATCGCTTTTTTTTTTTTACATTCTCTCTTTTTTAAAATATTTTTCTTTTGTAAAATGAGAACAAAGCAAAAAAGGATAAATATAAATATAATTCATCAAATCCTAATATAACTAGATATGAGGTAGATATGTCTTAAAGTGATAGACTTGAAATCTATTCAGCTACGCCTACACAGGTTCGAATCCTACTGTCTATGCTTTTTGTTTTTAAGTTTTCTCTTTTTTAAATGGACTTTTTTTTATATTCTCTATTTTTTAAATTGCTTTTTCTTTTTATAATCTCTCTTTCTTTAAATAGATTTTTGTTGTTAAATGGGAAGAAAACAAAACGATAAATATAAACGTAACTTACCAAATCCTAATTTAAGTAGATATGTGGTAGATATGTACGGGTGGTTAAGAAGATAGACTTGAAATCTATTGGGCTACACCCGCATAGGTTCGAACCCTACTATCAATACTTTTTCTTTTTATGTTCTCTCTTTGTTTAAATCGCTTTATTTTCTCTTATAAAATGGGCAAAAAACATAAAAGGATTAATCTAAGTATAATTCATCTAATCGAATAAAATTAGATATGAGGTCGATATGTCTGCACAGCTAAAGTCATAGATTTGAAATCTATTGGGCTACGCCCATGCATATTCATGTGGTGCTATCGCCGCTTTTTATTTTTAATTTTTTTAAATCACATTTTCTTTTTATATTCTCCCTTTCTATAAATTGCTTTTTCTTTTCATAGTCGCTCTTTCCTAAAATAATTCTCTAGTGTAAAATGGGAAGAAAATAGAAAATGATAAATATAAATATAACTCACCAAATCCTAGTTCAAGTAGATATGAAGTCGATATGTCTGAGTGGTTAAGGAAATGGACTTGAAATATATTGGGTTATGCTAGCGCATGTTTGAACACTACCATCAACTTTTTTTCTTTTTATGTTCTCTCTTTCTTTAAATCATTTTTTCTTTTTATATTCTCTGTTTCTTTAAATGTTTTTCTATTGTAAAAATGGGAAGTAAACAAAAAAGAATAAATGTAAGAAAAACCCATCAAACCACGATTCAACAATATATGAGGTCAATATGTCCGAGTTGTTAAGGAGATAGACCTTGAAATCTATTGGGCTACGCTTGTGCAGGTTCGAACCCTGTCGTCGATGCTTTTTCTTTTTTTTGTTCTTTCTTTATTTAAATTATAATTTTTTGTATTCTCTTTTTTTATAAAAAAAAATATATATGTTTTTGTTGTAAAATGAGTTGAAAACCAAAAAGCATAAATATAAATATAATTTATCAAATCCTTATATAAGTAGATTTGAGGTCAATATGTACGTATGGTTAAAGAGTAGATTTGAAATCTCTTGGGCATTGCCCACGTAGGTTCAAACCTTGCCACTGATGCTTTTTGTTTTTAAGTTTTCTCTTTTTTTAAATCGCCTTTTTTTTTTATGTTCTCCATTTCTTTAAATCATCTTTTCTTTTTTATAATCTCTCTTTCTTTAAGTATTTTTTTTGATGTAAAATGGGAAGAAAATAGAAAAGAATAAAAATAAACATAACTCACAAATCCTAATTTAAATAGACATGAGTTCAATATGTCTAGGTGGATAAGGAGACAAATTTGAAATCTATTGGGCTATGGCCATGCATGTTCGAACCCTATTTTCGATGTTTTTTGTTTTTAAGTTTTCTCTTTTTTTAACTCGCCTTTTCTTTTTATATTCTCTATTTCTTTAAATCGCTTTTTCTATTTATAATCTCTCTTTCTTTAAATATTTTTTTGTTGTAAAATGGGAAGAAAGTGAAGAACGATAAATATAAACATAACTTAACAAATCCTAATTCAGGTAGATATGAGGTCGATATGTTCAAGTGGTTAAGGAGATAAACTTGAAATCTATTAGGCTACGCCGACGTTGGTTTCTAACCCTACTGTCAACACTTTTGTTTTTCAATTCTCTCTTTCTTTAAATCATTTTTTATATATATATTTTCTCTTTCTTTAAATGTTTTTCTATTGTAAAACGAGAAGAAAACATAAAACTAAAAATATAAATGTAACCCACCAAACCATGATTCAACAAGATATGAGGTCGATATGTCCGAGTTATTAAGGAGATAGACTTGAAATCTATTAGGCTATGCCCGCACAGATTCGAACCTTGTTGTCGATGCTTTTTTTTATGTTCTTTCTTTCTTTAAATTAATTTTTCTTTTTATATTTTCTCTTTTTTCCAAATTTTTTTTTGGTTATAAAATGGGAAGAAAACAGAAAAGGATAACTATAAATATAATTCATCAAATCCTAATACAAATAGATGTGAGATTGATATTTCGTGCGGTTAAAGAGGTAGACTTGAAATCATTGTGCTATGCCCATGCAGGTTTGAACCCTGCTGTTGACACTTTTTGTTTTTAAGTTTTCTCTTTTTTTAAATCACATTTTCTTTTTATATTCTCCATTTCTTTAAATCGCTTTCTCTATTTATAATTTATCTTTCTTTAATATCTTTTTTTTTTATATATAAAAGAATATATATAACAAAAGAAAGAAGAAAGCAGGATCTCGGACAAGCCCCGAGAAACCTGAAGAATCAATGATCTATAAAGAGAGATCTACAACCTAGTCTCGACTAAAGGTAAGACTACTCTAACGAAAGCCGCAATGACTCGTGGAGGTAACTGACGCTCGCCTCTCCTTCTCTTGTTCCTCTCCATCCAAATATAATAAATACAAGCACTGAGGAGGCATTTGAAAACCCTATTCCACCGAAATGAATGTCTCGCGGGAGACAAAAGAGTATCTTGAATGCCCAACCAAGAAATAGTAAACGATGACAAAACATGGTGTGCAATAGTCAATCTCCATACCTCTCTTGAGAAGGAACAATGAAAGAAGAGGTGATCAATAGTCTCTCTCCGGCTGTCACAGAGATGACAAGTCGAGGAAGTCGAAAGTCGAAGCCTGAATAGAAAGTCGCTCGTCTGAAGCTACTCCATGAACACTAACCAGACAATGAATGTAAACCGAGGGATCGCCCCCCGAAAACCAAACCGGTTTACATTCATTGGGTTTATTGGGTCCACCCATTGGACCCGAGGAAAGGAACTCCTGAGGTGTTCCCAAACCGGCGTAATAGAAAACTCACCACTAGAGTTGATCATCCACTCGAGTCTATCACAACCAGAAGAAGATGGCCAATAAGACTTCGAATAACATCCCAAAGACGGTCACAAAAAGCTCACTGAAGCCTCGAAGACCATTGCTCACCACGCTGGACACACTCTATCTAAGTGGCGCTTGTGAACACATCCTGAATAGAAGACTTAGCAAGAAATCCTAACCTCTCCATGGTATGTCTCCCAAAGACCTCTATCAAAGGGCCATAGAAGACTAGTCGTCGTACCAGAAAGAAATACGACTCCCATCGCCCATCCTCCAAGCGACAAGCTCCCTCACCAAATGACACAACGAAAGAAGATTCCTCCAAATCCATGAACATCTATCCGGAACTCTGACAAACCATAGGCTGTAATCCCGCAAGAGATATCTCCGAACCTAATGAGTCTATACATTATCCTCTGGATCAGAAAGGATATGCCAAATATGCTTTAGCAGGGCAGTTCTATTCCAATTAGTGACCCGCTTCAACCCAAGACCCCCCTCCTTCTTAGGACGACACATAATCGACCAGGCAACCTTGGTCTTATGGCGGTCCATAGAGGGGCCAAACCATAAGAACCTCGACATCAGTTCCTCAATCTCCTTACAAACCGCCTTAGGAAGGAAAAAAATAGACGACCAAAACATCTGGATAGAAAAAAGAACAGAGCTAACCAACTGTAACCGACCTGCATATGATAGACTTCTGCTCGTCCAATGCTGAATCCGAGCTGTAATACGCTGGACCAACTGAGTGCAGTCCGAGGCTGAGAGCCAAGTAAACAAAAGGGGGACTCCCAAATACCGAACAAGCAAGTGGCCCTGATGAAATCCTGAAATCCTGAAATCCTCAAGATCTCCTCCCTAAGCTCCTGATCCATGGCTCCAAAAAAGATCTCACTTTTTTGCAGATTCATCCTCAAACCAGAAAGCATCCTAAAATGAGCTAATCCATCTAAGATATTATGAACCGAAGATAAACAACCCCGAGAGAAAAGCATCAAATCATCGACAAAACAAAGATGAGACAATCTGACCTCCTGGCATCTCCAATGGAACTCAAAGTTAGTCCCCTCAGAAATTCGACGCATCATACCCGAGAAAACCTCCTTGACCAAAACGAAGAGCATGGAGGACATTGGATCTCCCTGCCAGAGACCCCTCGAACTGCGAAAGAAATCAGTCAACTCCCCATTAATCGAAATAGCAAAACTCGCCGTAGAGACACTCCATAATCTGATCAATCAGCCAAATAGGAAAGCCGACACATTCTAGAACCATCTGGAGAAAATCCCACTCAACTGAATTATAGGCCTTCATAATATCCACCTTTATCGCACAATGGGGGAAACTGCGATTCAGATGATATCCATGAAGGAGCTCATGGGAAAAAAGGATATTATCCCCAATCCTCTTCCCCCTCACAAACACAGACTACTCACTACCAATAATACTAAGAAGCACCTAACTCACCCTCGTTGCAATGATCTTCATAATACACTTATAAATTATATTACAACATGAAATGGGACTAAAATCCAATAAAGATATCGGATTGTCCTTCTTCAGAATGAGAGAAATGATAGTGCCATTCGCTTCCTTAAGAAGACTCCTGAAACAAAAAAATCCAATACAACTCTTGTGACATCCGAACCCACAATATCCCAACTAGATCGGAAAAACTCAACACTGTACCCATCTAGACCCGGAGCCTTATGCCTACCCAACAAGAACATAGCCTCCCGAACATCTGACTCCATCACCGGGCTCTCCAAAGGGCGAATCTGATCCTCAGACAACCTTCATCAAAGAAAGGAAGAGATAATACTGGAATCTAACTCGCCATCCCTAGATCTACTCGAAAATAGACCCCTGAAATAATCAACTATTGCCCTCCGAATATCATTCGAATCAAAGATCCACATACCATCCTGGCTAACTAAAGAGCAAATGGAATTTCGGTTGTGCCTCTGACGAACTGAGTTAAAGAAAATGCAGTGTTCCGATCTCCCAACTAAAGCCAACGGATCCTAGCTTTCTGACGTAATATACTCTCCTCCATACCCAAGAGCGTATAATACCGAGCAGCAGCCGATCTCTCAACCTCCCCAAACTCACGGCCATCACCAGACAAGAACTCCTGCTGAATCTGAAACAAACACTCTCGAGCCTCTTGAACTCGAGCGGATAAATCACTAAACTCCTGATGATTCAGCTTCCTTAATTTTAACTTCAAACCTTTTAACCTCCTATATAGGCGATACATGTGAGTGCCATGATAATCAACTGCCCAAACCTCTGAAACGATCTCCTGATATCGAGGGTGATCCATCCAGAACTTGAAGAACATAAACAGAACTCTTCTCCATTGTTCTATCCGCTGAAAATAAATCAAACTCGGATAATGATCTGAATCACCCGAGGGGAGAAACATTGCCTCTAAAAAGGAATAAGTAGATAACCATGAGAAATTAACCAGCACCCTGTCTAACTTCCTCAAAATGGGATCCTCCACCTGTCTATTCCACCATGTGAAAGATACCGGAATAACACAGGTCCTCTAACTCAGAATCCCTCAACAATCATTCAAAACACTGTCAGGCATCGACCATCCCATGTTGCCACCTCTCCTCTCAGAAGGCTGTCTAACAGCATTAAAATCTCCCAAGACACACCATGGGGTGGCCGAACTCCTACTCCAAGATCTCAAAAAATCCCACAATAACCGATGATCATCTGCTAGGTTAGACCCATACACAACAGTAATATCCATACACAGCCCAGATCTAATAAAATGAACTTTACTATATATCAACTGCATCTCACAAGCTAGAACGGTCATTTTAACCTCTAATGGATCCCAACATAACCAAATTCGCCCAGTAGCATTACTCCCATGAGAAATAATATAACTCCAATCAGGAAAAAAAAGAGTGCTAAATACGTATCTCATTGGAAGACCACACCCTAGTCTCCAAAAGACCAATCAACTACAATTGGTTCTGAAGCACAAAACTTCTCGCAGCTCGAATGTGAATTGGGTCATTCAGACCCCTTACATTCCAATAACCAATCATCTGGAAGGCAGAACAAGGGCGTGCCCTGAAAAAAGCTCAGTAGCCCTTCCTTCGCCCCCGTTTAGTCTTCCTGGCCCTAGAGCAAGGCACAGGAAGATCTGAAGGGGAAGAAGAATGAGAACTATCATCCACGCCTATCCCTACTAAGACATCTAACTCGGCTCTTGGAAGACCAATACCACTTGGAATAATAGTGGCACAATCTCTAAAATCAGGGGAATCCACCCAAGTCTCCTCCCTATCTATCAAAGTAAGGCCAGGATCTAACTCCGAAAGACTAGCCAGCTACTCTGTCGGCTCCTCCCGAACAACCAAGGCACGAGAGTCATCAATCTCCTCAATCGGGGACTCTAAACCTGGATCAACTCGATCTGTCTCACCAAGAAGGACAATCTGGGAAGCTGAATCATCACCTCCAATCGAGACACCAATCGCAGGCTCCTCTACCTCCGGCACTCTATCCTCCACTACTCTCAGAGATCGCTGGCCTCGTCTCCTCGGTCTCCTGACTCTCTGAAAGCCATCTGCCTCTCTCTCCTGAGTATTCAGCCCCGAAGTCCCCATCCTGTCCTGAGTGGGAAACTTCTTAGAACACTTATCATAGTGGTGGCCAAAAACAACACACTCCTTGCATCTAGGCGGAATGTAGGAATATTCCCCCTTGACTAGGAAATCGCTCCCATCCGGCAAAGTGAATACTGCCTCCTTTCAAATTAGGCTCCCAACATCGAGTTCAACAAACACCCTAACATATCCAAGTCTAGTGCATGAAACTGTGATCTCATCCATAGATAATGGTTTCCCAAAAACCAAAGCCACGTAACTCAACCCTCGCCTATTATATAGGACAAACGACACATTATACAGTTTAATCTATACTGCAAGCTTCCGAGGTTCAAATTCAACCATAGACATACCCATGGCAAACCTACGAAGAACGAATGATATCCCAAATATATGCCATGGGCTCCTGTCCAAAATCTTCTGGAAATGCTCATCAGAACTAAATTTCAGAAAAAATAATCCTGACCCTGCCATAACAACCTCGGTAAGCCCAAACCTACCCCACAATAAATCAGCAATCCTTTTAACTTCCTTCAACGGCAGACGCCGTCCTATGAGGTTCCCAACAAGAGTAAAGTCATGGGGTTTCTTACCCTCTTCTGCTATAGAGTTTGGAACAGGAAAATTACTTTTGTCACCTTATAGTATGTTTTCTTGGGAAAGGGACATCGAATGTTGATAATTCTCCATATCATGCCCACTCAGACTACTTACCCTACCTCCCACTGTAGCAGGATAACTCTTGTAGACCTGTGATGATAAGGGCTGGCCCCCATCTCTCGCAATAGCCACCATACCCCAAACAAGGGAGCAAGCGTTTTTGTTTTGTTTTTTCTTTTTTTTTTTTAGCTCTTTTTGCACTTTAAATATCTTTTTGTTGTAAAATGAGAAGAAAATGGAAAACGATTAATATAAACATAACTTAACAAATTCTAATTCAAATAGAAACGATGTCGGTATTTCCGAGTGATTAAAGAGATAAACTTGAAATCTATTGTACTACACCTGCACAGGTTTGAACCTTGCTATTGATGCTTTTGTTTTTAAGTTCTCTCATTCTTTAAATCGCTTTTTCTTTTTATATTTTTTCTTTTTTTAAATATTTTTCTGTTGTTAAATGGGAAGAAACTAATAAAGCATAAATGTAAGCATAACCCACCAAATATAATTATTGGGTATACCTGTGCAGGTTCGGACCTTGTTATCAATGCTTTTTCTTTTTATGTCCTCTCTTTCTTTAAATTGCTTTTTCTTTTTATATTCTCTCTCCTTATTTAAAAATTTTTTTGTTGCAAAATAGGAAGAAAACAAAAAAGGATAACTACAAATATAATTCATCAAATCCTAATTAACTTGTTATGAGGTTGATATGTCCGTGTGATTAAAGAGATAGATTTGAAATCTTTTGGGCTAGTTTATGTCCTGTCTTTCCTTAAATCGCTTTTTCTTTTTATATTCTCTCTCTTTTTTAAAATATTTTTCTGTTGTAAAATGGGAAGAAAATTGAAAAGGATAACTACAAATATAATTCATCAAATCCTAATGTAACTATTTATGAGGTTGATATGTCCATTCAGTTAAAGAGATAGACTTGAAATTATTGGGCTAAGCGCACACAAGTTCGAACCTTATTGTTGATGCTTTTTGTTTTTAAGCTTTATCTTTTTTTAAATCGCCTTTTCTTTTTATATTCTCTATTTCTTGAAATCACTTTTTCTTTTTATAATCTCTTTTTCTTTAAATATTTTTTGTTGTAAAATGGAAAGAAAATGGAAAATGATAAATATAAACATATATTAACAAATCTTATTTCAATTTGATATGAGGCTGATATGTTCGAGTGTTTAAGGAGATAGACTTGAAATCTATTGGGCTACACCCGTGCAGGTTCAAACCTTGTTGTCGATGCTTTTGTTTTTAAGTTCTCTCTTTCTTTAAATTGCTTTTTCTTTTCATATTCTCTCTTTTTTTAAAATGTTTTTTTGTTGTTAAATGGGAAGAAAATAGAAAAGTATAAATGTAAGCATACCAAACCACGATTCAACAAGATATAAGGTTGACATGTCCAAGTGTTTAAGGAGATAGACGTGAAATTTATTGGGCTATGCCCATGCAAGTTCGAACCCTACTATCAATGCTTTTGTTTCTAAGTTCTTTCTTTCTTTAAATCGCTTTTTGTTTTTATATTCTCTCTTTGTTTAAATGTTTTTCTATTGTAAAATAGGAAGATAACAAAAAGTATAAATATAAATATTGCCCACCAAACCACGATTCAACAACATATGAGGTTGATATATGCAAGTGGCTTAGGAGATAGACTTGAAATCTATTGTGCTAGACCCGCACAGGCTCAAACCCTGCTGTCGACGCTAGGGGTGGCAATTAATCTTTTTAAGCTGGGCTTTACGATATCCAAGCTCGGCCTGATTAAATTTTTATGGGTTCAAGCCTGAGTTAAACTTGAGAAAGTTTGAAAATCAAAGCTCGAGCTCAGCTCAACAAATTAAAAGAGTCTCTGCCCCATTTCGGGCCAAGGTTAGCCTAAAACATAAATTTCTTTTTTTTTTCATTTCATCATTTTATTTTTCATATTTTAACTCATTTTATAATATAATAAATATAAAATAAAAATATATAAATCATCTGAAATAAAATACAAAGCAGATACTATCATAACAAATTAAGAATTACACTATTATGAAAAGTAACAATAATAATATCATAAAAGATTAAAAAATTATATCAAGAGTAATATATTAAAATCATCAAAATCACCATCCAAGTATTATAATATTTGATTTTAAATCTAAAAAAAAAAGATTTTAAACGGGTTGAGTCTATAACAGGCCGAATCCACTGATGTCCAAGCTTGGCTCGTAATTAAAGTGGGCCTAAAAAATGAGTCCAAGTTCGGCTCGATCTTAAAACAAGCCAAGCTTGGTCCTTCAAAGTGGGTCGAGCTTAGGTCGGACTGATCCAATTGCCAGTTGTAGTTGACGCATTTTATTTTTAAGTTCTCTCTTTCTTTAAATCATTTTTTTTTCTTTTTATATTCTCTCCTTCTTTAAATGTTTTTTAGTTGTAAAATGGGAAAAAAACAAAAAAAAGTACAAATATGAGTATAACCTATCAAACACTAACTGAACCAAATATAAGATTGATGTATCCGAGTGTTTAAGTAGGTAGACTTGAAATCTATTAGGCTACGCATGCGAAGGTTCGAACTCTGTTGTCAATGTTTTTTCTTTTTATATTCTTTCTTTCTTTAAATAGCTTTTTATTTTTATATTCTCTCTCTTTTTAAAATGTTTTTCCAATGTAAAATGGGAAGAAAACAGAAAATGATAAATATAAATATAATTCATGAAATACTAATATAAATTGATATGAGGTCGATATATTCGTGTGGTTAAAGAGATAGATTTGAAATCTATTGGACTACACCCACGTTGGTTCAAACCCTTTTGTCATCAATTTTTGTTTTTAAGTTATCTTTTTCTTTAAAACACTTTTTCTTTTTATATTCCTTCTTTTTTAAAATGTTTTTCTGTTGTAAAATAGGAAGAAAACATAAAATGATAAATATAAACATAACTTACCAAATCCTAATTCAACTAGATATGAGGTTGATATGTCTAAGTGATTAAGGAGATAGACATAAAATCTGTCACGCCCCGATCCTCGATCCAAGGCGTGAGCAGCCGCCCGTCACCCCGTGTGTTGCCACCTCATGACACGCATACCAAGGCAACGAAGGCTCTCATCAACACCTGTACAAAACCTATTTTAAAACCTGTTTTTCTCAAAACATCATTTCCCAAGTAAAGAATATAAAATGCAAGATAATGCCTCAATGCATAGTTATACAGCATATCTGAGAATTTCAATTACATTACATAATATAATTACAGTTATCCCGATATAAATATACAATGGTCATTCTATAGATCTCAAATATGTACAGCATCATCAAATACATCAATCCATTATCATTAAATACAACACTACGAAAGAATGGTCGATATCATACCCAAGTTCGAGGTCTCCAATACAAATTCAAGTATGTCGAACTCTCTCGACACGTCTTCATATCAATCTATCTCTGAAATCAGGGAAAGTGAGAGGTGAGTATTATATGGAAATACTCAGTAAGTGAGGGGATCGACAATATGTTCTCAATAAAAAGTGTGAGCATGGAGTGTCAAAATACATTTCAAAACCAATATGATATCAAAACCAAGCATGTCATTTCTAGAAATCAGGTGATCACATATCACATATTATAGTATCAAAGTATGCATCCATTTATATTTCCAATTCATTTATAACTTGCTAATAAAACATTCCCTGTAGTGGTCTACCTCGACCATTGAAAGGCGCATTGGGGGTTTTCTTCATATGCAAGTATATAAAATTAGTTCTCTACCCCAACGTTTGCCACAAGCCTCACCAAGTGTTAGACAATGGCGTAACACATGTACTCCCCACATTTGGTTCAACCGGCTAGCCCGTGTCTACACGTATACTCAACAATCAAGTATAGTACCTCACTCGGAGCTAGACTATGGCGTAACACATGTCCTCCCCAATTTGGTTCATCTGAGCGCAACTAAAATCAAGTATAGTACCTTACTCGGAGCTAGACTGTGACGTAATACACGTCCTCCCCAATTTGGTTCATCCGAACACAACTATACATATAGCGTTTTGGGGATACCTCTTGCAGAAGCGTATCCAGATACAATGGGTGCCTCTGCCAAAGCCCTTCATAGCTACAGAAATCCATCAAGGATATCATCACATTATCATATCACAGGTAGGCATCCAGCCCACATATATCATTAATTCATACCAAATCCGTGTGTCAATATATTTTATCAAAACATTTCAAATCAGTGCCAATGCAATGGTGGCATATAAATCATACCAAGATTTCAAATAATGACACAATATCATTTCATTTCAAACCGTGAATGCATAATCATTCCAACTCAATCATTTGGGACACTCCAGTGAATCACAAAAGAACATTTATCAACATAGTCCGAAATCATAAGCATTCACGCATGCTATAAAATATGTCATTTGAAAAGCTGAAAAACTTGAGTTTGTTCAATCGAAAACATAGTATCAAAATCTCACTCACAGTACTAGAAACGATAGTCACTCCCGGACGTCTCTGTAGTGAGTGTCCTGCCTTGTTCAACTTTCAACAACTCCTAAGGGACATAACCAAGTATCCGCCTTCATCAATATCAATTCTTTCAAGAAAACCCATAATCCTAATATTGAATACCCAATCTTTCTCTCATATACGGTGACTCAAAACCCACCAAATTTATTTCATCAAACTTCAGCATAAACTCCAAAGTCATGAAAGAGGAAAAATAAACCCAAACGAAAATTAAAAATATTACCTAAATTTCAGTCTCTGATTTGTCTCAAGTCGAATCACGATCAAACCCTAGATTTTCTCTCACTGGCTTTAACTTGATAGAGGTTGGGTCATGAGTTTTGAAACTTTTAGAGTGTGGGTCTAGAGGTGTTTTGATTGATCTTTGGAAGAAACAGGAAGAAAGAGAGAGAGAGGGCATGAACCGAGAGAGAAAAGGAAGAAGAAGAAAAATAGAGTTTGGCTTTCGTGGGTTCTAATATCTCACCCCTTCTCTTTACTTATCAACCCATTTCTTGAATTTATTTAGTTACACTCCTTCACTTTCAATGGACCCAGGTGCCCAATATGTCCCTTTTTGGTAAATTTGGATCTCAATATAATGAGATTAAATACTTAAAATTTTATTTATTGAGGAAAAGTGTGATTTGTGATATGTCTAGGTCAAATCTCATCAGTCTAGCTGATCATCAGTTAAAGAGAGAAAATGTTGTTCAAAAGGCTGTTCGGGAATGTTGCCCAGGAATGTTGTCCAGGAATGTTATCTGGGAAGACTGATCAGGAAGGCCGACTAGGAAAACCATTCGGGAATGCTGACCAGATAGGCCGTTCGGGAAGGCTGACCAGATAAGCCATCCATCGAGGAAGGCTGACCAGATAGATTATTCGGGAAGGCTGACCAGATAGGCCATTCGGGAAAGCTGATCAGGAAAACTAACCTGGATGGCCGATCGAGAAGACTGATCAGAAAGACTGACCGGGATGGCCGATTGGGAAGACTGATCAGGAAGACTGACTGAGATGGCCGATCAAGAAGACTGATTAGGAAGACTGATCGGGATGACCGATCGGGAATTCAAAATATACCAAATGATAGAAATAAATAATTGGTCTAGAGATAACAATCTTCTAGGAGCAGTCACTACTGACCAAACTAATACTCTACCAACCGACCACCTAAAATTTAAAACATCAGCCGATCAAATATTTGATAAATTTTCTGAGTGAATTTTGTTCTATAAAACATGAAGAACATTATATATAAATATGAGGAGAAGTAAAATATGAGTACACTGAGGTGTCGGTGTTATATTTTCTAACCCCCTAAAAATAAGTTTCGTCATCGAAACTAAAAGAAAACTATGCAGTGAAAAATTGGGGATACTGTCTCCTCATAGCCTCTTCGGGCTCCCAGGTCTCGTCCTCGACCTGATCACTTCTCCATAAGACTCAGACTAAAGGAACTTCCTTGCTCCGTAACTTTTTAATCTGTCGATCAAGGATAGTCACGGGCTGAACTGGTAGACTCAAGTCCTCACACAACTCAACTGGTGAAGGCTCTAAGATATGTGATGGACCGGATAGGTACTTTCTAAGTACCGAGACGTGGAAGACATTGTGAATGCGTGAGAGCTCATCTGGAAGCTCTAATATGTATGCCATACTTTTGACCCTCTCAAGGATACGGAAAGGCCCAATATACCTGGAGCTTAACTTACCCTGCTGCCTGAATCGAATCTCCCCTTTCTAGGGCGATATCCAAAGGAAAACCATGTCTCCCTCCTTGAACTCAAGTGGTCGCCACCTTCTATCATCATAAACCTTTCGTCGGTCCTGGGTGGCCTTCATCCGTTCGCAGATGATCCTCACTTTTTCTTTAGTCTCCTCAACAATCTCAACACTGCTGAGTCGCCTCTCTCCTACCTCATCCCAGCACAACGGAGTATGGCATTTCCTCCCATATAATGCCTCATACGGAGGCATCCCAATGCTGGCCTGATAGCTGTTATTATATGCAAACTCTACCAGTAGGAGATGTTGATCCCAACTACCTCGAAAATCCATAACACATGCTCTCAGCATGTCCTCTAGAGTCTGGATGGTCCTCTCTAACTGACATCGGTCTGGGGGAGGTATGCTATGCTGAAGTTCAGTCTAATGCCCAATGCCTCCTATAATGTAGGCCAAAATCTAGATGTAAATCTGGAGTCTCTGTTTGACACTATCGACACAGGTACCCCATGAAGTCTAATAATGGTGTCGATGTAGAGGCATGCCAACACCTCTAAGGAATAATCACCACGAATAGGGATGAAGTGTACAGACTTGGTGAGTCTATCGACAATCACCCATACAGCATCATGTCGTGTCGAAGTCCACGGTAGCCCCATCACAAAATCCATCGTGATGTGTTCCCGCTTTTACTCAGGAATAGGAAGAGGCTGTAATGTACCAGCGGGTCGCTGATGCTCAGCCTTCACCTGTTGACAAACCAGACATCAAGCAACAAACTCTGTGATCTCTCTTTTCATACCGGGCCACTAATAACTATCTCGGATAGTTTTGTACATCTTCGTACCGCCCGGATGGATAACATAAGCAGAGGAATAAGCCTCCTCAATAATAGCTCTCCGAAGATCACTGTCGACGGGAATGCAAACCCGCTCTCGGTATACTACTAATCCGTCATCACGAACTCAAAAATCTCCGCCATCACCTCTGTGGATCCTATCAAGAATACCTCAGAGCTCCTCATCTGATCCCTGGAGCTCCCTAATGCAGTCAAGCAAGGTCGGCCTCACTTCAAATCGGGCTAGTAGCACTCCTCGATCATCACTAGCCAAGCTGAGTCCTAATGCACTGAGTCCTACTAAACAAGAGAGGTAAGCACTCTCTGTCGTTTGAGAAGAAGATGATGACTTCCGGCTCAAGGCATCTGCCATAATATTTGCCTTTTCCGGATGATAGTCAATGATAAGATCGTAATCTTTCAATAACTCTAACCATCTCCTCTATCTGAGGTTTAATTCCTGCTGGGTGAATAAGTACTTTAAAATTTTATGGTTTGTGAATACCCTGCAAGTCGCCCCATATAAGTAATGTCGCCATATTTTTAGAGCAAAGACTATGGCGGCTAACTCAAAATCATGCGTCGGGTAGTTCAACTCGTGCTTCTTCAGCTATCGAGAAGCATATGCAATCACCCGACCATCCTGTATCAGTACACAACCCAATCCCTATCGGCTGACATCACTGTATACTTTATACTCCCGACTGCTAGTGGGAAAGGCCAATATCAGTGCTGATGTCAATTGTTGTTTGAGCTTCTGAAAGCTCACCTCACAATGATCATCCCAAGGAAACTTAACGCCCTTAAACGTCAATTTAGATAGTAGAGCAATGATCCGAGAGAATTCCTCTACAAACCGTCGATAATAACCTTCAAGACCAAGGAAACTTCGAACCTCAGTCACGGTTTTCGGCTGCTCCCATTTCAATATTGACTCAACCTTCTGCGGATCAACGAAAATACCTTTCGCAGATACTATGTGCCCCAGAAAACTAATCTGCCATAGCCAAAATTCACACTTGGTGAATTTGGCATATAACAGTCTCTCGTGAAGAATCTGTAAGACAACCCGAAGGTGCTGAGCATGCTCCTTATCACTTCGTGAGTAGACTAGGATGTCATTAATAAACATAATGACGAACCGATCTAGGTAATCGTGGAAGACCCGATTCATTAGGTCCATGAATGTGGATGGTGTATTGGTCAGCCCAAATGGCATGACCAAGAACTCAAAATATCTGTATCGGGTACGGAATGCGGTCTTGGGCACATCCTCAACCCTAATCCGTAACTGGTGATAACCCGATTGAAGATCTATCTTTGAGAAAACCTTAGCGCCTTGAAGCTTATCAAATAGATCATTAATGCACGTAATGGATATCGTTTCTTGATAATGACTTTGTTCAACTGTCGATAATCCATGCAAAGTCTGAGTGTACCATCATTCTTTTTCACAAATAACACCGGAGCACCCCAAAGTGAAGTGCTCGGGAGGATAAATCCTTTGTCCAGTAGTTCCTGCAGCTGAACCTTGAGCTCTCTCAGCTTAGCTGGTGCCATTCTATATGGCAGAATAGAGATAGGAGTAGTCCCCGGAGTCAAATCAATTTCAAAATCAAATTCCCGAACTGGTGGTAATCCAAGTAGCTCATCGGGGAATACATCGAGAAAGTCCTGTACCACCAGGACCTCATCAAGCCTCGAACCCTTTATGGTGGTATCTATCACATGGGCCAGATATGCCGTGTAGCCTCGACGTATCATCCGTCTGGCCTCCATCACTGAAACTACACAACGAGGTAATACCCGTCTCTCACCTGCAAACATCAGTGGTGGCCCTTCAGATCTCCGAAACTCTACTTCCTTGGTAAAACGGTCCACAGAAGCCCTATGAGTACTCAGCCAATCCATCCCTAGGATGGCATCAAAGTCTGTCATGTCGAGTGGGATCAAGTCAGCTCTAACACTGTCTCCCCAATCATGACATCGCTCCCTCTATATACGGAATCTTTGATTAACTGCTCACCAAGAAGAGTGATAACCATCAGCTCCTCATCTAGTGGCGATAACGGTCTACCCGACTATTGAGCAAAAGAAGCTCTCACATAAGAGAAATTCGACCCGGTGTTTATAAGAACACGGGCATCGACTCCAAATATTCTCGTGGTACCTAGATGCAAGAAATTGGAAGAGTGATCAATTTAGGGTGCACAAAAGATATGTGTATATATAAATCAAAATAGTTAAGCCTTTGGGACTTCAACTAGTCATGATTGTACATAATCATCATAGTATACATGATCTCCAAAAAGAAGAGTACTAAAAGCTCCTAAATAGGGGGATCTATAGGAGGATTACCCATAATCACATCTGGGTTCGCTTGAGCGTCCTCCTGTGTCATAGCATATACGCGGGCCAATGCCCTCGGCTGCTGTAGTAAAGGACCTGGTACTGTGTTGCTCCTGGCTATAGTCTGTGGAGCAGTGTGACTCGAATACGCAGGTGCTCCCTATTGTCCTACCCACTGAACACTCGGGTAACTCGAAGTCAGTTAACCTCCAAGTCCCAAATCAGGGCACGAACTCTTGATATGCCCAGACTTCCCACACTAGAAGCATCTGATGGGATCTCTGCAAGTTCCAAAATGATGTCGGCCACAGTTGCAGTAGATAAGACGATTCTACGTTGCGGAATAACTAGAGTCACTAGGGGCCGATGCTCTAAACCCCTGGGGACTTGATCCCTGTCCAAAGTGTGCTGGCCTAGAGTGAGAGGGGCCTCTCTGAGAACCAGAAGTCCTACCTCTCTTCGAACTCTGACTCGAATGGGTCCCAGCTTTCATTTTCTTCTGCTCTTTGCTCTCTCTTTGCCTACTCTCAGCACGGACAATCTCCTCCGCACGGTAGGCTGAATCAATAATCTCCGAGAGGGAGAAGCTGGGTGTCACAGTCATATATCTCCGGATGCTCAAGTTAAGACCGTCCTCAAACTTGAATCTCATCTGCCTAGGTGTGGCTAGATCGGGGACAAAGGCAGCCAGTCTCCTCAACTCTGCCTCATACTTAGCGATGGATCTAGTCCCTTATCTTAGTGCAGGAACTCTGTCCTCTTACGGTCCTAGTAAAACTCCGTAAAGTATCTGCGGTCGAACTCCCTCAGGAAGTCTTCCCACCGCAGAGGCTCCATAGCCTCGTCACAAATAGCCTCCCACCAAGTAAGGGTATCACCGTCCAACAATCTCTCAATAACCCTTAGCCTATACTCCTCGTTTAAGCCCAAATCCGTCAATATGCGACGGGTCCTGTTGACCTAGTGCTTAACCGCAGTGGCATCACCGAGTCCCGCAAACTCCGTGTATCCTAACTGGCGAGCTTCTTTGACTAGCTGAGTCAGCTTGTGGATGCACCTAAGTGTGGAGGAACTATTATCACTTGGACCAGAAACTGTAGAAGGAACGGCCACTGGTGGAGGATCCGACGCCGTATGAGTAGGTGCTGCAGTAGGAATAGGCACTGTCGTAGGTGTCAGCGCTGCCATCGGTGGTGGTGGGGGTGGAATCTAAACCTCGTGTGTGGTGTACCACTCATACACCTGCCTAAATGTCTCGAGTGATGGTGGTGGAACCGCGGCTGTAGTAGTAGCCTAAGAAGGCGCTGGAAGAGGCGCACATGATAAGGAAACATCCTTGGGTACTCTAGGCGTCTCAAGAAGTGGCTCGGGGGGTACAAACCTAGTGCCCCGCCTAGTCGTCATAATTCTGCATAGGAATGATTTTCATTATGTGAGATTCAAGAATTAGCGTTAGTTATGAAGTGATAGGTTTAAGAACCAATGGAACTGGTATGTTAGGTTAAATACGAACCGTATTTAACCCCCTAAAAATAAATGAACTCATATACCTAAGACCACATACTGGGATTTTCATGACTATAAAGAAACTCTCGTATGCATTGAGGACTTTTAAAATGTACTTGGGAATATTTTCAAAACTCTTTTATAAAACATAGCTTTCAACCTAGAGCTCTGATACCAATTGAACGATCACGTCCCGATCCTCAATCCGAGGCGTGAGCAGCCGCCTGTCACCCCGTATGCTGCCACCTCACGACACGCATACCGAGGCAACAAAGGCTCTCATCAACACTTGTATAAAACCTGTTTTAAAAACTGTTTTTCTCAAAACATCATTTCCCAAGTAAAGAATATAAAATGTAAGACAATATCTCAATGCATAGTTATACAACACATCTAAGAGTTTCAATTACATTACATAATATAATTACAATCATTCCGACATAAATATATAATGGTCATTCTATAGACCTCAAATATGTACAGCATCATCAAATACATCAACCATTATCATTAAATACAACACTGCAGAAGAATGGTTGATGTCATACCCAAGTCCGAGGTCTCCAATACAAATTTAAGTCTATCGAACTCTCTTGACACGTCTTCCTGTCAATCTATCTCTGAAATCAGGGAAAGTGAGGGGTGAGTATTATGGAAAAATATTCAGTAAGTGAGAGGATCAACAATATGTTCTCAATAATAAGTGTAAGCATAGAATGTCAAAATACATTTCAAAACCAATACGATATCAAAACCAAGCATGTCATTTCCAGAAATCAGGTGATCACATATCACACATCATAGTATCAAAGTATGTATCTGTTTATATTTCCAAATCATTTAGAGTTTGCCAATAAAACATTCCCTGCAGTGATCTACCTTGACCAATGAAGGGCGTATTAGGGGTTTTCTTCATATGCAAATATATAAAATTAGCTCTTTACCCCAACGTTGCCCACAGGTCTCACCAAGTGCTAGACAGTGGCGTAACACATGTCCTCCCCAGATTTGGTTCAACCGGCTAGCCCGTGTCTACACATATACCCAACAATCAAGTATAGTACCTCACTCAGAGCTAGATTGTGGCGTAACACATGTCCTCCCCAATTTGGTTTATCTGAGCGTAACTAAAATTAAGTATAGTACCTCACTCAGAGCTAGACTGTGGCATAACACACGTCCTCCCTAATTTGGTTCATCCGAGCATAACTATATATATGGCATTTAGGGAATATCTCCTGCAAAAGCGTATCCAGACACGATGGGTGCCTCTGCCAAAACCCTTTCATAGCTACGGAAATCCATCAAGGATATCATCACATCATCATATCATAGGTAGGCATCTGGCCCACATGTATCATTAATTCATACCAAATCCGTGTGTCATTAGGTTTCATCAAAACATTTTAAATCAGTGCCAATGCAATTGTGGCATATAAATCATACCAAGATTTCAAATAATGGCATAATATCATTTCATTTCAATCCGTGGATGCATAATCATTCGAATTCAATTATTTGGGACACTCCGGTGAATCACAAAAGAACATTTATCAACATAGTCCGAAATCATAAGCATTCACGCATGCTATAAAATATGTCATTTGAAAAGCTAAAAAACTTGAGTTTGTTCAATCGAAAACATAGCATCAAAGTCTCACTCACAGTACTAGAAACGATAGTCACTCCTGGATATCTCTACAGTGAATGTCCTGTCTTGTTCAGCTTTCGACAACTCCTAAGGGATATAACCAAGTATCCGCCATCATCAATATCAATTTTTTCAAGAAAACCCAAAACCCTAACATTGAATACCCAATCTTTCTCTTATATACGGTGACTCAAAACCTACCAAATTTATTTCATCAAACTTTAGCATAAACTCCAAAGTCATGAAAGAGAAAAAATAAACTCAAACGAAAATTAAAAATATTACCTAAATTTCAGTCTCTGATTTGTCTCAAGTCGAATCACGATCAAACTCTAGATTTTTTCTCACTAGCTTTAACTTAATAGGGGTTGGGTCATGAGTTTTGGAATTTTTAGAGTGTGGGTCTAGAGGTGTTTTGATTGATTTTTGGAAGAAACAAGAAGAAAGAGAGAGAGAGGGCGTGAACCGAGAGAGAAAAGGAAGAAGAAGAGAAATGGAGTTTGGCCTTCGTGGGTTCTAATATCTCACCCCTTCTCTTTACTTATAAACTCATTTCTTGAATTTACTTAGTTACCCTCCTTCACTTTCAATGGACCCAGGTAACCAATATGTCCTTTTTTGATAAATTTGGATCTCAATATAATGAGCTTAAATATTTAAAATTTTATTTATTAAGGAAAAGTGTGATTTCTGATGTGTCTGGGTCAAGTCTTATCGGTCTAGCTAATCATCAGTTAAAGAGAGAAAATGCTGTTCAGAAAGGCTATTCGGGAATGTTGCCCAGGAATGTTGTCCGGGAAGACTGATCAGGAAGGCCGATCGGAAAAACCATTCGGGAAGGCTGACCAGATATGCCGTTCGGGAAGGCTGACCAGATAAGTCATCCGTCGGGAAGGCTGACTAGATAGGTCATTCGGGAAGACTGACAAGATAGGTCGTTTGGGAAGGCTGATCAGGAAAACTGATCTGGATGGCAGATCGGGAAGACTGACTGGGATGGCGGATCGGGAAGACTAATCAGGAAGACTGACCAGGATGACCGATCGGGAAGACTGATCAGGAAGACTGACCGAGATGGCCGATCGGAAAGATTGATCAGGAAAATTAACCGGGATGACCGATCGGGAAGACTGATCAGGAAGACTGACCGGGATGACCGATCAGGAATTCAAAATATACCGAATGATAGAAACAAGTAATTGGTCTATAGATAACAATCTCCCAAGAGCAGTCACTACCGAACAAACCAATACTCTACTAACCGACCACCTAAAATTTAAAATATCAGCCGATCAAATATTTGATGAATTTTCTGAGTGAATTTCGCTCTATGAAATATGAAAAACATTATATATAAATGTGAGGAGAAGTAAAATATGAGTACACTGAGGTGTCGGCGTTACAAAATCTATTGGGCTATGCCTGTGCATGTTTATACACTACTGTAGACACTTTTTGTTTTTAAGTTTTTTCTTTCTTTAAATCGTTTTTTCTTTTTATATTCTCTTTTTTATTTTTTATTTTTGTTCTAAAATGGGATGAAAATAGAAAAGGATAAATATAAACATAACTAACCAAATCTTAAAAAAACTAAATATGAAGTCAATATTGTTCGAGTGGTTAAGGAGATAAACTTGAAATATATTGGACTACGTCTGCGCAGGTTGAAACCCTACTATTAACGCTTTTTGCTTTTAAGTTCTCTCTTTCTTTAAAAAGATTTTTCTTTTAATATTTTCTCTTTCTTTAAATGTTTTTATGTTATAAATGGGAAGAAAACAAAAAAGAATAAATATAAACATAACCCATCAAACCCGATTCAACTAGATGTGAGGTTGATATGTCCGAGTGTTTAAAGAGATAGACTTAAAATCTATTGGGCTATGCCTGTGCAGATTCAAACCTTGTTGTCGACACTTTTTTCTGTTTTCAAGTTTTCTCTTTCTTTAAATCGCTTTTTCTTTTTATATTATGTCTTTCTTTAAATATTTTTATATTATAAAATGGGAAGAAAACAAAAAAGCATAAATACAAACATAACCCACCCAACCCCGATTCAACTAGATATTAGGTTAATATGTCCAAGTGGTTAAGGAGATAGACTTGAAATCTATTGGGCTACACCTTGTAGGTTCGAACCTTGCAGTCGACACTTTTTCTTTTCATATTCTCTCTTTCTTTAGATTGCTTTTTTCTTTTTATATTCTCTCTTTCTTTAAATATTTTCCTATCACAAAATGAGAAGAAAACAAAAAAGTAGAAATATAAACATTATGTACACCAAAACCCTATTCAACCAGATATAAGGTCGATACGTCCAAGTGGTTAAAGAGATAGACTTGAAATCTATTAGGCTAGGCCTGTGTAAGTTCAAACCCTACTGTAGATGCTTTTTGTTTTTAGGTTTTCTCTTTAAAAAAAAAATCACCTTTTGTTTTTATATTCTCTCTTTCTTTAAATGTTTTTCTGTTGTAAAATGGGAAGAAAATAGAAAATGATAAATATAAACATAACTCACCAAATCTTGATTGAACTAGATATGAGCTCGATATATCCGAGTGGTTAAGGAGATAGACTTGAAATCTATTAGGCTATGCCCACGAAGGTTCGAACCCTGCTATCAATGTTTTTTCTTTTTATATCCTCTCTTCTTTAAATAGTGTTTTCTTTTTGTATTCTCTCTTTTTATAAATTTTTTTTCTATTGTTAAATGGGAAGAACAAAAAAGGATAAATTCATCAAACCCTAATATTAATCGATATGAGGTCGATATCTCTGTGTGGTTAAAGAGATGATTTGAAATCTATTGGGCTACGCTCACACTGGTTCAAACCCTTTTGTCGATGCTTTTGTTTTTAAGTTATTTCTTTCTTTAAATCGCTTTTTCTTTTTATATTTTCTCTTTCTTTAAATGTTTTTCTGTTATAACACACCAAACCATGATTCAACTAGATATGAGTTTGAGATGTCTGAGTGTTTAAGGAGATAGATTTGAAATCTATTGGCCTACGTCTGCATAGGTTCAAACCATGCTGTCGACGCTTTTTTGTTTTTGAGTTTCCTCTTTCTTTAAATAGCTTTTCCTTTTTACATTCTATCTTTCTTTAAATGTTTTTTTGTTGTAAAATGAGAAGAAAACCAAAACAAAAGCATAAATACAAACATAACCACTAAACCCCGATTCAACTAGATTTGAGGTTGATATGTCTGAGTAGCTAAGGAGATAGACTTGAAATCTATTGAGCTATGCCTGACAGGTTCGAACCCTGTTATCGATGCTTTTTCTTTTTATGTTCTCTCTTTCTTTAAATTGTTTTTTTGTTTTATATTCTCTCTTTTTTAAAATGTTTTTCTGTCATAAAATGAGAAGAAAACAAAAAAGCATAAATATAAACATTTTGTATGCCAAAACCCTATTCAACTGATATCAGGTCGATATGTTTGAGTGATTAAAGAGATAGACTTGAAATCTATTGGGGTACGCCCGTGCAGGTTCAAACCCTATTGTTGAGTCTTTTTGTTTTTAAGTTTTCTCTTTTTTTTTTTAAATCACCTTTTGTTTTTATATTCTCTCTTTCTTTAAATGTTTTTTTGTTATAAAATAGGAGGAAAACAGAGAATGATATATATAAACATAACTCACCGATTCTCTCTTTCTTTAAATGTTTTTCTGTTATAAAATGAGAGGAAAACAGAAAATGATAAACATAAACGTAACTCACCAAATCTTGATTCGACTAGTCAATGTTTCTAAATGTTTATGGAGATAGACTTGAATTCCATTGTGCCCACAAATGTTCGTACCCTGCTGTTGATTTTTTTTTTCTTTTTATATTCTCTCTTTCTTTAAATCGCTTTTTCTTTTTATATTCTTTCTTTTTTTAAATGTTTTTCTGTTGTAAAATGGGAATAAAACAAAAAAGGATAAATATAATCATAACTCACTAAATCTTGATTCAACTATATATGATGTCAATACGTTTAGTGGTTAAGAAGATAAACCCAAAATCTATTATGTTACGTCCGCGCTGGTTGGAATCCTGCTCTCGACGCTTTTTCTTTTATGTTCTCTCTTTCTTTAAATGTTTTTTTGTCATAAAATGAGAAAAAAATTGTAAATATAAACATAACCATCAATGGTTGGACTCTTTCATGATTTTTTGAGTGTATTTTGTGACATGACGGTCATGTTAATGAATATAGATGTCACAAGGGTTGTTTGATTATAAATTCTAAATCTCTTAGTAATGTTGTCATAGGATCCATATATGGGACCAAAATTCTAAACAACCTCAAGCGATTACTACTAATTAAAAGACTTATAACTAAGCACCTGTCTTGCAGGCCTTTTTTTTTTCTCTTCTTATAAGGAGAAACCCGACCAAATAGATTCTCTTCTCCTTAAAAGTAGTTTTTTATGAATAAAAATTTAAAAGTAGTTTTTAAGAAAAAACCTCCTGAGAGGAGTGATAGGGATAAAATGTGATTTATTTTGCATTATTTTGAGTAAATATTGCACAAATTTGAGGCATTTGATGTGTTAAAATCGAGGGAGGGTATTCATGAAAAAAATGAAAAAAAAAAGAGCTAAATTGGTGGTTTTGCATGGAAGAGTGAAAACTAGATAGCAACACTCATCCAATAGCACGTGGGCACTCTGATTTCAAAGAGATAAAGCAAGAGAGTGTTGAAGATTTACTGTAGTACAATTTTCTTTCGAATTGCACATTCAAGGAGGAGTTGGATTATATTTGGAAGTTTTGAAAACTTGGAAAATCTTTTATTCTATTTAGAAGTAGAATTTTGAAAACTTTAAATTTTGTAATTTTTATTTTTAGTTAGTTCATGATTTGTAGGGATATTTAGAAATCTCCCTTCTTTTTATTTTGGCAACTTAGTGTTACAAGGTTTTTTTTACCTTTAGTAAAAAGGAAAAGAAAGAGAAAAAAGAAGATAAAATGAATCCATAAATTTTAGGGAGCAGTCGACTAGCAAGGAAGGGGGGATTGACTTTTGGAAGCACACATTATTTTCCCAGCAGCCTGAGTTACGTGAGAGGGTCATTCATTTATTTATTAGTATAGGTTTTCTTCTCTTGCTTGGGATGGCTACCGTTCTTTATTCTTTTTCTAGCAATTTTCAACAGCAATAAAATTTTATTTTGTGAGTTTTTTTTCAACCATGCCTTCATTCTAAATTAATTTTCTAGTCGAAGGTATATTGAAGTCTTGATGGATGAAGATAGTGAGATCTAAACGAGGTTATTAATTTAATATTTTGTAAATATTTATTTAATCTTCATGCCCTAATATTTTTGATTGATTTAGATTTATTAAAAAGAGATCCATATTTGATAACCCTAGAATAGTCTACAACTATTTAAAAACAACAATGTTTATAATAACAATCAGAGTCTTAATCCCAACAATTGGAGTCGACTTTGGAGTAAACGTATATGTACGTAGGCTTTTCTTATAATTTTATAAAGAGATTGTTTTCACACCTCGAATCCATAACAACTCAACCGTTGCATCAAAGTTCGTCCAAAAGAAATTTTTTGTTGAAGTAATGAATACTGTGATCTATAGTATTTTTCAATTTTAGCAAGTTTTTAAAATCCTGATCCATTTTCTTAAAAATCTTGATCCGTTTCATTAATCGATTTAAGAACAATGCTTTCAAACCTCTAGTGATGAAAATTTTCAATACATTGGACGAAAATTTTCTCCCCTGGATGGTCTGCAGACAAATCTCTAATTTTTCATCAATCATCATGGGTAATTCATGCCTTCGAAACCTCTGCAATCAGAGCAGGAGAAACACCCCAGTGGTAGGCAGGCCAACAAAGACTTTGAAAGCATCATAGATACCACACTGAGATCCTATGAGTGTACCAATCATGACAATACGAAGAGGAAGGCCTCTCGTAAACAGACCCCACAAGCCCAGCTTCTTCACAGCATCACCAACAGTTGCTCCCTTGGCATTGTTGAGGAAAGAGACCAAGTTATCAGCAGGGTGTCCCCCACAACCCCCTTCTATCTTGTAAATAGTATTGCCCTCTAATGAAAAAAGAAAATCATTTACGACCCTAAATCAAGAAAATGGCCAAATTTTTATGGCCACAATATTGGTTCTTGCTAATTCTTGCCGAATCTTGCACAAGAGTTTGCTAGACAGAAGAGATCAAAGGACCAGTTCTCCACCAGAAGAAAAATAAGCATTCTCATTACCATAAAGAGGAACAACATGCTTAGAAGTCTGGATGATCCTCCATGTATTAGCTGTTGCTCTGATCACATTTTCCATTCTTCCATGGTAAAGACTTTTTACCCACCTGTGTAGATTGATGGTGATATTGTCAGGAATACGAGATATGAGGGAGATCCTGCAGTGTTTAAACTTGAAGGTCTCGGGGGATCGAGAAACAATTGAACCAGGACTCCATGAGTGAACTTCATTTGCCCATAATATATACTGAAGCATTTTTCTATAGATTAGATAATTGGGTTATGATCTCGTAAACGATTTAACTTATGTCAAGAGATTAGATAATTTAATATAAATAAATCCAAATTAGAATTTATTGATTAGAATTTGGTTTTTCTTGAACTTAAAGCTATCGAAACACTAAATCTAATGAAAGTCTCTTGGTTGTCTTTCGATTAATGAAGTAATTAATGATGGTATCTTAATTACTGATAAAATAAGGTGAGATTGGTCATTTCATAGTACTTAACAACTATAATCAATTTATTTGCATAATATTGAATAATTTTTGCATTGATAATCAATCAAGTACATCAAGATAGAAATAATTCATTTGACTAGAGATTGATTCCCCCATTAAATTTTATTTCTTTATTTTTGCATTCCTTGATTATTTGCTTTTGTTAGGTATTGCTTTGCTAGATTGATTTGTTAGTTTTAGTTAAAATCAAAACCCCCATTTTTATTTTTATTTTTATTTCTAAAGAGATAAATGCACCTTTTCCCTACAGATATGACCCTACTTGGCCTAGACTCATCTTTTGTGAAATAGATATTTTTATTTTTGTTGGTTTGATACCCATCAAATCTTGATACCATTGTCAGGGAAGAAGATGTCAAGAGATTTATTTTTTAAAATTTTTGTTTCCTTATTTTTTGTTTATGTCTCATTCTACTGTACAGATGAGCTAGTGTTTGATCTAGAAATCGAAAAAACAGTCCAAAAATTGAAAAAAGAGACTCAAGAACCAAAGAAGGCAGTGAGTTCATCACTTGGAAGCAACCTAGCCGACCATCTGCTAGACTCAGACAATGATGCTAAAGAGAAGGATGTCAAAGACACAAACATGATAGCCCAAAGGACTTTGAGGGTGTTGACAACCTCTGAATTTAATCAACAACTTTTTACATTAATTTTTCTAATATTAAGACTCCATTCGAATTGAGATTTAGACTGATTCATTTATTACCTAAATTTCATGGTCTTGCAGGGGAAGATCCTCATAAACATCTTAAGGAGTTCCATATTGTCTGTTCCACCATAAGACCATAAGGGGTAACTGAAGAACAACTTAAACTTATGGTTTTTTCTTTCCCTTTGGTAGATAAAGCTAAAGATTGGCTTTTCTATTTGCTATCTGATTCTATCATTACTTGGTCTGACTTGAAAAGAGTGTTTTAAAAAAAATTCCAGATTCCTGTGCAACTACCATTAGAAAGGAAATTTGTGAAATAAGGTAATACAATGGGGAGACCTTATATAAATATTGGGAGAGATTCAAACAACTACGCACAAGTTGTCCCCAACATCAAATCTCTAAACAGTTGTTGATCTAATATTTTTATGAAGATCTATCACTAATGGAGAGAAACATGATTGATGCTGCAAGTGGAGAAGCATTAGTGAACAAGACACCCGATGAAGTGAGAAATTTGATCTCAAATATGGCAGCCAATACCCAATAATTTGGAATAAGACGAGATTCCAAAGAAAGTTAACGAGATAAGTGATTTTTCCCTTGATCAAGAATTGAGAGAACTAACATCTTTTATGCGTAATTTTGTTATAGGAAAAATATAATAGGTCAAGACATGTGGAGTTTGTTCTAATTTTGCTCACCCTATAGATATATACCTTACCCTTCAAGAAGATTCCAATGAACAAATCAAAGAAGTGGGGGGAGTCCCGGGACAGCCACAATGAAAGTATGATCCTTATTCAAACACCTACAATCAAGAAAGGGATCACCCAAACTTTAACAATGGGAATTAGCAATAAGGATTCCAACAATAACCACAAAATAGACTACAATTTTAGCCTTAACAACCCTCTTTGAATCAAGATACATCTCTAATAGAAATTGTTAAAAATTTGGTAACAGCACTCAGTTATTTTAATAGAAAAACCAACAACTTCAACAAGAAATAAGGGCCAGTAATCATCCGAAGCGATATCAACAACTTTGGATGCTTCAACTAAAAAGGTAAGTAGTGAATTTAATTCAAAACCCAAGATAGTGATTCCACCACCTTTTTCTTGGTAGGTTGCCACAATCAAAGAAAGAGAAGGAAAAGAAAGAGATCTTAGAAACTCTCCAAAAGGTAGAGATTAATATCCCACTCTTGAAAGTAATAAAACGAGTGTCAAGGTATGCTAAGATTCTTTAGGAATTGTGCATTAAGAAATTAAGATTTAAAAATGATGATAAAGTTGTAATTAGTGAGAATGTTTTAGCAATCATCCGAAAAAAGTTGCCACCAAAATGTAAAGATTCGGTATGTTTATTGTACCTTATATGATTGACAATAAATTGTTAGAAAAGGTTTTGCTTGATCTAGGATTAGTGATACATGTTATATCTTTGTCTGTTTATAAGGATTTGAATCTAGGACTTTTGAAAGAGACAAACATGATAATTCAATTAATTGAAAGGTCATTTCATATCCTGAAAGTATGATTAAAGATATTTTAATGAAAGTGGGTGATCTTATTTTTCCTATCGATTTTTATGTTATTGATATGGATGATACATGTTCTCCTAATTCTACTCTCATCTTGTTGGGTAGACCATTTATGAAAACAACTAAGATGAAAATGGATATAGATTCGGGTACTTTATCTTTTGAATTTGATGGTGAAGTTATTACTTTCAATATTTTTGACCCCATGGAATATCCAAATAATTATGAAACTATTTCTCATGTTGGCATGCCATCATGCAAGATAATTTTGAAAATAATTTTGTGAATGATAAATTTGATTTTATACAGCAAGAGAGTTTGACGAATGAGGATGCATAGTTGAACAAATTTCTCCATCACAAACTCCTATGCCAAAAACAACCCATAGTCAAACAAAATGTCTCTCACTTTTACTTGAGATTGAAGTCTATGCCAAACCAGTTGAAGTCAAGATGGATAGAACTGATCTATAAGCCGGGTTGAAACAGGGAGACAATGTCGAGCCAAAGACATTAAACAAAGGCGTTTATTAAGAGGCAATCCAATAATTTCTTTTATGATTTATTTACTTTATTTATTTATTTATTTATGTTGGTTTAATTTAGGCTAAATTTATAAAAAATAAATATATATATTTGACAGAAGTGCTCTGCTATTAAGACGTGCCCACGCCTTAACAATCCTTCATCCTACCCAATTCGACCACTTTCAAAAAACGAACAGAAATGCTCATGGCTTAGGGCATGCCCACGCCATAACTTGCATTCATCACTACCTAAAGTAGAGGAATTCCGCAATTTTGAACAAAAACAAAGGGTATTTAGGGCGTGCCCATGCCCTAAACAAGTACCATTTCTGCTAACCAAAAAAGGGGAAATAATTTGGGATTTTCTAACTCTTCGTGTTTTATCTATTTAGGGCTTGGCTTCTTCTCTTCGCACAACCATTCGAGTGCTGCCATCACCTTTGCTAGAGCCTTCAATCGACAACAACAACCCTGGGAGGAAAAACATTGCTCATCACCAATACGTTCTTCGCGTTTGCGGGAACCCTAGTCAACCTTCAACCACACCCTTATCTTCTAAGTTGAAGCTCTTTCAAAAATCTCTCTTTGGACAGTAATGAAGGTTCTTCCTTTTTGTCTTCCTCTCATACTTCTTTCACGACCAGTGACCCTAGAACCGAATCTTCATCGCCTGCAAGAGATCACAACAATCGCCCCCAAATTTTCTTTGGCTCACAACCTCCAAACCTAGGTAGAGTCATCTTGCTCCTCCTTCGCCGTCTACATCTCCATCTTTAAAGTGCAGAAGAAGACCAACACAAAGTCCAAACCCTAGTTCAGTTCCACCTCTTCAATAGTTGTCAGATTTCGCACTTCGTTCCCTCCTTTACCCAAGGGGAGTGTCTTTCTACCCTACCCCTTTTATTTTGTTTCTTTATTCATTGCTTTGTGTATCTATTTCTTGTAGTCTTTTAACTCTCTCTTGACATAAGTATATATTGAGGACAATGTATGATAGGTGTAAGGGGATATTAGTTAGTTTTCTAGGTGCATGCATTAGATTTACTTTACACTTCTTACTTTGTTCTGAAATTGTTTAGGTTTTGCTTACCTTAGGTTTTGTTTTCATTAAAAAAAATAAAAAATTTCGAGATCTCTTAGTTAATATATGCTATTTGGTTAGCTGAAAATAAATAATGAATAGCATGTATCAATGGTCTTTTATGCTTAAAACAGCTATTCATGTCTTAGATAGTTTTATTTGAAAGATGAACATGCAATATTTGACGTAAATCCTACTTAAATGTGAGGTTTTGAGTCTAAAGCGAGCAATTTCATTCTTTGTGTTCGAAATTCTTTTCTTGTTGAGTGATTATCATACTTGGGTTGGTCATTCTAGAACTTACTATATTATGCATTTCGAGATCACATCTTAGGGTTTCATGCATTGAAATTATAAAAATACCTAGATTTTATCTATTTTTGGCTTGCGTAAAAAAATTCCCTACCCTAATTTTATAATCCCGAACTAAGTTGAGCCTAAGACAGTTTCATCCTTCATAACCGTTCAATACAATACCAAAATCCTTATTTTTGGCTTGCGTTTCAACCATTGTACCAAAGGTGTATATATTTAATTGTATAATTTTGTCATATGTTTGCCTCATAGGGAATGTGTTAATTGAAATCATAATTTTGGTACTTTCATTGATGTGAAATGAGAATAGAATTCGTGATTGTAAAAGAGAGAAAAGGCTTGATATCTTGGCCATCCTTTTGTTTGGAAATTATTTGTTCAAAAAAATCAAAGAGAAAAGAACAAAAAAATGATGCAAAAAAAGGGCAGCAAAAAAAAAGAGATGTATCTTATTAAATTTCAAATTCATTCATGGAACATAAAGAAAAAAATATTGACATTTTTGTATGCATTTGGTGGTTGGTTACTCGTGCACATGTGGACAGCAAAGACATCCATCTTTTTGTGCTATTTGTGTGGGGCAATGGTGTTTATTATAGAAAAGTTGTGTAGTTAGCTAAAGATTACCTTTGGTACGATTTAACTCTTGATATTCCCTTTTTTCCTACCTTTAACCCCAGCACCATTACAACCAAAAGAAAGTCCTTTTAATTGATGCGTGAAATTCAAATTTTCAAGTGATGGAGATTCGATATATATTTGCAAGCATATGATAATGTCAATTCCAATATGTTGATTTGAGTGGTATCTATATATTATTTACCTCTTTCAAGTGCATTTGAGTGAACCCTTAGAGAGAATTGTTGAATCTTACTGTTTTGATTTCATAAGGAACTGTTGGGATATATAATTGTTGTTTTGGTACAAAACGCTATAAAGTATTTTTTATTTCGATTATGTTTTTTGTTGGACTCTTATAATACTTATTAAATTTGCAGTTTGGAAGAAAGAAATAGATTGGTTAGTTTTTGTTTAAGGTTTGTGTAGGGATGCTTGAGGACAAATATCATCTAGGTATGTGAAACTTTGATAGGGATAAAATGAGTGTGATATTTGTGATTTATTTTACATTATTTTGAGTAAATATTGCTCTAATTTGAGCCATTTTATGTGTTAGAATCTATGGAGGATATTCATGAGGAAAAATGGAGAAAAAGAGCTAAACTTGTGGTTTTACATGCAAGAGTGAAAACTGGACAGCAACACTCATTCAATAACACGTGCACATGCTAATTTCAAAGAGATAATGCAAGAGAGTGTTGAAGATTTATTGTAGTACAATTTTCTTTTCAATTGCACATTCAAGGAGTAGGGTTAGATTTGAAAGTTTTGAAGACTTGGAAAATCTTTTATTCTATTTAGAAGTAGAATTTTGGAAACTTTGAATTTTGTAATTTTTATTTTTAGTTAGTTCATGATTTGTAGGGATATTTAGAAATCTCCCTTCTTTTTTATTTTGGTAACTTAGGGTCACAAGGTATTTTTTACCTTTAATGAAAAGGAAAAAAAAAAAAAGATAGGAATGAATCCCTAAATTTTAGGGAACAGCCAGCCAACAAGGAAAGGAGGATTAACTTTTGGAAGCACACATTATTTTCCCAGCAGCCTAGGTTACATGAGAGGGTCATTCATTTATTCATTAGTATAGGTTTTCTTCTCCTGCTTGGGACGGCTACCGTTCTTTATTCTTTTTCAGTAATTTTCAACACAATAAAATTTTGTTTTGTGAGTTTTCTTCAACCATGCCTTCATTCTAAATTAATTTTCTAGTAGAAAGTTTATCGAAAGCTTGACAGATGAAAATTGTGAAATCTAAATGAGGTTATTGGTTCAATATTTTATAAGTATTTATTTAATCTCTATACCATAATATTTATGATTATTTTAGATTATTAGTAAAGGCCTATATTTGATAAGTTTAGAGTAGTTTACAATCATATAAAAATAGTAAAATTTGTTTATTTTTAATAAAGTGGTAATTGACACAATTTTATGATTTTGCAAGTGATTTAACTTATATCAAGAGATTAGATAATTTAATTTAAATAAATCCAGATTGGAATTTATTGATTAAAATTAGATCTCTCTTGATCTTAAAGATATCAAAACATTAAATCTAACGAGGGTTTCTTAGGTTATCTTTTGATTAGAGAATTAATTAATTATGGTATCTTAATATCGATGAAATAAGAAGAGATTAATCGTTTTATGGTATTTAATGGTTATAACTAATTTATTTGCATAATATTGAATAATTTTTATATCAATGATCAATCAAGTATATCAAGATGGGAATAATTCTTTTGGCTAGAGGTTGATTCTCCATTGAATTTTATTTCTTTATTTTTACATTGCTTGATTATTTGCTTTGTATTTCTTTGCTAGATTGATTTGTTAGTTTTAGTTAAAATCAAAACCCCTATTTTTATTTTTATTTTTATTTTTATTTTTATTTTTATTTTTATTTTTAAAGAGATAAATCTACTTCTTCCCTGCAAATACTTCTTCCCTGCAAATACGACTTTACTTACCCTAAACTCATCTTTTGTGAAATAGGTATTTTTATTTTTGTTTGTTTGACACCCACCAATAAGTTTTTTCTTTTCCTTATTTTTTAAATCTCAGTTTTTTAGAAAAATATATTTCTTTTTATTTAATTTATATTTTCACTTGAAATATATGAAATTTCAAATATGTTGATACCATAAATTTATTTACTCTCATGTTCTTCTGATCTGAATACTTTCTCTTTAACTTTAACTTTTAATTTTAATTTTTTATTTTTAACTTTTAACTTTATTTCAAAAGTTATATTTTTATTTTTATTTTTATTTTTATTTTTAAAGAGATAAATCTACTTCTTCCCTGCAAATACGACTTTAATTACCCTAAATTCATCTTTTATGAAATAGGTATTTTTATTTTTGTTTGTTTGACACCCACCAAGAAGCTTTTTCTTTTCCTTATTTTTTAAATCACGGTTTTAAAAAAAATATATATTTCTTTTTATTTAATTTATATTTTCACTTGAAAGATATGAAATTTCAAATATGTTCATACCACAAATTTATTTACTCTCATGTTCTTCTGATCTGAACTCTTTCTCTTTAACTTTAACTTTTAATTTTAATTTTTTATTTTTAACTTTTGACTTTATTTCAAAAGTTATATTTTTATTTTTATTTTTATTTTTATTTTTATTTTTATTTTTATTTTTATTTTTAAAGAGATAAATCTACTTCTTCCCTGCAAATACGACCTTACTTACCCTAAACTCATCTTTTGTGAAATAAATATTTTTATTTTTGTTTGTTTGGCACCCACCAAGAAGCTTTTTCTTTTCCTTATTTTTTAAATCTCAATTTTTAAAAAAATATATTTCTTTTTATTTAATTTATATTTTCACTTGAAATATATGAAATTTCAAATATGTTCATACCACAAATTTATTTACTCTCATGTTCTTCTGATCTGAGCCCTTTCTCTTTAACTTTAACTTTTAATTTTAATTTTTTATTTTTAACTTTTAACTTTATTTCAAAAGTTATATTTTTATTTTTATTTTTATTTTTATTTTTATTTTTATTTTTATTTTTAAAGAGATAAATCTACTCCTTCCCTGCAAATACGACCTTACTTACCCTAAACTTATCTTTTGTGAAATAGGTATTTTTATTTTTGTTTGTTTGGCACCCACCAAGAAGCTTTTTCTTTTCCTTATTTTTTAAATCTCAGTTTTTTAAAAAATATATTTCTTTTTATTTAATTTATATTTTCACTTGAAATATATGAAATTTCAAATATATTCATACCACAAATTTATTTACTCTCATGTTCTTCTGAGCTGAACCCTTTCTCTTTAACTTTAACTTTTAATTTTAATTTTTTATTTTTAACTTTTAACTTTATTTCAAAATTATGAAATAAGTTTATTTTTAAAAATAAAAAATATCAAATAACTTTTAATTTTATTTTAAAAGTTATTAATTTTTGTTTCTCCTTATAAGGAGAAAAAAAACTTTAAAAAAAATGTCAAGCAGAATAAAAAAAAAAAAAAATTAAGACTTGGCATGTAATTTTTCTTTTTGTTTTTTATGGTTTACAAATGAGGTTACACGTACCAATTTGAGAGAGAGAGAGAGAGTTTAAATATAATTTATTTGTAAATGTTTCTCACTGAAAAACACAATGAAGAAGAAACCCCATGAAATAGAGCAGACATGAAGACCAAGAATAGGGAGGGTCATTAAGATACTTGACCAGACCCACCAAACTTGAGCCAATGTCTAAACTTATCTCTTCGGTTTCCTTTGTCAGTCACCCAATACCCTTCACCAATAACTTCCTCCTGTGTATTAACAGCATCAACAAATTCTTGATACTCATTAACAACCTTAAGGATCTTGATATAGGCATTCTTTGAGGTAGGCCAAGCTTCTGGGTACCCGAAACCCATTGCAGGACCTGCTTCATTTTTCGGATCATAAGTCTCTCCACCCCATTCTGCATAATTACCAAAATCTGCTAGCCTTTTGAATACACTACTTTTCCAAAATCCTATTCTATACTTTCCACGCTCAAGAAACCAATTTTTGTTGATTGGATCCTGCAACACCAAAGAGTAAATTTAAATAGCATATATAATTTATTTTTCACTGCAAATTTGATTTCTTCTTACAAAAATAATAATAATAATAAACACCTTGTAAAGCTTGAATTCTTCTACAAATTTTACTCCACCATATTTAGAAACATTCTGGAAAACATATCCAGGAGGGAAGTCTGGTCTTGTGGGCACGAAAGATGGACACTGAGTATTGAAACATTCTGTCTCACTTGTCTGTCGGCATGGCATAAGAGAATTGTCAGATTTAAATCTTCTCACAAAATAAATCATTGTTTATAAACATAAGAATTACATCAATAATTATTTTTCATTATTTACTAAGCAAGTTATGAAATTTGGTATTCAAAATCCAACACAAATTTATGTTCCCAAATATTTTTAAAAATAATTCCTCTTTTTCTGATAAAATTGTTACAAAGGATAACATGGGTAAATGCATTTAATTTGAATTTCTCTTGATCCATTATGTTAGATATAAACGTGACTCATATACGCAGCGAAAGCAATAAAATAAAATTTTGGAACCGTAAAAGTTTGAGTTTGCGATATACCTCAAACGGTGATGCAGAAAATCTCCGGAATTGCAAACTCTGAACACGAACCACTCGAAGTCGGGATGATAGTCACGTAATCGAACTATCACCGCAATATCACAACGAACCAACCCTTAACCCGGTGATTTAACGTTGATCGGAAAATCCTCTGAATAATTGTTCTACTCAACAATTATTCTGACTCTAAAATGGAATAAGTCTCTTTTCTCTCTCAGACTCAAGTGCCTTGTTCTCTCAAGATTGTTGTACACAAATCCCTTTCACCAAGTCACAAAAGTAACTCCCGTAAGAGTCATGTAGAGAGAAAATAGGGGAGAGTGGGTAATGGGTAACTACCCATTACCCCTTATTTGAATTCAAATTTTTACTACTATGGTAAAAACATGACATGGCCCCACGTGGGCATCAACTAATATCTCCCACTTGCACACGAGGGTGTTTTACTTCCGTCATAAGATCACAACTCATGCAATCTACTATATCACCCTACAAGGTTTTCATATAGGGTTGGTCGTCGTGCGACTAGCGAGTACACCTGCAAACAAAGACTTCTCAATACACCTGTTAGGATGATCGAGTAGTCACCGTTAGTATCAAAAGAAAGCTCGCAGTACCCTAGATCCAAGACAGATTGCATCCATCGAGCTACTTTCCTCATCGAAAGTAATCCTCATATATCGCTCGACTATGTATTCACTATTATGTTCAAATCCCTACATGGATGAACATAAAAGACCGGTCGGTGAATACAAAATAGTGATGCAGTGTCAATTGGTCTTCCTTTCCCAAATTCGAATCTATTGGTCTCAACTCAGCTACTTTCTTAGACCTGTCTCTCAGACCTCAATTTATCTTCCGGGTCATCAGTAAACAGACTAAAATAGCGAACACTGAATCAAAATCTCAAAAAACAGCCGAAAGTAATAAGGGTACAAGAGATCCCACCCAATTGATCTCGGGTCTCACACAGTGGGGTTCGGGGATAAATTTCAATTTAATGTCTCAAGTAATATAGCTCCCACTATCCCAAGTCGTCTTTTCACACGTGGTATGAAACACGTGCCACAGTGTTATTCCTTCATCTCTCAAAAAGAGCATATGTCAGATTTCTCTAACACTGTGCAGGTATAGGGACTCAGTCTACATATAAGACTTTACCCAGAGATCTCAGATAGAGTACCTCAGAGACAATATCACAAAACGCAGGTGATATCTGATATCTCAAATCTGGCTACTCACAGACTATATGGATGTGGGTACGTCCATGTCGGTCATATCGCATATAACCTCATCCTGAACACGTATCAGGATGACTTATTTTCTAGCAAGGCCACTCTCAAAGCCTCTTACAGCTAGAAGCCGTCTCATCCCCGCTCACTCAGAGCTGGAGGTGGTCACTCATGTGAAAGAGTCGACCTCGCCTGCCTGACATATCTATTATCACATCACAAAATATATATATGACAATGAAAGCAAGTGCATTAAATGAAAATATAACACAAAAGTGACTGAAAAATGCACTATAATCATATATATAGAAAATCAATAAGCATCAATGTCATCAATAAGTACAAACTGAGAAATGTCAGAAAATACTCAAACCCAATGACTCTCTATGCCCTAGAAAGGAGTCTCTAGTAATGGGTTGGGTGAAGGGGTCAGCCACCATACTGTGTATCGAAATGTACTTGACGGTCACTTCACCCTTCTCGATGATGTCTCTAACGTAATGGTATCTGGTGTCAATGTGTTTGGTCCTACTATGAAACTTAGGGTCTCGTGTGTAAGCGATAGCGGCCTGATTATCACAGTAAATCATGACTGGCCTCCCACTATCCGCTACAATCCCTAAGTTATCAAGTAGTCTACGGAGCCAAACACTCTCCTGAACTGCAACTAAGCATGCCACGAATTCAGCCTCCATTGTAGATAGAGCAACACAGTTTTGCTTCTTACTGCTCCAAGAGATAGCCCTGCCATTGAGCAAGAAAGCAAAACCTGATGTCGATTTGCACTTATCCAAATCGCCTCCCCAGTCGGCGTCTGAATAGCCCACAAGGCGCAAATCACCTCCCCCGTAAATCAAGGAGAAGTTTGCAATTCCCTTTAGATATCGGAAAATCCTTTTCACTGTTCTCCAGTGACCCCTTTCAGGATTTGCCTGATATCTACTCACCAGACCAACTGCATAACAAATGTCCGGTCTAGTACACAACATTGCATACATTAAACTTCCCACTGCACTGGAGTAAGGTATTTTACGCATTTCCCTTACTTCTTCCTGAGTTTTTGGACACATTTCCAGGCTCAGGCCTTCACCTTTGGCGATCGGAGTATCTATGAGATTACAATCACTCATCCCAAAACGCTCGAGAATTTTCTTAATGTAGATCTCTTGTGAAAGAGCTAACATTTTTCTCGAGCGATCCCTCTGGATCTGAACTCTGAGGATGAACTCAGCTTCACCCATGTCTTTCATGTCGAAGCTGGATGACAACCACGCTTTGATGGTCATTAAATACTGAATGTCGTTCCCAACCAACATTATATCATCCAAATACAACGACAGGATCACAAAAGAGTTATCGGACCGAATTAGATAGACACAATGATCCTCCTCGACCATCGTAAAACCGTAAGATATCACATCCTCGTGAAATCTTAGGTACCACCGCCTGGATGACTGCTTCAGGCCGTATATCGACTTCCGAAGTCGACAGACCTTGTTCTCCTGACCTACTAGAACGAACCCGGGGGGCTGTTCCATGTAGATCTCCTCATCCAGGCTCCCGTTAAGGAAGGCGGTCTTAGCGTCCATCTGGTGTAACTCTAGATCCAGACTAGCGACAATCGTCAAAAGTAGACGGATCGAAGTAAACTTGACTACTGGGGAGAAAGTCTCCTCGTAGTCAATACCCTTAGTCTGCGTGTAACCCTTGGCTACCAGACGGGCTTTGTACCTCTCAATCGATCCGTCGGCCTTTCTTTTAATTTTGAGAATCCACTTGTTCCCAATTGCCTTTCTATCCTCAAGTAAGTTAACTAGTTCCCAGACTTCGGTGACTCTCATTGATTCCATTTCCTCATGCAAGGCCTATAACCAATGGTCCTTTGCCGAACCCTCGAAAGCCTCTTGTATAGTTCTCGGCTCTTCGTCATCCTCGGGAGTCATGATGAGGATCTCATCCTCAATCGGGAAACGACGTCGAGACACATGTCCTCGAATACTCTTGCGAGGAGAGAGAGTCTCCACACCTTCAGATAGACCGCTCCCACTAAGACCAAGATCCGTAATTGGCTCTTGAGTCCCGCCACTGGGCTCGGCTGAGCCGCTAGGCTCATCCATCTCATAGAAGGTGAAGTCTCAATCGATTTCTCCTCTCTTAGGGAAATCACTCTCGAGAAAAGTGGCATCACGAGACTCTATCTCAGTGACAGTGTCGTCCGTATGTTCTCCTAGGAACACATGTCCCTTGGACTGTTCAGAATATCTAATAAACATACACTTCTTTCCTCGGGGCCTAACTTGCCATACTGATGCAAGGAATCATGAACATACGCGGCGCAACCCCATGGCCTCAAGTGGCTAAGGTCAGGCTGTCTCCCTATCCAAAGCTCGTATGGGGTGCTGACTACGGACTTCGTCGGAACACGGTTAAGGACGTAGGTTGCAGTCAACAACGCATCCCCCCAATGGGAGATAGGTAAGTTGGCCTGCGCCATCATCGACCTCACCATCTCCAACAGAATCATATTCCTTCTCTCGGCTACTCCGTTCTGCTGAGGAGTAGCAGGAATAGTTAACTGTCTAGTAATACCTCTATCGAAACAGAGCTCTTTGAACTGTTCAGACAGATACTCGCGCCCTCGATCGGTTCTGAGAGTTTTCACCCTCATGTCTAGCTGATTTTCAACCTCGCTGATAAACCTCCTGAAACACTCTAGTGCCTCAGACTTGTGCGAGATCAGGTAGACGTAACCGAAACGCGTGTAGTCGTCTATGAACGTAATGAAATACGTTGCTCCGTTTCGGACTCTCACATTCATGGGTCCGCAAATATCGGAATGGACCAATTGCAATTGAGTCCCAGCTCTCATTGCTTTCCCAAATGGTTTTCTAGTGGCTTTGCCCGCAAGACAAAACTCACACATGGGCAACTGGACCTTGGTTAGCGGGCCCAACAAGCCACCGTAGCTAACCGGGTCATCCTCTCTTGCCCTATATGGCCAAGTCTACTATGCCATACATTCACATCATCCACTGCACTATCAGATGCAAAAGCAATAGTAGAAGAAGAATAAATCTCATAAAATGAAATCATATCCAGTACATAAAGTCCTTTATGGACCAAACCGGAACATATCAAAGAACTGTCATAGGTAATGGAAACTCTAGAGTTTCCCAAAAGCACAGAATATCCTAACAAATCTAAACGCCGGACAGATACTAGATTCCGCCTAATCTCAGGAGCATACAAAACGTCATGAAGATATAAGACTTGGTCACTTCGCAGCAACAGCTTGCAAGTGCCAATCCCTTTCACTTCAGTAAATGCTTCGTTCCCCACGTACAGCCTCCTCACTTGGGGACTCAAACGGCGGAACTCCACGTATGCACTCCTGTCGCGAGCTACATGGTCCGTGGTTCCTGAGTTTACAATCCACAAAGGAGAAGAGTTAGCGAGCATCACTGTAACACCGAAAATTCGGTGTTAGAGATTTTGTAAATATCTCTATAATATAATGAGAAATTTTAAAATTTATTGATTTTTGGTTTTGGGGTTTTAAATTGGAATTTTTGGTATATTTAAAAAATATATATATATATATATCCGTGTTCCAATTCGAGGTACATACATTCTGTGTTGATGATAAATTTAGAGTTTTAAATAAAATGAGGGTATAAATATATATATATATATATATATATATATTGATAATTGTTTATTAATTAATTAATTAATTTGAAAAAAAAATTAGGGGGGAGACGCAGCGTTTCAACTTGAAACGCCGCGTCCCCATCTTCCCTATTCGATTAGGGCTTTCAGCCCTAATCGATCTCTCTCCTCTCTCTCTCTACTCTCTCTCTCAACCTCTTGATCTTCATCAGCCGCGAACAACCGCGCGCCATCCTCCGTCTCTCTCCCTCAACGGCGACCTAGCCGGCTGCTCTTCCTTGTTTCCCCTCTCTCTCTCTCTCTATTTCACTCTCTTTCTCCTGCGAATCTGTTCCTCCTCTCCTCTGCTCTCTCCCTCACTCTCAGTCGAATCGTTCTCACTCTGTCTCTCTCATCTCACCATCTCTGCCTCCCTCTATTTCTTCCCTCCCGCGCGACAAACTGCTCACTCTCCTCCCTCGCGCGCAACTACCGAGCCTCTCTCCCACGCACGCTGTCGGTTGCCTCTCCCTTGCTCACTTGCGCGCGGTGTTCTTTGCCGCTGCAACCCTCTTGTGCGACCGTAGTAGAGCCCCAAGCCGACAGGAGCAGTAGGTTTAGGTTACCCTAGGTCGAGACTGCGACTCATCCCATGCGCAGGTAAGGACTGACTTCTAATCCTAGACCTAGGGTTTTGATTTTTCTAAGTAATTAGGACTAATTATTAAATTTTGCTTCAAATTGGAGGTATTACAGGTTTCGGATTGAATCGAATGTCGCACGGACGTTAGGGTTTTGGACTGCAGTAAACCCTAGGTGAGGTAAAATATTAACTTATTCGATTTAATTGGATGAATTTAGGTAAATTAGGATAAGAAATGTATATGTTTAGGATGTATGTTAGATTCAATTAGAATGCATTGTCTGATGATTTTATGTAATTATTTAGGTTAATTATAGGATTTTATATGAATTGGACTGTTCCGGAGGATAGAATCGTATTGACTTGATTAGAATAACTTCTCTTAGAGTTTAATTTGACGAATGCATGAAAACATTTGGAATTTGGGATTTAAGTTAAGGATCAATGCAGTCTTTATCATTTTAAGTGGTCCTGTATATAGGAAATCAAAATACAACTTCTGTATTATGAAAATAGACTTTAATACCTTGAAAATGACATATGGTTTGAGGAAATTGGATAGGAATCGAAAAGTGTATGATTTTTCAAAGATTTTTCCATTTCGTAGGAAATTTATCTATTTTAAGTATATTCCGACTTTGATTGGTTTTAGGGTTGAATCGGGTTTGATTTTCAATTGATTATTTATTTATAAGTGAAATGCAATCGATGACATTAGAGTATATCCAAAAATTGAGGAATTAAGATTTGTACAAACTTAGGGAAAATGACAAACCCTAAAATAATTGGAAATTTGATGACAAATTGTGATGATTTGACTAGGCTGACCTTTTGGAGACTCGAAAGGAGTCATTTGGGGATTTATCGAGGAATTGGGAGTGATCACCCTCCCAAGAGGTGAGTGGATACATGCTTATGATTTTAAGTGAGAAAACGCTTTATACTGATTTTATAAAATGTTTCAAATGAGTTTACGAATGTTTTAAAATTATTTTATGATTGTGGAATGTCCCGAAAGGAGATTTGAATCACCGAATGCATCCATGTATTATTTGAAAAATGATGTGCCATGTTTATTGACTTGCGTTGAAAGCGATTGATGTGAACTTGTGTACTGAGAATTTGGATAATCTGTACGTTATGATATGTGATTTGATGATTGTGAAATGGTGCTGTTGGCACACCTTGGTATATGATTTGATGATTGCGAAATGGTGCGGTGTGCAAGGATAATGGCTATAGTCATTCCCTCCACGGAGCGACCCGACGGGGTGACGTGGTTGGGCTGTTATATTGGATGACGAGGTAGCTGCGCTCGAGAGGTGCCTCTGAATCCCTCCCTTCGGACTAGCCTGGTTGCACCCCAGGGGAGGCCCGAGCCAAAGCCAAGGAATGGGGTATTGTGTATGATTTATTGACATTGATGAGGAATCCCTTGGCGATTTCACCATTGGTCTGGACCAAGCCTTTGGTGGAAAGATTTTGGCAACCCCGTGATTTTGAAAAAAACAAAAATATGATAACTGGATGCATATGATTTAATTATCATGATTTGTTGAGATCTTGTTTATATTGAGATTTATTGATATGACCGTATGATTTTGAGAATGATATTTGACATGTCCACAATCATCACTCATTTATTATCATAACATGCTATACACTCACTGAGTATTTCCCAATACTCACCCCTCTCTTTCAAACCTTTCAGAGGAAGTTCAGGTCTGTGACAACAGTTGGAGCTTGTGAAGAGTCATCCGCTGGCTTGTTAGGTATAAGAGCGATGTAAGGTTATTTTAGTTTGATTTGAAATCCATGGAAGAGAGACTTGTTCATTTTCTTTGAAATTTCATTTTGGTAAAAACTTATTGTATAAATGGGACATTTGGACTTTATTCGATTTTTGACAGGCCGAGATGGCCGGATGCATGCATGTGATTTGGGTTGGCTGGGTTGGCCTTGTGTGTGTGCTGATTTGAGTTAAATGGACCGGTGCGTCCTTTGATTGTTTTTGTTGAGAATTTTGGGTGGCTAGGATGGCCACATCGATGCATGCATGTACAGGTTCCCACTCCCCGTTGGGTGCTGATGTGTACTCGTGCATATACAGGTTCCCTCTCCCCGATGTGTGCTCGTGTGTACAGGGATGGACCGGATGGGTCCTTGCGTGTGTATTGTTATGTGATGTTTTCTTTTTTTTTTCGATGATTTATTGTAAATTTGATAGCCTTGCGGAGTCCCGGTATATGGGGAGGTTCTGCCCGTGTACCGAGACTACGCGGCGGTTGTCGCGTGGTCGATCAGAGGATCGGGGCGTGACAGCTTTAGTGGTATCAGAGCTTAGGTTTACGATTTTAATAGTTTGATGGTTTTGAAATGTTTTCAGATATTTCCAAATGTCCCAAACGTTTTCTAAAGACTTTGAAATGTTTTATTTTTGAAAAAGGTTTAGATCTTTTAATGGTCTTCGGAGAATGTACAGAAACTTCCATGGATTTCTTAGGATATTAGAAACATTCTTTTTAGGGGGTTAAGTGTTGGTCTTAGCTTAACCCTTTGACTTAATCATAGCTTTTTGTTTTGTAGACAACTATGCCTCCATGAAGGAGAATGAGGAATCTGAATGAGATTCCTCCACCGGAGCGCGAGGATGAGTCGTCTTCGCACGCTCTTCCTCCTTCTGTGTCTACACACCCGGCTCCTTCCAACGAGATTCCAACTCCTCCTATTGCCGCACTCCTGCGAGTAATGGAGTGGTGGAGTACGTTCGGAGCACAGTATCAAGCTTCGTCTGAATATTCAACCCCTCCACCGGCTCCTTCAATATCGGCTGCTGTATCTATTACACCAATAGCTCCTCCTCCTCCGGTTGTTACAACAATCGATCGCCCTAATGTGGAGTTGTCTAAATTGATAAAAGAGGCAAGACAACTAGGGTGTGAAACATTTGCAGGTACTTGTGATGCTTCAGTGGCTAAGGAATGGATTGGTCGAATTCAAGAGACTGTCTCTGATATGAGATTAAATGATGAGATGAAATTATGGTTGGCGGTAAAACTATTGAATAAAGGTGCAAGGACATGGTGGGAGAATGTGAAGGGTAGAACTCTTGTTCCTCCTACTTGGACAGAATTTCTTAGGGCCTTCGAAGAGAAATATTCCTCCAGATTCTATCAAGATCAGAAAAGAGAGGAATTCTTCAAATTAGCTCAAGGAAACAAGACGGTATTTGAGTGTGAGACAGAGCTGAGAGAACTTGCGACTTATGTTCCAGAATTTATGAATTCTGAGGAGTCCTTGTGTTCAAAGTTTGAGTCGGGACTCAATTTGAATATAAGAGAGAAAATACCTATTACTAAGGGGCATACCTTCGAGGATATTTTGGAATTGGCGTTGAGAGCTGAAAAGATGGTTATTGAAAGAGGAAAGGTTAGAGAAGACCATGGGAAGAAAAGGAAGTCTAAATTCTCGGCGAGCCAAGGGTCCAAGAAGAATAGGAGCATAAACTTCTCTAGTGGAGTTACAGTTTCAGGGTCAGGGTCCGTTGGCTCTCCACAAGGCCAACAAATGCCAAGATTTGACACTCCTACCTCTAGTGCAAAGTCCAGGAGCCAGTCAGCGAAGCCAAAGAGAGAACCCTGCCGAAATTGTAAGAAACACCACTTTGGACCATGCCTTGAGCGTTTGAAATGTTTTCATTGCGGGAAAGTGGGGCATTTCAAAAAATCTTGCCCCGAATTGGGTTTAAGTGGATATAAAGGTCCATCGAATATCTCTATGCCATCGGCTAGTACCGCTCCACAGACTGGTATTGGGAGTAATACCATTGCTGCACCTTCTCAACGACCCTGATATAGCCGCAGGTAAATTCCTTAGAACTTGAACTTGATGATTTAGAGATTTGGATATAAATATTAAGTGATCATGATTGCATAATAATGAATTTAAGGAGAGATGATTTTGATGTCTTGAGATACTCATGGTGTTAGTGATAATTATATACCTTGATTGAAATTGGTAGAAATCGTCATTTGACTCTTTTTCCATAGACATATAGTATTATTCATTGGTGGTCAACTCATTGAGATTTTGAGTTGAGTTGTTTCCAAATTTAGAGATATTTGGGTCAACTCTTTGATAATTTGATTAACTCTCTTATAGGAGATGTGAATGGACGGCTTTGATGCATATGAATGGGTTAATTGTTTTCAATTATGAATTATAAATTGAGTTTTGAAATGACTTTGCAAATGGATTCGAAATTGATTTGTGAAATAAATTTTGAAAGAGGATTAAAATATTTTATGAGTGTGGTGTGCCTGAAATGAAATTACAAAATATCCATGACTCATGACTTTGAATATTAAACTATTTGCACTTGTTACATTTGGATACTCATGTGAATTTTGAAGAATAGCTATATCTTATGTTTGAGAGTGTGAATCGATTGATAACTTAAGCTTGGGAACATGGTGTTGGAAAACCAATAATGACTAAGTCTTGCTACGGATCGAGGCCATGGAGGCAGCGTGGCAAAGGCTGGGTAGGAGAGTGATTTTGGACAGACCCGAAAGTTATTGAAAGGAAAATATAAAATTTGTTTATTGAATTGGAGAATATGAGTCATAGAAAATTTGATATGAATTTATGTTATTACAAATGATTTTGGCATTACACGGAAATGAGTTTTGATATATGTGTTTGGCACAACCACTTTCACCCTTCATTCATGCTCAATATGCCATGCCGTCTATTCATTAAAAAAATTTCCATGCTTACTCCAGTCCTTCCTAATGTTCCTTCGAAGAATCTTAGAGTCGAAACATGAATTTTGATTTCTAGCAACGGCTGAAGTCAGATTCTAAAAAGCACAGATATGCATAACTAGTGAAACACAATAGTATTATTAAATGAGACTTACAAAGGTAGGTACCTGTGATGAAAATGATTCGCTTCAGTAAGTCTTTTATTTTGTTTGGTGAATTAATATTACTTTAGAGAGGATGATTGATAGTAGAGAGATTTTGTACGATAATGCATTGAGAAGATCTATATGTATCTAGGATATGCTTTGTTGATTTAATCGTTTTGGTAACGTGGCTTTGTTTAATGAAAGGTTTGTTTGTAACCCTAGGAAAGACTTATTGCTACTCATGTTGGGAGTTCCTTTCATATAATTATGAGCAGTTAGATTTTTAGAAAGAAATTGAAAAGGAAAAATTCAGAATTTTATCACTAATTATGATTTTTTTTTTATTTTAGTAAATCGAGACCATCAAGTTGTTATGGGAGAGATCCAAGTAATTAGGATTTTGTTTCTCTAATTTCTACCGGAATGGAGTCTTTGAGTCGATTAAAGTCGAGTGACAAGTGGATGTGGTTGATCGAGTGAGTAAAGTTGAAGGGATTGAATATAGGAAACTGTTACAAGATAGATCCATAAGCAAGGTGAGGTTTATGGGTAATATTTAAGATAGTTTAGATCAAAAGGAATTTGACCTCAAGTAGAGGTTTAAGTTTAGATAGAGCACAAATTTCAAGTCGCATGATTCCATTGAGTTTACTCTCTAGAGAGGTTAGCCAAAATGTATATGGCGGAGATTGTAAGGCACCACAGGATTTCGGTGTCAATTGTATACGATTGTGACTCTCGATTCATATCTTGATTTTGGGCATAAGCGTAAGAGATTGCGGAACGGGCAATACCCTATTGTTAAGGTCTAATACGAAAACGATTAGGTGGACGAAGAGATTTGAGGACCCGAAGATACTATGAGAAAGTAATAAACACATCTTCTTAATATAGAGTATTCTTTTGAATTTCGAGGACGAAATTTGTTTTTAGGGGGTTAAGTATTGTAACACCGAAAATTCGGTGTTAGAGATTTTGTAAATATCTCTATAATATAATGAGAAATTTTAAAATTTATTGATTTTTGGTTTTGGGGTTTTAAATTGGAATTTTTGGTATATTTAAAAAATATATATATATATATCCGTGTTCCGATTCGAGGTACATACATTCTGTGTTGATGATAAATTTAGAGTTTTAAATAAAATGAGGGTATAAATATATATATATATATATATATATTGATAATTGTTTATTAATTAATTAATTAATTTGAAAAAAAAAATAAAAAAAATTAGGGGGGAGACGCAGCGTTTCAACTTGAAACGCCGCGTCCCCATCTTCCCTATTCGATTAGGGCTTTCAGCCCTAATCGATCTCTCTCCTCTCTCTCTCTACTCTCTCTCTCAACCTCTTGATCTTCATCAGCCGCGAACAACCGCGCGCCATCCTCCGTCTCTCTCCCTCAACGGCGACCTAGCCGGCTGCTCTTCCTTGTTTCCCCTCTCTCTCTCTCTCTATTTCACTCTCTTTCTCCTGCGAATCTGTTCCTCCTCTCCTCTGCTCTCTCCCTCACTCTCAGTCGAATCGTTCTCACTCTGTCTCTCTCATCTCACCATCTCTGTCTCTCTCTATTTCTTCCCTCCCGCGCGACAAACTGCTCACTCTCCTCCCTCGCGCGCGACTACCGAGCCTCTCTCCCACGCACGCTGTCGGTTACCTCTCCCTTGCTCACTTGCGCGCGGTGTTCTTTGCCGCTGCAACCCTCTTGTGCGACCGTAGTAGAGCCCCAAGCCGACAGGAGCAGTAGGTTTAGGTTACCCTAGGTCGAGACTGCGACTCATCCCATGCGCAGGTAAGGACTGACTTCTAATCCTAGACCTATGGTTTTGATTTTTCTAAGTAATTAGGACTAATTATTAAATTTTGCTTCAAATTGGAGGTATTACAGGTTTCGGATTGAATCGAATGTCGCACGGACGTTAGGGTTTTGGACTGCAGTAAACCCTAGGTGAGGTAAAATATTAACTTATTCGATTTAATTGGATGAATTTAGGTAAATTAGGATAAGAAATGTATATGTGTAGGATGTATGTTAGATTCAATTAGAATGCATTGTCTGATGATTTTATGTAATTATTTAGGTTAATTATAGGATTTTATATGAATTGGACTGTTCCGGAGGATAGAATCGTATTGACTTGATTAGAATAACTTCTCTTAGAGTTTAATTTGACGAATGCATGAAAACAGTCGGAATTTGGGATTTAAGTTAAGGATCAATGCAGTCTTTATCATTTTAAGTGGTCCTGTATATAGGAAATCAAAATACAACTTCTGTATTATGAAAATAGACTTTAATACCTTGAAAATGACATATGGTTTGAGGAAATTAGATAGGAATCGAAAAGTGTATGATTTTTCAAAGATTTTTTCATTTCGTAGGAAATTTATCTATTTTAAGTATATTCCGACTTTGATTGGTTTTAGGGTTGAATCGGGTTTGATTTTCAATTGATTATTTATTTATAAGTGAAATGCAATCGATGACATTAGAGTATATCCAAAAATTGAGGAATTAAGATTTGTACAAACTTAGGGAAAATGACAAACCCTAAAATAATTGGAAATTTGATGACAAATTGTGATGATTTGACTAGGCTGACCTTTTGGAGACTCGAAAGGAGTCATTTGGGGATTTATCGAGGAATTGGGAGTGATCACCCTCCCAAGAGGTGAGTAGATACATGCTTATGATTTTAAGTGAGAAAACGCTTTATACTGATTTTATAAAATGTTTCAAATGAGTTTACGAATGTTTTAAAATTATTTTATGATTGTGGAATGTCCCGAAAGGAGATTTGAATCACCGAATGCATCCATGTATTATTTGAAAAATGATGTGCCATGTTTATTGACTTGCGTTGAAAGCGATTGATGTGAACTTGTGTACTGAGAATTTGAATAACTGTTGGCACGTCTTGATATGTGATTTGATGATTGTGAAATGGTGCTGTTGGCACACCTTGGTATATGATTTGATGATTGCGAAATGGTGCGGTGTGCAAGGATAATGGCTATAGTCATTCCCTCCACGGAGCGACCCGACGGGGTGACGTGATTGGGCTGTTATATTGGATGACGAGGTAGCTGCGCTCGAGAGGTGCCTCTGAATCCCTCCCTTCGGACTAGCCTGGTTGCACCCCAGGGGAGGCCCGAGCCAAAGCCAAGGAAGGGGGTATTGTGTATGATTTATTGACATTGATGAGGAATCCCTTGGCGATTTCACCATTGGTCTGGACCAAGCCTTTGGTGGAAAGATTTTGGTAACCCCGTGATTTTGAAAAAAACAAAAATATGATAACTGGATGCATATGATTTAATTATCATGATTTGTTGAGATCTTGTTTATATTGAGATTTATTGATATGACCGTATGATTTTGAGAATGATATTTGACATGTCCACAATCATCACTCATTTATTATCATAACATGCTATACACTCACTGAGTATTTCCCAATACTCACCCCTCTCTTTCAAACCTTTCAGAGGAAGTTCAAGTCTGTGACAACAGTTGGAGCTTGTGAAGAGTCATCCGCTGGCTTGTTAGGTATAAGAGCGATGTAAGGTTATTTTAGTTTGATTTGAAATCCATGGAAGAGAGACTTGTTCATTTTCTTTGAAATTTCATTTTGGTAAAAACTTATTGTATAAATGGGACATTTGGACTTTATTCGATTTTTGACAGGCCGAGATGGCCGGATGCATGCATGTGATTTGGGTTGGCTGGGTTGGCCTTGTGTGTGTGCTGATTTGAGTTAAATGGACCGGTGCGTCCTTTGATTGTTTTTGTTGAGAATTTTGGGTGGCTAGGATGGCCACATCGATGCAGGTTCCCACTCCCCGTTGGGTGCTGATATGTACTCGTGCATGTACAGGTTCCCTCTCCCCGATGTGTGCTCGTGTGTACAGGGATGGACCGGATGGGTCCTTGCGTGTGTATTGTTATGTGATGTTTTCTTTTTTTTTCGATGATTTATTTTAAATTTGATAGCCTTGCGGAGTCCCGGTATATGGGGAGGTTCTGCCTGTGTACCGAGACTACGCGGCGGCCGTCGCGTGGTCGATCAGAGGATCGGGGCGTGACAATCACACTAGATGACACGTAACTCAAACCATGTAAAGAAGAAAGACTTACCTTTCGCTCGCCACACTCGCGTGCGAAATGCCCAGTCTTGCCACACACGTAGCATTAGACCTTGCTCTTATCGAGCTCTTTCTTCTTGCGTTTCTGTCCTTTGTCATCGGTCTTGGCAGATTGCTTCTTCTTGCCTTGGCCCTTGGCCTTCTTCTCATGCTTGCGCCACTTGCGCTTCACTCCTCGGGAGCCCTTACTCGACTCCGCAATGTTAGCATGAGCATAAGAAGACCTAGCCACCTCCTGACGCTCCTCCTCGAGCTCACAATGCCTACTCACGTCCATAAAAGTACGAATACTCTCGGTGTGCGTGAGATAGGTCTTAACCATATCCCAAGAGTCAGGCAAGGACTGGATCACACCCAGTACCTGAAACTCATCAGACATCGGCTCCCCCATACTCTTCAGAGAGGCGATCATACTCGACATATACATTAAATGCTGCTTCATAGTATGTTCGTGTCTCTTCTTGTAAGTGATGAATTTATAAATCAACATCCTCAACTTAGGAGCTGACGGGGTGCCATAGTGCTCTCTCAGAGCATGCCAGATCGACTGTGCAGTAGGATACTGCTCATAGATGGGAATCAGCTCATCGTGTATGCTGCTAAGAAGGATCACCCTCGCTTGGCCATCCTTCTTTTTCCAAGCACGATACACCTCCTGATCCCGTCACGCTTGTGCCGTGGTACCCTCCCCGGGGTCCACCATCTCGTTCTTAAGAACTTCCCCAAGCTCTTGTTCCTCGAAGACAAACTGAACCTTCCGGTGCCAAATATCATAATTGTCACCGTTCAGCTTGTCTCCCTTTACGAGATCTAGAACGACAGTTTTCGTTGCAGCCATGTCTCTATCACACAGAAAAAAGAGGCATTAGTGACATATTGATGCTTAGTTCACAATTTTATGTAGCCTACGAATCACCAAAACCAAAATGACTCGAATACAGATCCCAAGACGAGCGTATGAGTCAACAGACACCATACACCACAATCCATGATTGTATCTCACCATTCGGAATAGGATTCAGTACATAAAAACCCACAATTAGTCACTTTTTATCATAAAACCCTCAAAAAATCAGAAAATTCTAATTTTAGGACGACCTACGCGCCGCCAGGCTCACGGCGGAGCGTCTCACGCGCCCCCACGCGGCGAGAAGGAGCCTGGGCGCGTGCAGGACGCGCTGCGCGTCAGGCAAGCGCCTGCACGCTCTCGGTGCACGTCTGCAGACGTGCCTGATGCGCGGGCGCACGAGCAACGCGCCTGCACGTGCGCGCCCGCGTCCTCTGGGCCAGATCCGGACGCAGGTCCAGGTCGGGGCCCGGAACCCGGTCCGGATCCTCGGTTCGGGTCGGGTATGAACCGGTTCGGGTCTGACCCGCGGTCAGACCCGACATCTCACGCGCCTCCTCGCGCGTGTCATGCACGCGCCTTCTTCTTCCTCGCCCGATTTCTGCAACTGTGTATTTTCTCCGACCCAATTTCCGAAAATCTCAATTTTCGATATCAAATACATGCAATATATATATGAAAATGTAGATCTAACAACGACAAACACAGATCTACCATTTTTATGAACCAATTTGACCTAAATCTCGCCAAATCTGGGGTTAAAGTGTTCGGTCACTATTCACGGCCGAATATTTGAACCGGAATTTTCATGGCCTAAACGTGCCCAAAAAATTGCGAAAAAATTATTTTCGTGTTTTACGTGAGTTGGGTAACACAGTGGTATAATTGGATTCATGAAACTCATCCGTGATCCGAACCCCAAATTTTATACCCTATATTTTTATACCTAAATTTTATTCCGAAAAATTATTTGAAATATTTCTAACATGCTCTGATACCAATGTTAGATATAAACGTGACTCATACACGCAGCGAAAGCAATAAAATAAAATTTTGGAACCGTAAAAGTTTGAGTTTGCGATATACCTCAAACGGTGATGCAGAAAATTTACGGAACCGTAAACTCTGAACACGAACCACTCGAAGTCGAGATGATAGTCACGTAATCGAACTATCATCGCAATATCACAACGAACCAACCATTAACCCGGTGATTTAACGTTGATCGGAAAACCCTCTGAATAATTGTTCTACTCAATAATTGTTCTGACTCTAAAATGGAATAAGTCTATTTTCTCTCTCAGACTCAAGTGCCTTGTTCTCTCAAGATTGTTGTACACAAATCTCTTTCACCAAGTCACAAAAGGTAACTCCCGTAGGAGTCATGTAGAGAGAAAATAGGGGAGAGTGGGTAATGGGTAACTACCCATTACCCCTTATTTGAATTCAAATTTTTACTATTATGATAAAAACATGACATGGCCCCACGTGAGCATCAACTAATACATAAGCATCACTCAATTAATTCTTCTCCATCTCTCTATTATTCCTTTAATCCTCTTGCCTCCAATCTAGCATTTCCTACTTGTCTTCTCACTTTCATAAGTGCAAACATGGCTCAAATTTAAACAAAAAGATTTTTTTACTATTTTTATGGGTATTGATACTTATAAAATTGATAGCAGTTGGATCATCATTCAGTGGCTATCATTTCTGATAATATGGGAAGTGAGAATGCTCGATGATCAATGAGAATCTAACGGCTACCGACTTTATATTTTGTTTTAATATTTAGAATGATAATAGAAAAACTCTAAACAAATACACGAATTGCTGGGTTTGAAGGGATTAAATTTATTTTAGTCTTCTAAAAAATAATTGAGTGATGTTGAATTTCAATGGTGTTCTAATGAAATGAAATCATTAATTAGAAATCCATAGGTAAGGATTCTTATTTTATCTACTTCACGTCAGTCAACAAGACAATTGGATGAAATGAATCCTATAAATGGGCAAGAAATCACTAAAATCAGATCATTTTTAAATATAATATTGATAAGAAAGGAAATTACTAAACTCACCTTGGTATACACAAAAAAACGAGTTTGATTATCCCCATGTAAAGCTGAAATTACTAAACTCACCTTGGTATACACAAAAAAACGAGTTTGATTATCCCCATATAAAGCTGGATATACCTTCATTATAAATATCACACAAGAAAATAAATTGAGAAATATATTTTATTAGAAAAAGGTAAATTATCATATTGTCATATAATTAAATAGAGTTTTACCGTCCATCCAACTTGTATATACTCGGGGCCATTTTGTAATTTCATATAACCGGAGCTCCGTTGCGAAGGTGTCACTTTGACCCGGTGCAAGCTCAGGGTGGCCCCAATACCCAAAAACTTAACATTTGGATCCAACTTGGTCCGAACCACGGCATGCTACACATAACAATGTTTACAAGTGTATTAGGTCTTTAAAATCAAATAAGGAATCTACGGCCATAGAATTGTCATTTAAATTAGAATTTCCTACAAATATAATTATGAGTAACTTACATAATTCCCCGGCAGATTATTAATTAGAATGCTATTATGCTCGAAACCTTGTCTCTCTGAGTGCATTTTGGCTCTAATCGGATCTTCCTCAGTGGTCCTTCCAAGGGGGATTTTCATAGATTTTTTGATGTGGTTCGACACCCTTGTGTCTCTTCCTTTTGGTCTCAAACAAGATTCCATCTGTTCAAGGGTTCTTTCTCAGATTATTAGTAAAAAGTAAGATAAAATCATAAGAATTCAAAAAAAAAAATTTAATACCATTAACAGATGATCGAAAAAACTGATAGTTCATAAAAATCTAAAAAGCTATATAGATCTCTATATTTTATCTTTATATAAATAGAATATAACAATATTTTAAGGTTTTTAAACTATTGAACATTAACATAAAATGATAAAGACTTACCAGAATGGTCTTGAGTCCTGTTTTATTAAACGAGGTATGTAACTTCTCTGCTGCCGAGTCTTCTTTTCTAGGGTTTGTTGCATTATTGTTCAAGCCAAGGGTGGATGCAAGTAGGAAAATGAAAATAGTTTTTAAATTCCTTGACATGATCTGAACGAAAACAATTTAGAATCACAAGATCAAGACACGATACATGAAAATTCCACAAATTATATAATTTAGAATCGCAAAAAAATATATATATTTCTATAAAAATAAAATCATTTTTATACAATACAATCTAAATCCTTTCGAAAACTCAGAAATCATACTTGATTTGTACACTATTACCTCAAGATAAATCTAGAGCACCTCTCCTTGCCAGTTACTTCACTCTCTCTCTCTCTCTCTCTCTCTCTCTCTCTCTCAATTTGCTAAACGCTTTCGCTGAAGACTGCAAAGCACAAACCCCTATTTGTAACGTAATCTATTTGCACTGACATCTCCGGCATGCTCATGCACAAACCCACAATTTAATGAGTTTGTACTTTATGATTAATTATCTTTCTTTTTACCTTGCCTCCATTGGAGTTTTGTTCAACACTGACTTCATCTATTTTAGACTGATGCTTAATCATATACTTCCACCCTAAATATATTGCTTTTTAACGTGGGAGAGATAGAAAAATAGTAATAGGGTTTGAAAAGAGAAAACCCTAAACTTTCAAAAGAAAAATATAACTCTCAAAGAAAAATATTATTATTCATAAATACCAAAATAATGAAACCCTATAAGTATTTATAGGGAATGCAAACTTCATAAATTAAGAAACTATACAAACTAAGAAACTAGAGAAATATATAAACTAGAATGATTAAGAAACTAAAACTAGAAAAATTAGGAAATTAAGAAAATTAAGAAACTTTAAAAATTAGGAAATTATATCAATTAGAAACTAATTGATTTCTTTCATTTTTCTTGAGCTACCTGAATAATTTGTGGAAATTTGTCCCACATCAGTCCCCCCTTCCTGAAAAGAACTCGCCATCGAATGATATCTTTAATGTCTCCATCCATATCCTCAACTCTCTCCTTCGGTTTTCTTCCCCAAAAGTTTACGTCGAATATAACAAATATCAAAACAAATGTTGTTGTAAACTCACTTATTTTAAAAGATATTGGATTCCCCATAACTTTAAGAAAGTTTTGATGCTCATGGAACTTTGAAAAATCAACATCTTCACTATCGGTATAAATCCAATTTTGTTTCAAAAACAAATCTTTAGAATCAGTTTCATCAAATCTTTCAATAAGAAATCGTTTTTCCTGACCGAACAAGACATTTCTCAACACTTCGAATGGATCAAACTTGTCTTTAATAACATATTCATATCCTTTCAAATTGTCCTTTAAGTCCACAGTATTCTCTCTCTCTACATCCTTTTTGTTTGGTACTTCCGGCTTGCCTTTTGCTTCAACAAAGGAATCATTCGAAATAGGTATTCCTGGAACCACCGTCTTCTCGGCTATCATCATAGTCTGCACATCTTCATCAAAAAATTTATTCTCATTGATTTGAATCATACGAGATTGTTGGGGTAATATGAGACTGGAGTGAGGTCCTTGAGCGATTCTCCTGACGCCAGCTTCACCTCCTATATTACCCTGGTTTAACCGCAACATCTGCAGATTCGTATTTATCTATTCCATTCGCGAATCTAAACGCTCCATTCGAACAGATAAAGTTTGGATTGTAACTGTTATGACTTGCAACTTTCTAAGCACGTCAGAAAGAGTACTACCTTCACCGGCTTGGTTGGCCATTGTACGAGAAAGTCTCGGCTCTGATACCACCTAACACGGGAGAGATAGAAGAATAGTAACAGGATTTGAAAAAAGAAAACCCTAAACTGTCAAAAGAGAAATATTACTCTCAAGAAAAAATATTATTATTTATGAATGTCAAAATAATGAAACCCTATAAGTATTCATAGGGAATGCAAATCTCATAAATTAAGAAACTATAGAAACTAAGAAACTAGAAAAATATAGAAACTAGAATAATTAAGAAACTAAAACTAGAAAATTAAGAAATTAAGAAACTTTAAAAATTAAGAAATTATATCAATTAGAAACTAATTGATTTCTTTTCTTTTTCTTGAGCCACCTGAATAATTTGTAGCAATTTATCCCACATCACTTTTTAATTTGTTACATTGGAATAATCTATATTATATATCAATGTGAAGGATAACCAATTCAAAAGGCTCAGAATCCGTCCTCTTTTTTAAGGGAAAATTAAATACTATTACATAATTTTAAACTTTGACTATATAAAACGTGAGTAATTTCAAGCAAAAATTATACCAAAAATATGGAAAAATATACAAAAATACGTTTCTAACAAAATTTCAAAAATATATAAAAAAAAAAGTAAAATTAGAAATGCATTTTGTGTGCGTGCGTGATTGACCGACATGTAGACATTTAGTAGCATCACTTGAAGCGGCATCAAGACATTTGTATGTTAATAACAGTCCCCAACTATTAACTATTTCTATCCATCTACTACCAAAAAAAAAAAAAAAAAATTGGTCTAGTTACGTCGCAAACTCATCGATGCCCATGGCCACTCATGCTACACGAATAGCGACGATTGAGAGGGAGGCATCGCTCAAGAAAGCAGCGATGCCATTGGGGTGTCGCTGGTATCGATGTTGAACTCTTTGTGCCTGAGTGCGAGACTCTGTGACATATTTGGTTATGATATTGACGATACCACTCACAAACCAACGTGCTTAATGCGTCACTAAACTCTTCGTGTCTTGGTGCACGCATTAGCAACACACTTACCCATGCTATGAACGACACGGGCTGCGGTACCGAAGGGCTGAAGAGTAATTTTGTGACAACCATCCTCATGTAATATATTTCAAATTTTGAATATCTATGATTTTTCTAATGAACATAGAAACAAACAGCAACATAAGAAAAGATCGTCACAAAAACTTTAGTTGGTCGCTAGTTGTGTCAGCAAAGCATCGGTGTCACTGATGCATCAAATCACCCCGGGAATAGGCAAATGAAAAGGAATTATTTCTCAATAAATCACCACGAAGTATCATTTTGCGATGCCTAAGCAGAGACTTACAGGTTTTAACATCTAATAACTTATTTCATAATCCCAATGGACAGTCAGATTGATCAAAAGTTACAATGCTATAGCTGGTAAAGCCGCCCTAACTTTTGTTTGACCATTCACGTCAGTAGCTTCTAATTGATTTGGCAATCATATGATATGCATTTGACTGATAAACGGATGTTAAAATTCTAATATATGGTTAAATGTGTTGTTAATGATGTTAATCTATATAATTTTTTAAAAAAAAAAAAAAAGTGGGATTTTCCTCTACTCTCTTTTTTGATTGGATATTAAGTAACCCACAACTACATATAAGAGTATATAAAGAAAATTTGCATGTAAATTCAAAATGACAAAAATTGAAATTAAACATTATGAAATTTGAATATTTTTTTAAAGTAATGTAACAACCAAATTTTGGTTGCACTTTGTCACCCATCGGATTTGTCGATTCATTGTAACATAGTTTTGGCACTTATCCTAAATTCTCACAAAAATGTTCTTGGGCAAAATGAAGAGTCAAAATTGTAATTTCTATTTGACTCTTGTCAATACTACATATTCTCAACAAAACATTATATTAATATTTTATACACATAAAAGATACCTAGACCAATCAGATTGTTAATATACATAGATTTAGTCATATAATTAACCTTACATTATGTCTTAAATTGTGTATTTAAGTTTATTATTCATTATTCTCTTTCCTAGGTTGACCTATTGATTCTTTTTTCTATTTTAATTAGATTAATGTATATATATAAAGATGCATATTCTCTTATATATATACAACAAAAACAATGCAATTAATATTTTACCTGCATGATATTAGAGCCTTGTTCTCTGGATTTTTGGGTTATTAATTTGTTTCTGTCTTAGCCAACTTTTGGGTTATCGTAATCATTTCGTAACTTATTCCTGTCTCTTACTCTCATTATCACAATTGATTTGTGACCCGATTGATAACTCTGATTAGTCAGTTTATTTTTTTTTTTTTTGATCCATTCTTCTTCATTTGGAATTATTTTTCCTATGTTTGGATCTTCTTTTGGGTTTCTTGATATGGACAAATCTGAAATTTCCCATCCTATCGGTACTACATTGGATGGTTCTAATTATACGTTGTGATCTCAACGTTTTTTAATTGGACGAAAGCTCTAGCGTATTATTTCTAGTGACATTGCCAAACCAATTCGTGATAATAATGAAAATGATACTAAATATGCTAAACGTCTTGAGAACTAGGATAGCAAAAATCATCATAACATTACTTGGTTTTGCAATACTTCTATTTCATCCATTCATATTCAGTTTGCTGACTTTGATAGCACTAATCCTCTCATTCTCATCGTGAGGCTAGTACTGATTCTCTTTGATAGCAAGCATTGTCTAAAGAACTTTAGATCTTAGAAAAAACTCATACTTGGGACTTAGTCGATCTTCCTTGAGGTAAAATTCATATAGGATGTAAATGGGTCTATAAAATTAAAACTCGCTTTGATGGTTCTGTTGAGAAATTTAAAGCTCATTTGGTTGCTAAAGGTTACACTTAAGAATATGGTATTGATTATGAACAAACATTTGTTCCTATTGCTCGTTTAACCTCTGTCTAGAGTCTTTTAGTTGTTGTTGTAGCTAAACGTTAGCCTCTTTTTCATATGGATGTTAAAAACGCTTTTCTCAAAGGAAATTTGAATCAAGAAGTCTATATGCATCCTCTACCTGGGTATTCTCATCCTCCACTAAAAGTTTCTCTTATTCGTTGTGTTTTGTATGGTCTTAAGTAAGCCCCTTGTGTATGATTTGCTAAATTTAGCTCTAGTATTATACAATTTGGCTTCACCTCCAGTTCTCATGATTTCTGCCTTATTTATTCATCGTACTGACAAGGGTGTTGCTCTTTTACTGCTTTATATGGATGATATGATTATTACAAGTAATTATTCTTTAGTCATTTCTGACTTACAGAATTTTCTCAGTCATCATTTTGAGATGAAAAATTTGAGGTCACTCAATTACTTTCTTGGTCTTGAAGTCTTCTCTAACTCTGATGGGTATTATGTCTCAAGCCAAATATGCTTCTGATTTACTCTCTAAATCTAGTATCACAGACTCATCTACTACTTCTACACTATTAGACACTAATGTTAACTCCATTTGATGGTATACCTCTTTCTAATCCTAGTCTATATCAGTAACTTGTTAGTGGTCTTGTTTATCTTACAGTGACTAGCTTTGATATTGTTTATGCTGTACATATTGTTAATCATTTTATGTTTACTCTGCGAACTACTTACTTTACTGTTGTTCTTCATATTCTCCGGTATGTCAAAGGCACTCTTCTTCATGAACTTCATTTCTCTGCTTATTTCTCATTGATTTTGTCTGAATACTCTGATACTGATTGGGTTGGGGACCCTACTAATCATCGTTTCACAACTAGTTACTATTTCTTTTTGGGTGACTCCCTCATTTCATAGTGCAGTAAGAAGCAAACGGTCAGATCTTGCTCTAGCACAAAATCTGAGTATCGAGCACTTGCTGATGTTACATCTGAACTGCTCTGGCTCTGTTGGTTACTTGAGGATATATGAGTGTTACACACTCCTCTGCTACTACTTTACACTGTGACAATCGTAGTGCCATTCAAATTACTTATAATGATATCTTCCATGAGCAAACAAAATACATTCAGAATGATTGTCACTTTGTTCGACAACATTTCCAACATGACACTTTACAACTTGTTTCGGTTTCTTCTAAAAATCAAACCACTGATCATTTCATTAAAGCTAATCTTTCCGAACGGTTCAATTTTTTAATTCGCAAACTCAAATTGGTCTCTACTATCCCACCTTGAGTTTGAGGGGGTGTTAATGTTTATAGATTTAAGCAGACAATTAGCATTACATTATATCTTAGATTGTGTATTTAAATTTATTACTTATTATTCTCTTTTTTATTATAACTAGATTGACATATTGATTCTCTTTTCTATTTTAACTAGATTGAGATATATATATATATATATATATATAAAGATGCATATTCTCTTGTACATATACAACAAAAACAAGCAAATTAATATTTCACTTACACAGATTTAGCCTTGATTGGATTGATCAAGCTCCTTGAGTTTACCACTTGTTGCTAGCTTGATTTATGAACTCTTGTTCAAAATCGACAAAGTAGGACCAGAGCTGTTATACGAATCGAGTCAAATTCGAATTGATTGCGAGCCGTTCGATCAACAGCTGACTCAACTCGAGTTTAATTGAATTCGAGTCGAGTTTGATTAATAGAATTTTAGACTCAAAAACTCGTCAACTAACTTGATAACTTATATTAATATATATTATATATATGTATTATTATAATATAAAAATAAAATAAAATAAAATATATTAATATATTATAAAAAATTGAGTTTTCAAGTCAAATTCAAGCAGTTTATTATACAATCTCATAAAACTCGAGTTTGAGTTCGAATTCAAGTCGGGTTAAAAAAACTCGAATTCATATTTGAATAGGATATTTTTGTGTTAAGTTGGCAATCTTGTAATTATATTCCTACCCACCCGCTATACGGTTGGAATGTTCATAAATCTACCTAACAAATTATAAAATGTACAACTCTTAAATCTACATAATAAATTATAAAGCGTTTATATCAGCAAATAAATATAATAATTTATGTATAAACTATCTAATAATTTATGTATAATGTTTTTTTTTTCCAATTATGATTTTATTTCATTTTTAAAGGCAAAATCTTATATAATCTCTGTTTGGATTATTACATTTTAAGAAAATGACGACTTTGATTTCCTTTATCTTTTTTATTCGAGAACTAACATGTTTATTTACGGCCATGATTTCATTTTTTTAAGAAAAAGTCTTATATAATCTTTGTTTGGATTATTACATTATGCTCAATTTTAGACATTTAAACAGAAAAGGAGAAGGGAGAGCCGATGCTTCCCTCGCCGAATTTGGGCATCCGATGAGAAAAGAAATGCAAAAGCTTTTAATGTGTCTGAGAGAGAGAGAGAGAGCCACCTGAGTTGTACGGCCAAGAAAGTAGGAGGAGAAGTAACAAACCATTCCGCACGTGTAACGACCAGGCCCTCCCAGTCACCGTGGGCGCCGATTCGCTTCTGCGCCCGCCAATTACTTACAAAACCACATCACCTACATTCTCTCTCTCTCTCTCTCTCTCTCTGATCCGATAAGACCGGCGAATGCTCTCCCTCCATTTCTGACCACTTTCTCTCTCTCTCCCCCCGTAATCTCCTCGGACTATGTTGATCCTCTCCTCCTCCACATCTTTCCTCACTCTTAGGGTTTCCTTGTCTCTCTCCTCCACTCCTTTCATTTCGTCCTCCTCCACCGCTTCTTCTTTCCCATTATTTCTTTCTTGCACTCCCCCAGTTCGTTCTTTTTCCTCAGTGTCCAGCTTAAGGTCGCGCAATAACAAGGGTCCTTGCGTGGTTCTCTACTCCTCTTCTTCTCCAATGGCAGAAATGGTTGATGATGCCGTTACTGTTCCCTCTGAAGATAACAACGAGGAGAACCCTTGCCGTTCAATTCTTGATATTGATTCCGAAGAAGGTCTGTTCACCTTTCTTTATTCACTATGCTTTAATGTCTCATTTTTTTAATTGTTTTCTAATTTTAGGTGCTCTTTATGCTTCTTGATTTGCTTTCTTGAATAATTTAGGATGTTGTTCATTTTGAATGGCAATTTAGTTGTCTTCATCTGCGTTTTATGCTTAATTTCTTTTGCTACTTTGACTGAAGAATGGTGGCGATTTCGGCTCTGCATGCCTAGATTTGGGGTTTAGGGTTTCTAATCTGGTAATATAGTTGGTTGCTGCTTAGATTTTTCGCTCCACGTATTTAAGAAGGTATGTGGCTTCTCATTTTTGAACTCTCCTCGCACTACAGTCTTCATAATCAACCTATGTCTGGTATATTCGTGTGATTGGGAATGAAGTATTTAGTTCGGTAACTGAAATTGTTACTATTTGGGGATACTTGTTATTTGTTAGTGGTTCTAGCTTGGTGATCAGATTTTGCTTTATTGGACAGCTCACCGTGTTGTAATCTTGAATGTTTACCTCAAAGAAGATTGTTCTTTCTTGGCCTTTCTGAATGTTTCAATTTTCACATTTTCTAATGGAGGACATGTATATGGTTTGGCTTGTAAATGATTGACAAAAAAATTTATAGGACCAATGTTGAAAGGTGTTTCTAGAACTGGATTTTTGAAAATTTGTAGAATTATGCATGGCTTTGTGGATCTTGAATGGAAACTTTTGTTGACTTCTAGGATGCTCTGCTCCTCACTCACACATTATCAACTTTTTCTAAAAATTTGAGGACATTTTTCCAATTGTATAAATAAATGAAATCTATATAGTTCAGTATAGTTAGTATGATATTCAAATGAAGCTGTTTTGTAATTAGGTAGGGGTCAGGTAGTCTGCAAGATTTTAGTAAGCAAAAGGTGCATCTAACTCAAAAATTTTTGTTGCTATTTTCTAATAATATCATGCTATAATCATAAACTAGTTTATGTGTTTGAGGGTGGCCATTCAGGCGTGTACTGGACCGCAGATTAGCCTGTGCATGCCATGGCATATCTTATCTCCATTTTCTTCCTTGCTTTGTTGTATGAATGTGTCGTGTTGCAAACTGTGTCTGATCTTGTTCATACCTTGTTTCCTTGTCCTTGTTCCATAGAGTTGGCTCTCTTTTTTGTTCTTTCTTGTTCTCTGAATATTATTGAGGGATTGATTTGCTTCGTTTGTGTGATGTATTTTTTCTTTTGTTTCCTTTTCTCTTCTCCTTTGTCTTAGTAATCTATTGTTTTCCCTTGTACTTCTCTTCCCTTCTAATATATCTTTTTTGTTATGTTTCTTTTTCCATCCATGTATAGTTATTAAGTTGAATAAATGGAAGTTACTTTATGAATGGAGAGGGAATGAAAGAAGACCATGAGACACGTTGTTATTGCACATGATAAGTAAGGTAGGAAGTGAATATGACTGTGATTAGGGGTGTAAAGGGTTCGGTTCGGTTTGGTTTAGTGTCTAAACCGAACCGAACCGAACCGAAAACCGAAATTTTAAAAAAAATTAAACCGAACCGAATTTAGGTTTAAACCAAATCGAACCAAAAAAATTCGGTTCGGTTTGGTTTGGTTTGGTTTAATCGATTTTTTTTTTTTTTTCCATTTGCTATTTTTTTTTTTAGGTATAAGGAGATATCATTTATCATTAATGTGTAAAAAACATGAGTTTTCTTTTCTTTTGTCCAAATATAATATTTTTAGAACTATTTAAGGTTTAACTTTAAGAATACTGTTAAATTGGTTTAGATTTTAAAATAATATTTTTTTATTTAAACCATATCAAGAATAATTTTGAAAAAAAATATTCTTATGAATAATATTTTTTTAAAATAATATAACCTAATCTATCATTTTAATATCATAAAAATATAAGAAAAAAATTAATTAAATTAGATTTTTTAATATAAAAATATTAAAATAATAATAGTTCGGTTCAAACCGAACCGAACCGAATTTAAAAAATAAAACCGAAACCGAACCGAATTGAAAAAATAAAACCTAAACCGAACCGAAATAATTTCGGTTTGGTTCGGTTTGAATCGAAATTTTTTTTTTTAAAGAAAAAAACCGAACCGAACTGAAAATTTCGGTTCGGTTCGGTTCGGTTCGGGTTAACGGTTTAACCCAAACCATTTACACCCCTAACTGTGATTCTAAGCTTTACACAAAGCATCATCTATCTTAAAAAAGCAAAGATTCTTAGCCGGTGGAAAAGGTAAAAATGTTATACATGCCTGTATCTGGGAAATGTTAAATTGGGGTTCTTGAACCAAATTTAAAGGGTAAGTACAACCATCTCATGTTGGGTTCCTACTTGTAGGATTGCTTAATCGGATTGAGATGGAAACACAGGCTGGAAGACTGCCTCCAAACACTGCTAAGGCATTGATAGACTTGTATCACAATTACCACAATGCGGTAAATAGATCTTTCTAATGTTTGCTGTACCTCCTACTTGTAATTATCATCATTGATATCATCATCTAAACATCACTAATGTTACTTTTCATTGTGCTTTGTGCCCTGTTTGTTTTTCTAAGTCCTTTTTTCCTTCTTAAAAAACACATGGACAAGGACCAGATATCTTCCTATAAGATAATAGGGAAAAAATTAAGAGCTCTTAACAGTGTTGAAAAAGATAAGGCTTTTAATCTGTCTAATATTTTAAAGAAATGCTACCTTGAAACCTCACTGTGGCTACATCCTCAAAAGACTGTATTCTTACATATCATAGAGAGAGCTGGTGTTCTTATAACACATGGTGGTAATATTGTTGAATTCCAAGGATAGTATTTTCATATAGAGGATTTTTTTTTTTTTCCCCTTCCATATATGGTGGTGATACCGTCTTGGCCTTTCAGCTTTATCTTCAGAAACACAATTTGGAAATTAAATCTATACTTGATGACTAGGTATTAATGTGTTCCTATGAGGCACAAGTACTCTGAATAGAACTTTTATCCGTATCTGATGCATATGGATTATGTGCACTAATCAACTTGTTGCTTAATTTGTTTTAGATCTATCATGGTGTATCTGTCATTACATTAACATCATTCCCTTTAACTGCGGTATGTTGTCTAGCTACTTATTACATACGTCAGTGGATACCTGATTTTATTCCTTGAAATTTTGGATGCTTTTGTTAATTTAGATGTGTTTTAGAAACTTTGGATCCTGGAATTACTTGCGTTGGTGCTATATGGATTGCTCTTTTTCTAACTCAAAATTCATATAAAATGATGAGATATTTCAAATAACCCTCTTGTAATTTGATGGGATTTTAAATTACCCCATGTGGTTTCAAAATCATCAATTTGTCCCTTGAGGTTGAATCTTTGGCAAGTTGCCCCCCGTGATTGGCATTTTCCTCCCCCCTCCCCAGTGGGTTTCTCCCTCACCTCCTCCATCAAGAAAATACACGTGTAAAGTTTTTGGAGTTTTAAATCATGTGAAAAATCCATGTGTTCACCCAAAATTTAGAAAAAGAAAAATCACTCCACATAATTGAAGAACATCCCCGCTCATCTCTCTCTCTCTCGTCTCTCTCTTCTTCTTCTTCTTTCTCATCTTTCTTTTTCTTTCTTTTGCAACTCATGAAGACCATCCCCCTCCCTCTCTGAAATTTCTTGATTTTTCTTAGTTTTTCTCCTCCATTATACCCTCAACACAATCTTTACATCATCAACGGCCCATCTTCTTAATCAATTTCACCCAATTCTTGCTAGAGAAGCACCACCGCATCACCACCACCATTGTTGCTGATGGTAAGCTTTTGTCCTACCCAAAAATTAAAGCTCAGTTTTGATTATTTTCAACCCACTAAACATGACTAGAGTCTTGTTTAACCTCAATGATCTCTATATATCGAGTCCATATCTTCATTTTCCCATCTGCACCATAAACATTAACTACTGCCCACCGATAAAGAGTTTCATTTCCCTCAAATTGAAGCTCAATTATGAGTTTTTCAATCTTTTGAGTTTATTTAGAGTCTTAATTCTTCTTTTCAACATTTGTCGCTTCTAATTTCTGGTCACCACTTGGGTTTCATATTCCTTCGCCGTGAACTTCCATCACTGCTGCTGCAATGCTTGGACAAGTTGCATTTTTACCGCTACAAAACAAGCCTGGTGTCATTAAACAAGTGCAAGGAAAGTCATTTTATTTTCATCATCAACTTTTGTTCCATCATCAAGGGGCAGGGAGAGAGTGAGAGGGAGAAAGAGAGGAGCAAGTGAGGGGATTCCTCTATTATCACATGGACATCCTATTCAATGCGTATAATTTTTAGGAGCGTTTTTGGAAAATGCCCAAAAATACCTCTAAAAGTTGAAGAAATGCCCATAAATGGGTAAGTATATAGGCATTTCTTTGAACTTTTTCACTGCCTCTCTCTCTCTCTCCCTTTTCCTTTATTCTCTCTCAGCTCTCTCTCATGTCTCACCTACAATCTCTCTTTTTCCTTTCATATCAAACTAGTATTCTAATTGATTACCAAATCAAAAACGAAAATTGAGTTAACAATTCTTCTCTGAGATGATGACGACGATGATGGTGATGATGTTAATGTTGGATTCAGGAGATGGAACAAAAAAACTGATGGTGAAAAATCAAGTTTGATGATGGGAGAATGTTCTCTCTGAACTTAATCGAAGGATTGGGCAACATAAGTGGTTTGAGTAGGGGGGGGGAGAGAGAGAGAGAGAGAGAGAGAGAGAGGGACTCACAGAGGATGAAGGAGAAGAGATGGAGTGCACTTCATGCGCAGGTGAGAGAGAGATGATTAAGTGAACCTGTAGATTTTTTATGTGGTTTATGTCTCCAAAAAATTTCCACGTGCATTTTTCTTGGCAGAGGGGGTGACAGAGAAAGCCATACGGGGGCAAAAAAGGGGGGGAAACATGCCAAAGGTGTCAATCTCATGGGGCAAATTAACAATTTCGAAACCACATTGGACAATTTAAAATCTTGTCAAACCACAGGAGAGTTATTTGTAATTATCCCTAAAATGATTTTATATTCCTGTAAAACAGTCTAAAACCATATGAAAACATAAAAGTTTAATGTGATTATTGAGAGTACAAAATTGCAGCTCAACAACTACCCAGACCACCTATTATCTCTTGTTAAAAACTGCCCATCTGTCTCTCTTTATCTAAAATCACCAGATGTTTCCCGTGTGGGAGCAGACATCTAATAATGATTATAGATGTACAAATAAAAACTATAGCCATGAGAAATCATTACTGTCCTTTCTTGAAGATTTATGTGTGGCCACGTCCATGTTGCATTATGTTCACATCATGTATTCCTGTCCTTGCATTATAGTTGCACACGTTTAGATTCATGTGCTCTCATTTATGACTACCATATTCCCCTTCATTGTATGTTATCAGTTGCTTTTCTTCTCTTTCTTCTTTTAATTTTGCTGCTTGTGGGATTAGCATAGAAAAGTTTCACATGATATGGTAAACTTTGTAAGTCACCACTTTTCATGTTTTTGAGTGGAACTTATTTTCAGATATACAATTGGGTAGATGTGGAAAAGTTGGAACTACTGTGACTTTGTCTCTAAGTAACCAAAACATGCTTTAAGCTTGCAAAAATGAAACTAGGGATACACGTTTCCTTGTTTGGATGACATATGTTCAAATGCCTTAAGAGTTGGGCATCTCAGACTGTATCAGGATATCCATCTGTTCATGGAGTCTTAATGCATTCAGTGTCATCCTTCAGGTTACTGGAAGTGGGATCCCCAATGCGAAAGAGGTTGTAATTTCAAACAATGCTGCAGAATTTGATCGTGTTTTGTTTGATGCCCAGGTAATACCATGGAATGAGAATTGTCTTTTTTGTAGCTCATATCATGCATGTGGAATGTGAAGGATATACCTAGCATTTTTTATGCACCTATAATATGAGGATTTGCCTGACCTTTCAGAAACCTTTTGAATTTCCTTCATACCACAAGGCGCTGCGAGAGCCTTTTGACTATTACATGTTCGGTCAAAATTTTATCCGCTCTCTAATCAATTTCAGGTGGGTCCTATTTGCTTAAACTCTTCATGAAAAATTTGTTTAGCCGTTCTTTGTCCAATCAGTTTGTTGAGTACATTGTCAATAGTGGCATAGATTATCCCTATTTCTTACTCAAGTGATTGAACTGCTAACAGTGCTGGGCTAAATTTTGTGGGTGCTGAACTTATTGAAACCTGAAGAATGAGCCTGTCTGTGACAATTGTGATGATAATGAAGCTGGAATAGTTGGAAGGATGTTGAAATGTGATACCTATTACCTCATTAAGTAGTCTTTTTTCTTAACTAATAAAGTGATCACTGATTGCTGGACCCAGTGGAAAAAAAATATGGTCCATTGATGGCTAATAATGATCTACTCGTGTCTCATTAACTAATTCATGTTATTAGGGACAGTTAACTGTTGAAATGGATATGTTTTGAGGACCAAGTAAGCACATAATGTTTTGGATGGGAAATACAGGATTGTTGATGACCTTTCTAGATCTTACATGAAGTTGCTTGCCTATAGAAAGGAATAGGTTTTTCAAGATAATTTTAGGTCTCAATGAGATTTGAAAGTCTGCAAAGCTGGTATCCTTAAAGCATCCCTTTTAGAGCTCGATCATTGTGAAACTCATGCTATTTCCCTTTAAAGTTGAAAATTGTCTCTAACTTAAGATATATGAATATCTCATTGAGGCAAATCTTTAACAAGCTCTGTTCTGGGACCATGCAATGCCCGCATTAGTTTGTATCTTGTCAGTTGTCACCATTTTCATTTTTTTTTCTTTGCTCCCAAAAAGCTCGCTTTACTGCTTTGTGGATAGCAGTTGACCATTTTTATGTTGGTTGCTTTAAGTTGGTATTGTTTTATGTCAGTGTCATTATGAGAATCCTGGTTAATTTTATTTTGATGCATGAACTTTTAATCTGTTAAACAGGTACAAAAGCTTTCTGGAATAGAAAGTATCACTCCATTATTAACTCTACTTACGGCACAAAACACCTTTTTTAGTAATAAATTTATTTCTTTTAACTAGACAGTCATTTTATTGCCTTCCTCAATCACTACTTGATGTAGGACGATTTTGGTGGATTTTAGGACTTAGGGTTTCTTTATAGCTTGATTTGACAAAAAATTGTAAATATTCAAAGAGTTCTCTTGGAACAAACATGGCAAGTAAATTGAAAGGAAAAGAGTAGTATATAGGAAGAATGAACATACACTTACTAGTGTCACACTAGTAGATCTAGGGCAAGAAAACATCATGGATTTTGGGGTTTGAGAGACCTCAAAGCAGTATTGCTAGAAAATTGAAATTCTTATTCAACCTTTCATAATAAGTTTACAAACCTTTAAATAGACAATTAAGCTTAAAGAAATAGAAACTTTTGGTAAAACTAAAGTTCTGAAACTTTTCAATAATTCTAAACAACTCTAATAATAAAGAAAGATAGAAAGAACTTTCTAAATACTACACACAAATATGAAATAACTTGGGGAATAAACTTCTAAAAAGAAAAAAAGAAAGGATCCTGCTACTGGAAAAAGTGTTCTTACGGTACTCTTCATTACTAACTTTTATAATCTTACTCAAGCTCCCAAAAGAAGGATGATCAACGGCTGGATCTTTGATCCCCATCACTACTAATCTTTTGTATGATGCCTTGTTTCCCATCAAACCAAGCTTATGCTTCATGTTGTTTTAGTTATATGATTTGATCAAATTCAACTTTGCTTCTCCTTATTGTCTCTTTATTTCTTTTGGGTACTCTTTTTGGTCTCAGTGAATCATATGTTGGAAACATCTCCCTTTTCCATGAAATTGAAGAGAAGCTTAATCAGGTACTTATATAAATGTCTCAGTCCTATATCATCTTTGGAGTTACTTTCTAGCGCTTCAGTCTTGTGCAGTTTGAAAGTTTCTCTTCTTTTTTGAAAATTTATTATTTTTCCATTTTGTCCTTTTGGTTTAGCTAATTCCATGGGTAATGTAAACCGGCATGTCTTCTTCATATTACTGATTCCTTCTATAGCCAATAGATTCAATGGGCATGGTAATCATCTCATTGAATAATCTGTCACAAGTTAGGGGTTAAAGAAACACGGCTAGATTATGATGTGCATGCTATGGGCAGTGGAATCACACTCCCCCAGGCTTTTTTCTTGGCTTTGTTCCTTCCCTTATTTGATTGACTTTTTTGATCTCTTCGGCAAGTAATGCTTCAGGAAGTCTGCAAGACCTCTTTCCGTAGATTTGAAGGTTCTTGGATGGTAATTGAGATTAGTAGTTGTGAGATTTTTCCGTTTCTGTTGTTGCATTATTTGGTGAATAGGATTGCTGGGACTGAGATGGATTAGTAGTTACAAGACTTGTTCATTCATGGCTTTAAATTTATTTTTATTTAGTTGGATTATAATGTACTACTGAGCCATCTCAAGAGGAAGCTCATGGATTTTTTAAATTATATATATATATATTTGAGTTGGGGAGATATTAATTTATGATAGTTGATCGAAGTTTGGGATGGTGAGTGAGGAGATCCGATGGCATCAGAGGCACCAATAGATTCAGATGAGGGCCCAAAAGAACGAGGGATGAGGTAGGAAAAAAATATTGGAGTTTGCAACCTCTCTAAGGAATGGCTTCATCTAGAGTTATATGACAGTGAAATTTGATTCATGCTTCTGCTCTTAAATGGTTGGCCTTTAAGTTCTTCCCCTCCCCTCCCCTCCCCTGCTCTAAGTTTGAGATTTTGGAACATTAGTACAGTATGATGATTCCAACATACTGTCACAATATGGATGCATAATGTGTTGTCCAAGCAGTTTCCTTTGCTGGTTCTTTGTATGTTATTTGATTTTTCTTTTTTTTTTTTGGGATAAGAAAAGAAATATTATTAGGAACAAGAAGAATGTACAAAGATCCCAAGGATAAGAAATCCTCGGAAAAAAAGAAAAAGTAAACAAAGCAAAACAAAAGGAGAATTATTCTCCAAACCAGTATGAAACCCCTGGGGCTACAGTCCACACTGACAATTAAAACTTAGTCTAAACCCATAAAAAATAGGAGCAATTAATTTCTATCAAGATTAGTTATTCCTTTTTTCCAAACCCCAAATTTGCCCTTCTCCAACCACCTACAACTCACTTGAGCTCCCCCAATATGAATCTAAAAGGACTTCTTACCTCCTCTCAACTATTTAATCCTTTTTTCTTTTGGTATTATAGACCAAAAGATCTGGCTTGGCATCTATGGGGACAATGATAGGCTCAGAAAACTTCAAATCTAATTTGTCAATAAGAGATTTTTTCTGGTTTCTATATTATTTTTTTTCTAATAGCAAGTACGGGAGGTTTCCCTAAAATTGAAACATTTTGGGCTTCATTCTGAAACTAAGATTGAAACAGCTGACTGAACCTCTTCTAGAAAGCCCTCATAATCTGATTCACTTGTGATATCATTCTCAATTTCCATATTTTCTTCCAAAAACATTTCATTCTCAAATCCTGTAAAACTTCGTAAATCGCTCTCTGATTTTTAGCTGGAAAACCTCTCAAACTCATGCTCTGCCCCTATAATCAGATTCAACGACAAATTTTTTTGATTCAACTATTGACTATGAAGAGGCAATGATCAACCCTTTCAGAAAAAAAAACGACTTCTTAACACCTCCCATTTGGGATCCACATTTTAACCTTGGCAAACCCACTTTGATTTTATCAATCAAAGCATGCATTACTTTTTTGTGACTCCGAGGGCCTTCTGTTGTGCTCTTCATATTTGGAACAGCTGCAGCAATTAAACTCGAATCTTCTGCCCTCATTGATGTCGAAGAACGAGCCTCCTTCAATGAAAGACCTTCATATTCAACCTTTTCTATCTGCTTCAACTTCATTTCAACTCCAAGGTGAGCCTCACATTGGACCTCAACAGCTTAAGCACAACTCCTAATATCAGCAATGAAAGAAGACTGATTCAACCTTTAGCTCTCCACTTTGGACCCAGTCGAACCCATCAAACTAGAATTCTCATCATAAGACTGATTCATCTCCTTCTTCTCGGACGAATAATCTACTGGAACAAGAAATCCATTCAAACCAACAAAATAGAAACCTGTTGCAACTGTTGCATCCTCACCTCAGTTGCTGTTGTTGGGAAATCAGCCCTTAAGGAGAAAAGGCATTAATTGAATTCACAGTAGGCGCAAATGGAGAAGTTGGCATATGCTGCTTTGTCCCAGGGGGTTCTTTCAACTAAAGATTTAGTTCAGTTGATGAAGGAGAAAATGCATCAATCTGCATTGTAATTGTGGTTGAATAATGTTCAGGAGACTGATTCAAGGCTTTCTCCGTGATTGGCTGACCGTCAGAAGTTGATTTCCAAGTTTCCATGGATGTCAATGTCGGATTTCCATGGACCTTTGCAGATCGTAACTCCTCTCTTGGATCTGTTTTCGCCCACCGGGTCATGACCCAACCTGGATTCATTAAGTATAGTTGACTGGACCTGTATTTTAACCTAAATGAACTTGCCCCTTTTTTCAACCTTGGGTTCATTGTTAACCCAGGAATGCCGGCCCACCTTTTCCTTGGCCCAAAAAACCAAATGAGGCCATCGCTATTTAAACTAATCTTGAGCCCAAACCCATGTATTCTCTGCATCTTCTTCTTCGATTGCCTCCAGAATTCATGCGTGAACTGCTCCTTTTCCAAAAATAATGGACAACCAAAACGCCCAACATCCTTAAAATTGAAATTTGAATTAGAGTTCCCAATCAAACTCCGTAATTCCAGTCCTCAATTTTTCCATCTATTCAATCTCCCTCCTTTCTCAGTCCACTGTCGCCAAAATCAGGGGAAAAAAATGTTTGACCTTCATCTGCCATATAACATCTCATTCTGGTGATCCCCTTTCACCACATCAACCCATGATCGCAACATATTTTTATACTTATTGAAGTTCTGATTGCTAAATAATCTTGCAACAGGAAGATTTTCTGGAACTCCATCATACCTCTGACATCTTCTCCTTCTCTAATTGACTGCAATGGGGTCCCAAAATATTCTGCCTGAACTTCTGTCACGAGGAGGTCCCCAAAATTTTATGCCATTCTCAACGTCAAAGCTTCCAGGATTTGTCTTCCAACTTGAAGTCATGAGAGGTCCAAGGATTTGTCATTCACACAAGGCAGACAAATTTTGCTGCTAAACTCCCGAATAGTAGATAATCTCCAAGAAAGTGCCACCATTATTGCTTTTCCTACTCACCCATTGCTCTCTAAACACCTCCACTTGAAGCTGGTTAATCAAGTGGCTTAAGATTTTATCCAACAGGCCACTCAACCACCAAGCACAATCTAACCCTAAAGAAACGAGGCTAATACATCTGCCTTCTTTATTTTCCACCAATTGACAGCAACCAGAAGCATTCCTGATGGGGCGAACCTCAAAAACCTTTGATTCGATACTAAAAATTGGCATAAAATCACACAAAGGCTAAAAATTGGCATAAAATCACACAAAGGTTATTTGATTTACATTTAACTGACTTACATTATGCTTGTGAAATCTCAGTATAGCAAAGATGTCTCTACTGGTTATGGATTACTGTGACCAACCTTGTTTGTCCTTGGCTTTGCTTCATTATTTGTTTTCTTCATGAACCACTCATGTTCAGGGGTTATAGGCTTCATGCATCTTAGCCATTTTTTTGATATCTTGTTGCTATTCAAAGACATGCTATTGGTCATTCCACGACATTAATCATGATTTTTTGGCATGCAGGGCCATAATGTTGTCTTGTTCTCTAACCACCAGACAGAAGCAGATCCTGCAGTCATAGCATTACTACTTGAGAACACTCATGCTCGTATTGCTGAGAACATGGTGATCTTTCTCATATAATCTTTGGAAGTGCAAAATGGCATTGGAATTGCTCTTTTGGCCAAATTCTAATTTTTTTCTTTTTCATGCAGACCTATGTTGCAGGTGATAGAGTCATAACAGATCCACTTTGCAAGCCTTTTAGCATGGGAAGGTATTGAGTAAATTTCTCCATGTGGCACATGCTTGTACACTGTCTGTTTCTTAATAATCTAATTTTGTATCATCCTAGGAATCTTATATGTGTCTACTCAAAGAAACACATGTTTGATGTTCCTGAGCTTGCTGATATGAAAAGAAAAGCAAATATCCGAAGTTTGAAGGAAATGGCTGTACTTTTGAGGTACCTCTACTACATCTCTTTATTTTGATGTACTTGGTTTTGTCGCTTTACTCTATTTATCGTTTCAATGTTTTTCACCAAGGAAGTTTTTGAGCACAAAAGCAACAAAGGAAGAAAATCCACAAAATATGCGACATCTACAGCAGAATCAAGGGACTAAGATAAGAGCCAAAAAAAAAAAAAAAAAATTCAGATTTTTAAAAAACTGTCCAATGAAACCCCAGGACTTTATCAATCCCTAAAATGTCCTCCTATTTTGTCCCTCCACACCTACCAAAAAATGGCTAGGGGGAGCAACCTATGGACTTCCCTTTGGTGGTGACTTACTGTAGATATGTTTGACTGCTTCTGTCCTTGTTCTCATTTAAGTGTCAGTGTTCAATGCTCTGTGACCAATTCAGTTGTGTGAGGAGATGATGACTATGCCACATACTATCTCTGCAGGGATCTTAAAGTCGAACTAATTTTCTCCTAAATTAATGATTGAGATCTGCTATAGGCTTAGGGTGGAATTTCATCTCACTTAAACTCCTATTTTGTTTAATAGCTAAAATCATGGGATCATTCATCCATTAAATATGGGGAAGATGAAAATAAATGAAGCTTCAAATCTACTAAGTCATTTGAGACTTCTATGGGCAGTTCAACTTTCCAATCAATCTCTACTTAATTTGGGGGAATTTGTTAGATAAATTGTGAGAACCATTGTCCTTCCATATTACTTGCTTTTATTTTGCCTACAAGTGATCTCTACTTAATTTGGAGGAAGTGTTAGATAAAATGTGAGTAACATTGTCCTTCAAATTACTTGCTTATATTTTGGCTGGTCATATGATATACCACTGGACCTTGTTGCAGTTTCTTCTCCATGCTCTAACTGTTTTTTTCTTTTGGAAAAATTATATGTACCCACATTGAAGTTGTGGTTTGGAGTTTGAGAGGCCGAAAAATTTTAAACCGTGGGAGATTTTAGGTTGAATATTGGTTAGTCATTGCAGAATATATAGTTGAAGGAAGCTTGGTTATTTAAAAAAAAAACTGCGTCAAGTTGGTTGAAAAGATTGAGATCAAGTACATTAAGAATGTAGAAATGGAGATTCCTTCGCTACTTCCTCACAAAATCCAGTTTAATTAATTTCTCAGATTGAGGTGTTATGACAGATGCAATGTCCTCAAATTGGTTGAAAAGATTGAGAGAAAGTACATTAAGAATGTAGAAATGGAGACTCCTTTTCCACTTCCTCACAAAATCTGGTTTTATTAATTTCGTAGATTGAGGTGTTACGACAGATGCAATGTCCTCAATTTAGGTTCTTAAGCATTTGGGATGTTCTTTGGTTAAAATTTGATGCTTGTCAATTTATTAAGGCTCTAGGGTGTACCTCTTTGGTCAAAAGAGATTATTTTTCAACATGTGGCCTCAACATGTGGTATTGCTTGTTGTTTGCATGACAACTGAACCTGGAATTATGAACTCGAGGGGATGGGGTTACTTGTGGTTTGGTCCTTTCCATAATCCTTGACTGATTAGATGCATGCTTGCTGAGTTCTAAGGTTTTAATGTTTGCAAGGATGCAAAAGTTATTCAGGACCAGGAGTGATTGGTAATTGCAGTTTTGTGCCATATTTGGATGGCCTGAGAGGAATTCTGGGATTTTAAGGACTTAGTGTTCCTTTGATCATTGATAAAGGCCCCAACTAGAAAAGCTGAGGTTAGTTCAGCTAAGGTTAAGTGTAACATCTCAATACAAAATATTATCAATATAATGACAATTTAAATGTCTTTTACATGGAAATTTGACTTCTACTTACAAAACACTATGTTTCCTACAAAGAGTTTTTCACTTTTGTTGTACAATATTACACTTGGAATTAAAAAAGAAAAAAAAAAAGTAAGCTCTACTAACCTCATCTCAGCTTTCCCAAATGGGGCCATAGTCGTTTTCTTAATATCTCTTGTCATATTCCTTTGGTCATATTAATAGGGATTGGGAAGCCTTTTTGTGTTGATTGTTTCAATTATTATTTCCTTGCAGGGTGACTTATCATCTCTATGATTAGTGGTTGCCACTATGGGGGCTGTGTTCACTTCTAGCAGCAATTTTAAAATGCCACTAAAAATCTTCAGAATGTTGTTTTTTCCTAGAAATTATAACTTTTGCCATTTTCCCCCTACATATTATACTTTGTCCCCACTAAAATAAATTTCTGGTTGGTAAGTGTGATAAAATGGTGAGTTTTTTAGGTGATTTAAAGTGCTGCCCTATTTTCTTCTCTTATCAAAAGAAATAAATAAGAAACACAATATTGTGCTTATTTGACTTAGCAGGGACCAGTAATATTACATTTTGAACCTTTGAATTGCATGTGATACTGATGTTCAGAAACAGCTTGGATAATATTCTACTAAAGAATTGGCATATCGAGGGTGTTTCTATTGATGACAATTTTCTGGTCAAAGATAAATAGATGCTAACCAATTTGATTGTTAGGGGTTGCATGTCTAATAACCAGCTGAGAGTTAGAACCTGGAAAAAAATCACCATTCCTGAATTTTCTCTAGGTACAAAATTTATTGCAAAAATTGAGCTAGAATTTCTCAGTTCCTTGTTGAATGTTGAAAATACCTCGTGTGCCATTTATGACTTGTTAATGGCAATCTGGCCTAATGCCAAACTTTAGTATTTTAGGTGCTTATTTATCAGCTCTGGTTAAAACAGCCTCTTGCACCTTTTTATAAGGCAAAAGGAAATAATATCATTAATCTAAATGAATGTTGAAAATTTTGTTTATGAGGATGATATATCCTTCAAGAAGAATAATGACTAGAATAATCAGTTATAAGGGGCATTCAATCCCTATTGATATCACAAAAATAATAGCCCCAAAAGTGCAGCCGCAGCTGTGGCCAAAGAGAATGAAAACAACAATGTTATAGCACAATAAATCACTAGGAAGACTGTGATCTTTGAAGATCCAAGCATTCTTAGCAGAAGTTAAACACCATAAGGTTGCCATTAATAATGTAAAAACTTATTGTGCTCATACGGATGCCTAGTAAAAGGAATAATTTACAGATGATAGCCACACAAGCACATGAAAGTAAAGGTTATTTTGGGCATTCATGAGCATTGAAGCAGAGTTCCCTGATTTGTATTTCACAAGCAATAGGATTTTTATCAGTTTATATTTGGGTATTAACAAGCCCTTTGTATTTTTATTATGATCAAACTGAACTTTTCCATTGAACTGTCAACTCTGCCTGCATTCACTTAGTTCTAGTTCATCGTTTGTGTTGCCAAAATCTACTTTGTTAAAGGAAAAACTTCATTTTCCCTCATGTGGGTTGGTCCCAAATCACTTGATCTTAATCTATTTCTGTGGCGATGACGTGGCAAATCAAACTTGATGCACTTTATGTGTGGAAATGCCTTTGCGACCGTGGCCATACCACTACCGGTGCCTCCACCAAAATCCACTGGCAATCCAATGTGGCCGACTAATCTCCATATCCTTTAATAACAGCCTTAATCATAATCTTAGCGATACACAACATCGAATCATTAAACAATTTATTAAACTCCAGAATTTTAGCCGCAAAATCTCAAATCCCACAGCGATGAGCCTTCTCAAAAGCTAAGCCGCCTTATTTCATGCATTGGCTGAAGCAATGCCACGGAGCCAACTGCCACTGATGTTTCTGCAGTAGAATCATCGGCATGAGGCTCAGCTGGGTTCGGTATTGTGCAGGTGCCATTTTGACAAGCTGGTTAGGCCATAGCGCAAAAGATTACTCTATGCATCCTTTCAGTTCTAGTTCATCGTATATGTTACCAAAATCTACTTTGCTGGAGGGAATCTTCATTTTGTCCCCTTGTGGTTTGGTTCCGAATCACTTGACCCCAATCTATTTCTGCCCCTCTTTATGATCCAGCCTATCTTTGCCACTGGCCAGAGCTTTTCTATGATTGGATACAGTCTTCCACAAACTTGTTATGCTTTTTATATTTGGTCCTAAAAAGTTGTCTATGCTTTTTCCATGATTGAAGTTTTCTTGAATTTGCTTCATTTATGTTGAAGGTGCTATAATTGTTACTGCATTGCCTTCTGATTTAATAAATATATATGTAGGGGTGGGTCTCAAATTGTATGGATTGCACCAAGTGGTGGTAGGGACCGTCCAGACCCTGAAACAGGAGAATGGTATCCTGTAAGTTCTTGTCCATTGAAGTCCAAAAACTTGGACATGGTGAAAATAGTTTTCTTATTTACTTTGAGTTCATTACCTATGTATATCTACTCATGATAGGATTCTCATTTTCTTTTCAGTTGCTGTCTTTGAGCTCTAGATAATCCAACACTTAATATTACATGCCAATTTATATTTTTTGAATAATTTTTTCAGCCATAAAATCATACATTAGGTATCATCATATTGCTAATTTTGACATTTTAAAATATATGTTTTTATATATTTTTCAGTCACTTTTTATAACTCTTAGGGCCATGTGTGGGACATAAGAATGGATGGCATGGATTATCTATTGCTATTAATTAGATATAATTAAATATTGTTCAGTCTCATACGAAATTGGATAGGTCATGTTTGTAAATGTAAGCATGAATTGAGTTCGTGTAACATGCAACAAGTACATATAAATATATATATATATATATATATAGACACACACGCACACACGTGTATATATATATGTATTGTAGATGTTTACATAGTAGATCTATCCATTTATATACAAATGAAGTCTGTAACTTTGTATGTTTATCTGTTTATGCAAAAAATTTATGCTGAAAGTGTTTACATGTGCATATCTTTCCATACTTTACATACAACTTTCATTATCCTAATGAGATAACTACAGTAAATTTATCTTGTAGTGTGTAGGATTGTACCGTGGATTTAAATAATTTGTCCTCAGAATTGAACAAAAATCTGACTCATTGTAAGATGAAATCAGTTCAGTTGTTGTTTGACAAATTCAAGAATAATTCACACTACCATACATCTGAGCACAATTTTAAATAATAGTAAAGTTAAAAGTTGATGCACAGCAGAGGGCTTACTCTAGTATATTGTTAAAATTCAACATTGACCGCAGAAATGCCCATTTCGTGACTTGTGATGTAATAAAGCTGCATGTAGTTTATGCAAAAAGAGTAACACTAGAATCTCATCATCAACTCACCCATCAATTACAACTGAAATGGCTGATTGGTATCAAAGTTCTTGAAGTTTGGGCATGAGCAATATTTCAATTAGTGAAAAAGAAATTCATTTAGTCATGGTGGTCATGGAAGTATGATTTCTTTTTCTATTCTAATTTGAGTACAATTTTGCACATTTACATTTCACATGGATGTCAAAGCTGTTTGGCTTCAATGCAACTTTTTATCGCCAAAAGCAAAGTAATTTTTCCCCCCAGAATACATTGTATAGTGACATTTCTAGACTTTTCATGGAAGAATATGCCTGAAAGGACGAGGTTCTTGTGCACCAGATGAGGCTTAATTTTGTTAGCAAGCTGTAATTGTGGAATATACATGGATCTCTAGCTTTCTTTTCTTCCAGTTTAGCACTATCAACAACATTATGTGATGAAATCATCGTAATAGAAGTTATGATGCTTCCGAATGTTGATAAAATTCACAAAATAATTTGTAGGTTGTTTTTTGTACATTCCTCTGGCTTTGCATTTGGTTTTACTAATTTAAGAATTTTTAGGCCCCCTTCGATCCTTCTTCTGTGGACAATATGACAAGGCTTGCACTACATTCTGGTGTTCCAGGGCATGTTTTCCCCTTAGCATTACTGTGCTATGACATCATGCCACCGCCACGACAGGTCTCATTCTGCCTATGAAATAGTTTTCTTTTAAAGTTATTTAGCACGTGTAACCCAAAATTTTTCGCTCAGGTGGAAAAAGAAATTGGAGAAAAAAGACTAGTCTCATTTTGTGGAGTTGGATTATCAGTTGCTTCAGAGATCAGTTTCCAGGAAGTTGCTGCTGCCCATGAAGATCCTGAGAAGGTCGGTTAAACCTTTTTTAACTGGTTATCAATTTTCATATATAGGTTCTCATAATATATGTTGAATACTAAAGAAAAGAGGCTTGTAACAGTAGTACTTTATAGAGGAAAGTAAGCTACAAAATTTGCAGAATTTGAGTTGGCGTAGAATCATTATTTTAAACAATTTACTATGTACCATCATGCACTTTATATTGACCAATAACTTAATGCCACATCAAAAGTAGTTTCAGTCATCTCTTGTTTGATGTGTATTGCATTTTCTTTTTCGTGCTTAAGCATTTCAGCACATGTTTTCCCACAAAATTCCAGAACATCCATTGTTCAATGTTGGAGAATAACATACCTGTATTGAACACTTGTGAATTGAACACTTTCCATTTACATTCCATGCATGGAGTACTTTGGCTCATTCCTCTCTCTCCGCCTTTCCAAGCAAAAATTCTAGGCCATTTTCAGAATCATGTGCATTTTGAACAAGTGCATCCTCAAGCAAGAGATTTATAAAAAGTTGTGCATTTCAGTTATTCTAATCGAATTCATGGCTACCTTTTGAACCTTGTTTAGACATTGAGTAGTTCATCATGGGCAAATGTCAATAGAGCACATGCATATGCATACAATATTTTAAATTATTTATACTAGGTTCATTTTTGTTGCAGGCTAAAGTGGCATATCAAGAGGCGCTGTATAATTCAGTCACTGAACAATACAATGTGCTTAAATCAGCTATATATGGAAAAGAAGGGTTGGCAGCATCAACTCCTTCCGTCTCTTTGTCACAACCATGGGTGTAACTTCATGTTTTACCTTCTTTATTGTATACGGTAGTATCTTTATCAGGTATGTCTCCTTCAAATGCAATGATTTCTGTGGCAATATTACACAATGCTATTAATCATGGTGACCATAAAGACTTAGCCTGCTTTGAGATAGATAAATCCAGCGAGTTAATATGATTGGAGATTGCATTATTTCTTTCAATTTTAAATTCCTTTTATTTATTTATTTTTTAGTTTTGGGTTTTTCTTAGTGCTTTCATCATTAATTACACGTACAAAAGTGAACCAGTCAGCAACTGCATTGAAAAGGCTATGTAAGCATTAAGCTACTAGCATTTAAGGAGTGATTTATCCTAAATAGATTTAATTTTTATAAGCAATCCAGATTATACATGCTTTAGTGTTCTTCCTGCTGGAGATTCTTCAATCGCCATATTTGTCAAAAAGAGAGATGCTCGTGATGTATATAACTTTTATGTTGTAGATATATGTTTATCAGGTGCAGATTACTCTCTTCTAGTTCCATTCTTTGTATCTAACTTTTATGCTCGTGATTACAATTTTGGAATTTAACAAACAGTAAATCCTTCTCTCCTCTCTCTTTTGTAAGTGATCAAACTCAAGCATAGGTGTGTTTAAACATCATTTGTGCTTAATGAGTATTTATATCATAGAAGTACCATAATATTTTGAACTTGATTTATTGCTCTTGTTGCAGTTAAATATACCATGTCGTATTGTGATATTACTCCAATAGTCCAATTTTATGCCAAAAGGGATCATTTGTGCACAGATTGAACTTTCTATATCTAAACCACCCCTTTTTGTTTATGTAGAAAATTAAAATGTGTCTATATTTCATGTAATAGGGTTTGAGTTTCTTCAATCTCTATTATACCTACAGATATCTCTAATATTATCATATGGGAACCTAGGAGGGAACATTTTCCGTTTACGAATTTCCTTTTGCTCCCCTTCTTATTTTACCTTTTCTTATTTTCCTCAAACTATGTTTAATCATGTTGGTGATTTTGTGCAGGTTAAAGCAATTCTTTTTAACCCAATTTTATTACTCCAGCTCCAAAAGTCTGTTCTTTGGTGCTTTGCTCTAGACAAGGCCATGTTCTCGATGCATGGAAAAGTTTCGCTGTTAAGTTTTTGAAGGGGCCATCCACATGCAATCTCAGAAGTCCTTTTGGAGGTTGGCTATGTACAAATTCACATAGTTGGAGCCAATCATTTGCATGCATATATTTTGCCTCAAAATGTATCAAAAATTTTGTTCCCCTTCTAATTCTTTCTTCATTTCAATAATGTAATTCAATTTTCCCTTGCGACTAGATACGCTGAACAAGTCCCCACGGTGACCCTAAACTTCTATTGAATATTCGTCATAAATCAATCAGTTGTTACTGGTGATTAAAAACTGATTCCGTGCATGCAATGTGAGAGTGGCTCTGGTTGATTTTAACCTTGGGAATGCACCATGCAGGTGAATATCTATGCACCGAAGTTTGAATTTCGGGTTGCTAGGAATGAGAATGATTGCCTTCCCGCCCAGATGTAAAACAGTTATCAGTTAGCTCTTAAATGGTGTGGTTTGGCTAAAGTTGCCCTTCCAATCTAGTCATCCGGATAGCTGATGTGGTGGTCCTGGTGTAGCAATCGGAATGCCACTCAGCTGCTATGTTGGCAATTATGGATTACGACTCGGAGATGCAAATGGAGCAATGCTCCTTCCCCTTCAGAGGGAGTATATTTATACTTGATTTAATAAATGGGGGCAATTTCAACAGTTAAGGGAAAAATTTATAAATGGCGAGCTACCTACTCAGTTCAATGGCTTCGGTCTTCATTGTGTGGCTTTCCATTAATTATTATCATTCAATCCGTGTTCAGCATAGATAAGTGGAGAAGTGGCATCTGGATTTAGTTAGTGTGCGCTGAATTTCTGATCCTCATTCAACCGTGTAACATTGTGCATGCTTGCGAAATACAATCAGGATCAATATAAGTCGACAATCACAATAGATTGAACCAGGTCAATCATCTGTCTGTTACCACCCTTCAAGGAAAAGCTGAAAATTTTGATCTGTGTAACTTAGAGAACAACACTTTGAGGAAAAGACAAAAATGAAGTTTCATCACTGATTCTATTTGCATCTTAACCTGAAATAAAATCCAACTAGAATTGGGCTCCCAGCACCCAGAGAACCCCTCCCCGAACACAAATTTAACTTGTTGCTTGACAATTTGTGTTTTGAGTTGTTAGTTCGGTATCGCTTGATATAAATCAAGTAAATCGGTTGAGAGTTGGAGAATTCAAGGATAGAAGGAATGGAGGGAAGTAAAGGCCGATTTGTACTTGCAATGGGCGAAGCTTGTACAACGCGTTTGATTGAGTTTCTTATAGCACCTTCTGGCACATCAGGACCATGGGGGGCCATCGGGTGCTGCTCACGTGCTTGTCTGGAAACTGTAAGGTGAAAACGGAAGAAGCTGCACACTTTTGGATCTACTCGAACAACTTCCACTCCAAATCCTATATATTTAATCAAATGTCTTGTTCTTTCAAGGTTCCTGCAACTTGACATTTGTTCCCTCCTTTCACTCATATTTGTTCTCTCTCCTTCAATAATCGGTATCCGAAATCATATTTCAATTAATTCAACTTACCATCTATAGAAGAGAGTCATTCTAATATGATTTTTTCTATTTCTAAAATTCAAACCTAAGTCTTAGTAAATAGACCTAGCATTATTCATTAGACCAATTATTCATAGGTTTTGTTCTCTCTCTTACACACATGGTATGACAAGATTGTTAAAAAATAAAAATAGAGGAGACCCTTTTTGTCGCTGCTGTTGTTTTCTCTTTTTGAACTCCGCAAGGTGTCCAATGTGGTTGGTGTAGATGATATACAATTGTTTTATATATCTCCACAAATTGGATGATGTTAATAGATTATTGATATAGATGTCTCTCTCTTTTTTTTTGGTAAATGATATAGATATCTGTTTGCGTCTCCCTGAAGTCAATAATGAAATTCGTGTTCTAGTATCTTTGCAATTATATAATTTCTCTTTATATCATTCTTCCCAATAATTGACCAGAGTTGGGTGTCAGTGATTTGGTTTGTAATCCATACTATGCTCGTTAATCAAATTATTAGATTCATTTGACACCAACGGAAGCGCGAAATTCATGCAAATAAAGAGATCAAAATTTTTTCTCAGTGTATATCTTAACTTGTAGGTTTATAAAAATCACGTGTGGGTTTATAAAAATCAACCAAACTATGAAAAATGAAATCTTTTGAACAAAACTCTCGAGATGGTAATCACAGAATTAAACCATTACCATAAATTCATAATGCCTCAACCCAAAGGTCAGTGAATCCAATAACAAAAGAAAATTTTTTGCACAAAATTTTATTGATTCCTCAAATTATTTCTAAATTGATCTAGGAAATAATTCTCAAAATTGCTTCATTCACTTTTCTCTGTGAAAATTACCGAGTCAATTAATCCATTTCTATCTCTATTTAATTTGTTCCCTGCGTAGGAGTGCTCAGGGAGAGGGTGAGATCATGGAAGTTGTCATGGCAATTATTGGGAGTTATCCTCATCGTGGGATAACTTCCCTCACTTTAAAATTTAAATTTGAAATACTCCAACTCAGACATATATTAACCAACGTCTCTCACTTGAACATAAAAGTATTTTTATATTTGTCAAGAAATCACAACTCATGCAATCTTTCACATCACTCTACTGGACTTTCATACAGAATTGAGTATCGTGCGACCGACGAGTACACATGTAAACAAAGGGTTCTCGATACACCTATTAGGATGATTAAGGAGCCACCATTAGTACCAAAAAGAATTCGTTGTGCCCCAGACTCAACACAATTACATCCATCGGGTCACTTTTCTCATTGAAAGTGATTCTCAATCAATACTCGACTATGTATTCATTATTATATTTAAATCTCATCATAGATAAACATAACAAGTCGACTGGTGAATACAATATAATAATGTAATATCGATTGATTTTCCTTTTCCCAAACTCGAAACTATCATTCTCAATTCAACTACTTTTCTAGACTTGTCTCTTAGACCTCAATTGATCTTTTAGGCTATAGGTAAACAGACTAAAGTAGCAAATATTGAATCAAGACTTCTAGAATCAGTCGAAAGTAATAAGGGTACAAAAAATCTCACACAATAGATTTCGGGTCTCATACAATGGGGCTCAAGGATAAAGATCAGATCATTATCTCATGCAGTATAGTTCACACTATCCCTAGTCATCTTATCGTATATGGTATGAAACACATACTACAGTGTTATTTTCCATCTCTCAAAAGGGTATATGTCAGATTTCTCTAATATCGTGTAGGTATGGGACTTAGTCTACACATAAAACTTTACCCAGAGATCTCAAAGAGAGTATTTTAAAAACAATATCACTAGTTGCAAGTGATATCTGATATCTCAAATCTGGCTACTTACAAGCAACGTGGATGTAGGTATATCTATGTCGGTCATATCGCATATGATCTAATCCTAAATACGTATAAGGACGATTTATATTCTAACAGGGCAACTCTCAAAGTATCTTATAATTAGAAACCGTCTCATCTCCGTTCACTCAGAGTTAGAGGTGGTCACTCATGTTAGAAAGTTAACAACGCCTGTCTAACGTATCTTTTATCACAAATCAATAAAGAATATATAACAATAAACAAGTGCAATAAATAAATGACTGAATAATGCACATATGTCATATATATAAAACAATAAGTATCATAATCAGTATATAGTGAGAAATATCGAAGTACATGTAAACCCAATGATTTCATATGTTTCACAAAGGAATCTTTCGCAATGGATTTGTTAAAGGAATCAGACATCATACTATGTGTAGAAATGTACTTGATTATCACTTCATCTTTCTCGATAATGTCTCTCACAAAATAGTATCTGGTTTCAATATGTTTGGTTCTACTGTGATACTTAGTGTCTCGGGTATAGGCAATGGCAGTTTGATTGTCACAATAAATTATCACTGGCTTCCCACTTTTTACCACAACCCCTAAGTCATCCGAAAATTTTCGAAACCAAACACTCTCCTGAACTGTCACTAAACATGTCACAAGCTCAGTCTCCATCGTAAATAGAGATACACATGTTTACTTCTTGCTGCTCCAAGAAATGGTACCGTAATTGAGCAAGATAGCAAAAACCCCAGTCGGCGTCTAAATATCCAACGAGACACAAATCACCTCCTCCGTAACACAAAGAGAGATCCATAGTTCTCTTGAGATATCACAGAATCTTTTTCACTACTCTCCAGTGATCCCTTATATGATTCAATCGATACCTACTCATCAGACTGACTGTAAAAGTAAATGTTTTGTCGTGTACACAACATTGCGTACATTAGACTAGTCACTACACTGACATAAGGGATTTTATTTATCTCCCTTATCTTTTCCTGAGTCTTAAGGCACATGTCAAGACTTAAGCCCTTACTTTTAGCGATAGTAGTACCTACGGGGTTGCAATCGTTCATTCCAAAATGCTCGAGAACCTTCCTGATATAGAATTCTTATGAAAGAGCCAATATCCATTTCAAACGATCCCTCTGGATCTTAACTCCAAAGAAGAACTAAGTAAATCTTACCGCCTCTCCCTCTGGGGTGCAGGAATCTATGGTAATCTTACCCCAAAAAAAAAAGGGAAAAAAACACCAATGCCTTTCACAAATGTTTATTAAATTAATTTGGAGTTTCTAAGTGTTGGGCAGGCCGTTATACCATTCAAGTGCTTCCTTGAGTATTTAAATAGGACACCGGACTTGCTCCACAGGGGAAGGGACCTACTTCAGTAGATCAATTATAACTAACTGTATTTGAAATAAGTTTGGTCCTGAGAAGCATTTGACTCTTATATCCCATGTCGGTTGCTTTTGGCTGCGTAAGTATTCTCTATTTCAGTTGGAAATTACAATCATATTTGCAACGGAAAGGCATTCTTTCCCCACTTCCATTTTGTTTTAATTTATGTGCTTCATCATCCTTCTCCTTCTCTCTCTCTCTCTCTCTCTCTCTCTCTCGCACTTTTGAGTATAATGGATCTTAAGGAACAAAATTGTCTCTTTAGTGCATTTGGTACTCTTACATTCACTACTTAAAAATAAAAATAAAAAAATAAAGATGTAATTATATGGCAGCGTCGTAAAAATCTGTTTCATTCTGAAATATTTTTGGTATCTCTTTTTCTTGTTGATTACTCATCTATTCACATTAGTCGAGGCAGCAAATTCGAAACCCATGTCGAATCCAGATTGCCTGTTTTTGGTGATTTGGGTCGTAATCAAATCTTGTTTTCAATTGCTGGTCCCTTGGGACGGCTAAGTATTGTTGTACATTTGATTGGATTAGAAGAACTCTCATTTTGTGCATATTTTACAATGTTAATCATTTTGAATCCATTACACAAAGTTTAGTGAATGATGCTACCACATGTGTTTTGCAATAAAATTTTATTTCGTAAAGTAAAAATTGAAATAAAGTTGGTTCTGACATTTTCCGGGAACAGAAGACGTGGTAAATTGGTTTAATAGCAATGGAATTTGGAAAATGGCAAAGGAACCATATGAGCCTTTTTGGACAAAAGGCGGTGGTGGGGCATTGCAATTTGGAGCTCTACCCTGATTACATTTGCCATCTTCCAAGGTTCATCAAGGAGATGGAAAACTTGACCACAGAAGTCTGCCTCAAAACGATCCGCAAAGATCTCCATCTAAAAACAAGGTCCATTACTGCTTCAACCGCTACACTTTGCCGGTGTTGTTGCAAGGTGAGACGGAGAAGACCAAAATGCCCGAAGTGTCCGAGGCGTAGTAGTAGTATAAAATGTTGAATTGGCACAAAGTGTGGAAGGAGACGTAGTGGGCATGAAGGTACGCAAAGTAGGAGATACCTTTGTATAAAGTGCTGCTAACACCCATCTTGGATTTACTATAGTTGTACAAAGGGGAGGTGGTGGATGGAATTCCTTTTCTAGGAAAAAGGAATTTTGTTGAAGGTTTTGGGTATACTGATACAATCTTAAAGCTGTTGCTTGTCTTCCATTGGCCAGAGAAGTTTTCCTTTTTTTCTTTTCCCTGGTTAAATGGACTTGTTAAAGCATGTAATATTGAGCTCGGTGGCATTATTTGGAGGATTCTTCTGCAGTTTGACGAAATAATTATGTTTCTATGATTTATCTACTGCATGATTTTCAGTATAAGTGGTTATTCATACTCTCAGAAACCACTTTATCGAAAGATTTTTGCGGCTTCTATGTAAAAAATAAAATTAAAAAAAATGATTGAATATAAGTAATAGATCACCATACGGAAGAGTTCAAAACTTCCCAAGGTGTAATTCTTGAGGATCAAATTTTTGAGAGTGGTGCAATTACCATCGGCGGTGATGTAGATCCCGACCCCGGCAACTTTTGTAGAAACTGCACATGTTTTCTAGAAATTCAAGGTTCCAATATTAATAATTAAATTGTATTAGAAGGTTTTGCCCAATAAAAGATGAAAAAAATGCCTGAATTGATATTTTCATCGACAACTTTAGTAAATTGAAACTAATAATGAATTAACTTTATAGATAATTTGACATTTTTAGCATTATTAAGAAGATACTATTCCTCAAAATTTTAGGCAAATTTATTATATATTCAGATCAGGTAGGGTATAACTGTGGTTATTCGTGGGGCCCTAAAAAGGCCCTCCTAATGGAAAATGCTATAACCCCAAGTCAACCTCATTTAAAACAGGGACAGTGATAATCTGCCCGATCCTGTACTGTAATACCATCCCTACACTCGATAATCGTATGAACACGATTAAAGATGACGCTTCTGTTCTAGAAAAATAATAGCATGTTTGGATGATCTGAGTGTTGGGCCACATAGAAAAGATGAGATTGTATCGTTATCATTATGATTATGATTCTTGGCCAAACATTTTGTTTAATGTAATAAAATTCTCTTGGGATGTATTAACGGACAGTTGTTTTTGTGGGTAAGAATGATAAATTTAAAAGTTGATGTATGTCGCTTTAATAGGCGAGCACACGGTATTCTATGGCAAAAGATGAAAGAGTAAGATGAGATTGTATCATTATCATTATGATTATGATTCTTGGCCAAACATTTTGTTTTATGTAAGGAAATTCTCTTGGGGTGTAGGAAGAGGGAGAGGGAGAGGGCGGTCTTGTTTGGTATTGGGTATGATGCGGTACATGAATCATATTTTCCCTTTGTTCAAAAATTTTTAATTCCCATTACCAGGAGGGTTCATGGTTCCTAGGAAAGAATACTTTAAAAGGCAGTCTGTCTCTGTGGACTATCTAAGTTCGCTTGATTTTTTTTTTTTTTTTTCCTGTCTGGTTCCCTGCTGGGTGTCTTTTTTCTTGTGTTTTCTCTTTTTCTTGCATCAATAATGATAATAATAATAATAATAATAATAATAATAATAATAATAATAATAATAATAATAATAATAATAATAATAATAATAATTGTGGGTGAGCTTGGGAATTTTTAAAGTTTTTTTTAATCTACCATTGATATTTAGAGTCATACTCCTAATAATCAAATTCGAGTATTTATGAAGGCCCTATTTTGGAGACGATTCTTCCAATATAATTTTTTTTACTCTAACTTTTAAATTTAAGATTTAATTAAAATATTTAATATCTCATCTCATTGAATCAACGTCAATATTATACAAATAGATGTGAACGTGAATAAAAGTGAAAATTTCATGCATGAATGCAAGCTGACTTGTGGCATTCCTCATGGGGAAAACTGGGGTTTTATTTGAAATTATCAAAATACAATCGTCCTAAACGTGCAAAACAAATCAAATTTGATATCCTTTGGACCTTTCAAACTTTAATCGATTTTTTAAACCTCTAATAAGTAATATAATTGTGAAAAATTAATATTGATAAATATGTCATTGCAAAAAAAGCAAGATTTTGCGACGAAATTTGTGATAAATTTCTAAGAAAAATTCGTCACAAAAAAAATTTATACCAAATTTAGTAACAAAAATATTTCGTCACGAATAACTCGTCACAAAAAATAACAACGAAAAAATTAGTATTTGTCGGAAAATTTACAACAAAATATTTTTTATCGCAAATATTCGTCACAATAAATATTTCGTCGCAAAGTTAACGACTAATTTTGTGCCGAAAACAATTTTGTTGCAAAATTTGCGACGAAAATTATATTCATAGCAAAATTTACGACAAGTGGTATTTTCGTAGCATATTTTGCGACAAAATAATATTTGTCGCAATATTTGCGATGAAAATTCTACTCGTCACAAAATTTGTGACAAGTAGAATTTTCATAGCAAATTTTGTCACAAAATTATTTTTTGCCAGAAAATTATCATCGCAAATTTGCAATGAAAAAATCCATTGAAAATTTTGCAACAAAAAATAGATTTGTCGCAAAATTAGTTACGAAGATTTTTTCAATGCAAAATTTGTCGCTAACTTGCATTTATAAACCAATTTAGGTATTTTCTTGACAAATTTCATTATCCCTTTACACTAGTAGGTCTTTCAAATAGCTCACTTTTGATTTAATTGCTTTATTTCTATCCTTACTGCTGGTTGGGTGGAAGAAGATATACCAGCGATTTTGCAAGTTCTGCTCAAAGAACTCATCCCAAGTACTCTACTCCCTTTTGCTCCACCAATTGCCTTGAGCCACAAAGCCATACTATCAACAAATAGCTCAGATGAGCCAATATCATCACTAACACTTAAACTTCTCAGTACAAACTCATCATATCTCTCCTGCATTGTCATTATGAAAATTAAAATAAATTTATAATAACAATATAATAGAAATGCATATAATCTTGATTAGATATATATACGAAGGAAAATAAAAAAATTAATAATATGAATCATGAGATTATATAACTTGTTTAAAAAAAGAGCAATACTTCTACAGATATTACTTTATAGGATCTAAATTATGAATATTCATATTAATATTTAATAAGTTGAAAGTTATGAAAAAAAATAAGAAAATCTCTATCAAATGATTCATTAGGAATCAAAGAATTAAATAAGCAATAAAAAGAAACTTTGGAGAGACTAATCTAATAAATTCATCTTCCTACATTGTTATGGTATTTCAACATAATATGTTCAAATCAATATTAAAAATGTCAATTAAATAATTGAAAGTTTTAAAATTACAAACTTTAATTGCTCTAACTTTCTCCCCCTCCACGTCTTGTCCTTTTGTTTTAAAATGTTGCATGAAAATGTCTATAAATAATGGCTCGATTTCCATTTCCTTGGCCTAAAAAAATACTGTTAGAAACAATGAAATAGTTTGAATTAGAATAAAAAATTAGTGTTTGAATAAAATTACCAATTTATTTCTATATTCATCGATATTGATCGAACCTCCCGTATACGTCACAAGCGATTCCCCAAAATTATAAACTCGATTTTTTCTATTCTGTTCACTCCTTTGTATGCTCTCCTCGGATTCTCAAAAATCCACAATCATGCCCAATTCTGTTCGGTGATGCAGTTTGGCTTCTTTCCGCTTATCTTCGCATAATTTAATACATTTCGAATATGATCGCCATATTTTTTTTAAAAAAATCCTTCTTATTTCCAACTCTTCAGTCTCATTCCAAGTGAATGTTCGCTGCAATGAAAAAAAAAACCAATCGATTATATTAAAGTTATAAACTTAGTTTTATATATAAACTGATTGGGATAATTTACCTTGAACTCGCTCCATCATAGTTTTTTTGTTGCTCCTGGAGTGCTTGTGAAAGTCATCGAATCTCTTCCCCAATAGTTATTCACTATTCTATTGAACTCATGAATAACATGTACAGAATTATAAATCTATTATAAATTTACAAACAAACAATGTTAAATAAATAAAATAGTTAAAAAATCATAATTTATAAATAAAAGAAACAATACATATGAAATTTTAAAATTTAGTACTTATGAATCTCTACAAGGGGTTATCATCTCTTGGTTGTCTTCCTTCTCAATATATGAATGTTGCATCGAGAGGGTCGACGAAGGTACATTGCTAGCCATCTATTGAGAATAGAAAGGTGCTGCAACCGGAGGAGAGGCGAAGGTACATTGCCAACAAGGGAATGAGATTGAGAAGGTACTGAAGCGGACTGCGATGGTGAAGAACGTGATCTTCCATCAGTATTTCGTCTATGGACGTCACATTGAAACTATCAACCAAAAATTGCATGTTCATCAGATACATAATGAAGAATATGAAAAAACTTACCATATTAAAATTAACAAACTAAATGCGAAAAACAAAGCACCAATATGTCACAAAATCCTCTCAATGACGTATAGAAAAAAAAGACAGTACATTAACAAATGAAATATATAAATTTAAGTATGAAACAGTAAATAGACAACAAATTGAATAACGAAACTTACAAATTAATACTAAACTAACTTATCCATTATAAAAAATAGATTATCATATATGAAGATAAATATCATATTTTTATTATATTAAGAGAACAAAACTTACCCGCCATAAAAAATCAAAGTTCTTATTGTCATTCTCATCCCTATCAGCTGTCTCAAAATTAAACTCTTCAACATCATCATCTTCATGAATTTCATTTGAATTCACATCTATCACTACTCCGTTGGGATCTCATAATATTGGAATATTATATTTTTCGGTCTAAAATGTGTTACAACTTCCTCTTGTTGATATATTGTCTTCCCAACATTCCTCAATTTTTTTTCCATATTTTCGTTTTACAAACAGTCCACCAATCAATTTTGTCACGTTTCAAACTAGAATATGATGCATAAAATATTTGAATCACTTATTGTGCCAATACAAATGGTTCATATCTCTTATACAATTTCTTATGATTTATTTCAACCAAATTAAACTGTGGATGTACTTTCATCTATTTGACAGAGTCAAACCATCGACACATAAATAAAACAATCCGCAATTCTGGTCTAGGGTACTCTACCTCTACGATTTTATCCAAAAAACTATAAAAATCATTTTTTACACCTCTATCATTGGATAACTGAACACAAACCTCACTATCCATTGTAGTTTTTCTCATTCCATATTCTTGAATATAAAAATCATATCCGTTTATGAAATATGCTGAACAAGTTCGTATCCTTAATTTTGGATCTCATGACAGATGGATTACAAATTTTTGCTCAACTTGAACTTGATTATCATAAATCTAAAGTTAGGTAAATATGTTAATATGTTTTAAAGTAAAAATTTAAATAATTTATAGTCTACTTACATATTTTTTGAACCATAGTACAAATTCTTTATCGCAGAAACGATCAAATTCATGTGTCGAAAGTTCAAAATATAAGTTTTGAAAAATCCTACCATCAAAGAAAACAAATTTTAATATAAATAATTTACAACATAAGAAATACATAAATTAACAAATATATACTAACTCGAAATATGATATCATTTCTGGACAGTTCAGTAAAATATATATATGAACTACCCAGCATTTTTGACTAGTTAAATATTTATGCTTACATGGTCCACTTGGTCAACCAAGGTAGTTAAAAATTGAGAATGACTTCAAATTAGGATCAACATGACTCTAATCATTTCTTCCATGTCTCTTGCACTATACGTGAGACTCAAAATAATATGATGCAAGCTTATCACTTTCTCCACAATGTATGCATGAACAATAGAGATTTCAACACGTGCCTTATTTTTCACTCTCTTCTTCAAATGATATAGGAATCTAATTCTAATAAAACAAAGTGTATAAGAAAATAATATATAATGAAATTAGTCATTTTATATGTATTGATAACAAAGTATAGAAACTGAAAAATTCACCTTTCAAATGAATACATCCATCGAAATTGGACATAACCTCCAACTTTGGCCTCATATAGCAAGTCAATCAAAAGATGTTCTATGGAATCAAAAGATAATGGCAGAAATATCTTTTCTATATTACACAAAATGATTGGAATATCTTTCTCTAACGTCTCCATGTGTGAATGTCTCAACACTGTCGAACAAATATCATGAAGGAAAATACTTAACTCCGTAATAGCATCCCATACGAAATTTGGTAAAAGTTCTTCCAAAACAATAAGAAATAACATTTCCATAAATATATAACCGTTATAACTTTTCAAACCAATCAATTTACATTCTTTCAAATCGACATATCTCCCAAAATTTGAGACATAACCATTAAGAAATCTCAATGATTTCAACCATTCACAAACAGTCCGTTTTTTTATTATTATTCAATATATAATCTACCTTTGGTTTTGGTCCCTTACTACTTTCATCGACATCAAGAGTAAGTCGTTTACAAAAAAATCACATATCTTTTCTTGCATTCAAGTTGTCTTTCATTTTTCCTATGATATATATCACTGTATTTATCAGATTATCAAAAATATTTTTCTCAATATGCATTATATCGAGATTATGATGAATCAAATGACTCTTCCAATATGGTAAATCTCAAAATATACTCTGCTTAGTCCATTTATACGTACTTCTATATCCATATGTTGTATCATGTGCCTCTTCAATAACAGATGAAAAGTTAAGAACTCGATACCAAATTTGTTCACCGGTTAATTTCAATAGAGGAGGTGTTCTTTCAATTCTATTATAAATGAATTCTTTTTTATTCCTTCTGAATTTATGATTTGGCGATAAAAATTGTCTATGTAAATCAAAATAACTTGTCTTCTTCCCATGTTTCAATGTGAATAACTTTGATCTCTCCATATATATTGGACATCCTGACATCCTAAAATCCCTGCGATACTCTATTACGATAACATATCATAAGCCGGAAAGTTATTTATGATCCAAAGAAGAGCAGCCTTCATTACAAATATCTAATTAGCATGAACATCATATATAGGAACACTTTCATCCTATAGTTATTTTAACTCCGCAATCAGTGGTTATATGTAAATAACTATTAACTTTTTCGGATTTTGCTGGCTAGGCACGACCAATGTCAAAAAGATATACGGTGTCTTCATGCATATACCAAGTGGAAGATTATACGAAGTTAAAATAACTGACCAACAAGAATAAATTCTTCATGATTTGCCAAATGGAGCAAACCCACTAGCATATAAACCTAACCTAATGTTTCGAGTCTTTTTCGCAAACTCAAAATATGTTATATTAAAATATTTCAATGTCTCAGCATCCGAAAGATGACACATTAGCCCTTTTTCTGTTTCATGATTTGCATGTCAAGTCATATATTTAATAGTAACCTTAGATGCATAAAACCTTTGTAACCAGGATTTAAGGGCAAATAAAATATTTGTCTGTATAGTTTACATCGCTGATTACGACCCGACCTCCTAGTACTCTTATACCTACATTGGTTACAGAATTTATAAAATTCTACATTTTTATCATCTCTCCAATATAACATGCAACCATCTTTGCAAACATCAATCTTTTCCACCGGAAGACCTAATTCTTTCACAAACTTTTTCATATTGTAGAAATCATTTGGTATAATGTGATCACGCGACAATACTTCTCTAATAACTTTAACAAAATCATTGAAACAATTCTCAAATACATTATACTCTACCTTAACATTCAACAGTTTTGTAGTTAGAAATAACTTAGTGTGGCTATCACAACCAGACCACAAACGTTCATGTGCAGCTCTCAAAACTTCCTGAAATTGGAGATATAGTTTATTATTTGCATTTTCATCAACACCTGTTACTTCTACCTCCTCCAATGGTGATGAATAAATAGTATACATTTGTTCAAATGTTTGAGCAAAACTAGTACTTGCAGTGCTCGGTTCGGGAACAAAATTCTAACCCGCTGTATCAATTACCATCATCTGATATGGATTCAATTGATCATAATAATTCTGATCCTTACTAACTGAGAATTGTATGTTTTGTCCATACTTTTCATCAGATATGAGTGGTTCACCATGACATGTCTAATTATAGTAATTCAGGGTAAAACCAAATTAATAAAGATGTTCCTCAATTTTATCACACTGAAAAATTTATCATTACGACACTTTCTATATGAACACTTTAACTATTTCTTATCCATAAACTCAACACTACTACAAACAAAATCCAAAAATTGTTCCAACTCAATAATAAACTCATCAGTTAAACCCCGATATTTAGGTAAATTCTTTTTATACATCTAACTTCTTTCGTTCTACATTTTCTCTGTTTACAAATTTAAAATTTATAAAATATTAATAAAAACTACTACAAATAAAAATTATTTGATGCGATTCAAAAAACAATCAAATTACATTAATAAAATATATAACATTAAATATTACCATATAATCAAATAAAATATTAAATATTTAACACTAACATGTTTAATTGTTTAACTAATCGAAATAAGATTTACTATAAATTGTTTTTGATTATTAACCTAATGTTTAAAATAATTTGATATCAACACATGGGATTCCAAGTTTATTGGAAAAAATTAAAATTAACAAATTATAATAAAATAGTAATATCATTGTATCAACCACTAAATACAATTATAATAAACACAAATGAAGAAAGTAATATAGAAATAAAAATAATACAAATATATACATTAACATAATCACATTTTTCAGTACCAAAAATTCTAAATTACTTATCATCACAATACAAATTAAAACGTTTTTCACCACTAAATAATATTCCACCAATGGCCTCGGATATCAACAGCAGCAACAACTTCCAATTCAAATATTTAACAATGGCAAACCTAGAGACAACAATAACAATTTTAAATAACTAAAATATTATTAAAACAAAATTATAAATTTCTTTTTTTTTAAATAATAACATTTATAAAAAATATTTAATAAAAAAAAATTACAATTAAGAACCCCTCCCCCACTGCATAGTGAAGAGGTCAGCGGCCCTGCCCCCTTTGCGCGGCTGGGCCGCACAGGGGGCGCGGGGGCATTGCCCCTTCGCGTGGTTGGGCCACGCAGAGGGCAGCTCCCCTTCTACCAAATACGGCAGATCCGATGGTGTGTTGCCAAATCTGCCTTCCTCCTTGTAGATCCGGCAACACCGTCGAATCTCCAACCCGCGGCCGCGAGAAAGAGAGAGTGAAAGAGAGAGAAACTACCTTTCACCATTGTAGATCCGCTATTGAGAAAGGAGCTATTCGAAAATGAGAGAAATTTGCTAGATACAAATGCAAATGAAGACTCAAGTTAGAGAGATAAGTGGAATTCTACGACGAAAGTCGCAGATTTCGTCGCAAATCGGCGACGAAAATATTTTCGTCACTGATTTCATTGCGAATCAGCGATGAAGGTACTTCTTCGTCACTGATTTAAGCGACGAAGTGCACTTTCGTCGCTGATTCAGCGAAAAAAATGAAATTTGTCGCTGATTCAGTAACGAAAGAGAGATTCGTCACTGAAATCTATGATGAACAGCTTTTCCGTCACTGAATCAGTGATGAACATTTTTTTTTGTTGCAATTTGCAACGAATTTAGCGACGATACTTGTGATTTGTGACAAATTTTGTAACAAAAAATTCATTGAATATCCTAAACTAGGAACCAAAGAGACAAACTATTAACGATATGTGTCTATGATGTATACTATAACATAATTACAGAAAATATTCATTATGTTGATCAATAATGAACAAATGTTTCTCCTTTAACTCTTACTTTAGTGAATCGGGTACGTAAACAAATTTGTAATTTTTTTGACTAAAATGAATGTAAACTTTTATTATTATATGAAACAATCTTCCATTATAAAAGATAACACTATATTACCATTATTTTATAAAAACAAAAAATGAATGAAATTTTTTTGTTAAAAGTTATTGGTTTGGTGAACATTTTAAAATTCTCTATGCTTTTAATGAATGTCACAATTTTCAAATCGATTTTTAACTCTAAAAAATGTTAATAATAAGAATAATTATAAAAAGATTCATAAGTGAGCGAAAAAGAAATTTAAGCATAAAATGTCAAATAAGATATCAAATTAGCGACCAATTTTACTACGAATGTCGTGTTTGTCGCTAATTGGCAACAAATTTAACGACAAATAATTAAATTTTCTGCAACAAATATATGTTTTTATCGCAAAATTTGTGATCAATAAATTATTGGTCGCTAAATTTGTGACGAATTTTTTTCATTACTAAATTTGCAACAAAAAGTAAAATTCGTTACAAATTTTGTGACGAAAATTAAAAATTCATCACAAATTTTACGATGAAAAATATTTTCATCACAGAATTTGCGATGAAAAATATTTTTCGTCGCAGAATTTGTGTCGAATAGTTTTTTTTTGTTGCAAATTTTATGACAAATTTTATATTTGTCGCTAAATTAGCGACGAAATGTTATTTCGTCGCTAAATTAGCGATGAAATCAGAATTCATTGCAAATTTAGCAACGAATTTGTTTTTTAGCCGCTAATTTGTTACGAATTTGGCGACAAATATTTTTCGCGAAAAATTAGCGACGGATTTTGCAACGAAATTTATTTTTGTTGCTAATTATGCAACGAAATTTTTTTGTTGCTAATTTCGTTACTGATTTGCGACGATTTCTTTTTTTGTTACTAATTTTGTTATAGATTTGCAATGAAATATTTTTATTACTAAAATTTGTTGCTAAATCAGTGTTTTTTTTTTAGTGTATGTTTTCTATGCTAGAGTTAAAATGATTTTTTCATTATATTTACCCGAATTTTATTAGCCGGAACTAATTGTATTTTCATCCTCAATATTTGGACCCTTTTTTTATCAACGACCCATGAATTTAATAGCAACATATTAAATTTTTTTAAACAATGTTTCGATTTTTAGTTTTGGGAATTAAAAAATGGATATGGAAAGAGTCATCCCCTTAAATTAGGTTTCACAGCTACTTAAATCGAATTAGTTAAATTTTTAAATAATAATGATCAAGTTAAAAAAAGAAAGGGATTTTTTTTTTTATAATTTTTCTCGGTTGAAGAACTCATTAAAAAAGATAGTTTTAGTATCTAAGCAAATGGAAGACTACGTTAGATAACGACAAGAACAAAGCCTAATCTAAGCCCTACAAAAATAACTCAGCATTATGCGGTAAGAGACAACTGGAATTGGAGGCATGTCAAATTTGGCCTTCTCAGTCAAATGGAATCTACTCAAATCAAGTGGCCACCCTAGGATGAAAATAGATCGATTATGATTCGATTTATATTAATATATTTTAAATTTTAATTATAATATTTATATCTGATCTTAATTTGATTTGGATTAAAATATCAAAAATTATATCTGATCCTATAGATTTTTTAAAAAATTCAATCTGATCCGATCTGATCTACTATATATCTAAAAAAAAACCGATCTGATCTGATCTTAAACCAACTTGTACCCGACTTATACTCGATCTAAACTATAATCTAATATATTTTTTAATTTAATAATATTTTTTCAATAATAAAAATAAAATTTATAAATTATAACAAATTATAAAAAAATTTTATTTTATTTAATAATATTATATTAAAATAAAATTTTATTTTATTTTAAATTATTGTTAAATCGGATCAGATTATTTATAATATAAATATGAACCCGAACCGATCCGACTACTTTAATATTATAATCCGACCCTAACCTGATCCTAACCCGATTTTTTAACAAAAAAACTCGATCCATCGGATCAGATTTTTCGGATATCCATCAGATCGAATCGGATATTATCATCCCTACGATACTAAAAGGGTGGCCGCCACCCTACAATAGAAGCTGATGAGTCTTTTCCTTTTCATTTTTTTTTTTTTTTTAATCTTATTGTCAGCTTTGGCTTTTTTTTTTTTTTTTTTGGGTAATTCTAATGAATAGAATTGTGGATATTAAGTTGAATTTGAACTAAAATTATGAATTGTCAAACTTGTGCCATCATGGTTTGGTGGCCCTGCGACTTGCATCAAACACGTTTTTGGGTCAAGTCCCCCGATGGGTGCTGTTCCATCTCCCATCTTCCTTCCTTCCCGAGAGAGAGAGGTCCGTTTCATGCACTTTTCTTTATTTTTTATTTTTTAATTATACGAAATTTAAATCTTGAATTATAGAATTAGAAGTGAGGGATTATGATTATTAAACTATACACACTTTTCTTTATCAATTCTTCAATTGTCTCACAATTTTGTTTATAAATTTATATTCACAAAAAATAAGTGATTGTTAAAAAATTTTAATTATTGCCCATAATATCTCCTTAGTTTTCAACCAAAAATTACAATGAATTATTCTCTAAATAAAAATAAATAAAGATTGACTATGCTTTGGAATCATTGGTATTAATACGAACGTTAATGAATTATGATTCAATTAACACCATAATTTTATTTTAGAAATTTAAAATTCAAGTCTATCACGCGTATTAAAAAAATACTAATACCGAACAAAAATTGATTTGATTGTAGCAATTATTTGTGAATATTGTACTCCTAATGTTTTTCTTCTGAAATTGGCCAGGAATGTAAAATCAGGTTCAATTTGTTGAGTCATCATTTGGCCAATTTGTGTTTGGTAAAGATTTTTTCAACATTCACAGCCTACAAGACTTTTCTTTTGTTTAGATTCCTAGTTTTTTGACACAGTTCCACCAATTTTTATATTACTATTACGACTTATACCAGGCCTTTTAATATAAAAAAGTCCATTTTTTAGTACAATTTATTATTTTTTAAAATATATATATAAGTTTTAGTAAAATAATATTACTAATAATATAAAAATAATTAAAGCCAAATTGAAACAAAGATAAAAGATGGTCATCTCAAAATTGTCTGGGTTTGGGGTGGATTAGGGTTAGGTAACTTTTTATTTTAAGTGCATTAAGCTTAATTATGTCAACAATTTTATTAAACCCACAATGGCAGGTTGCAGCTGCCCCTCCACCTCCCCCCCCAAAAAAATATTTTTAATAACATTTTTTGTTACTTAATCTGCTAAAAATATATTCACAAAAATTGGGCGGGTGCACCCATCTGCGCCATAGTCCATTGTAGTTGAGACTGAGAGGGTATTTTGGGTATTTTGTTCCATTTCCATTTCTTGTTTTGTAATATTTAAATAAATGACTTTCATACAAATTATAATAAAATATTTCGATTAAAAAAAAAAAAGTTGAATATGAATTTTAAAGTATAATTTTACCGCGTGGTAGAGTGACCTGTCATCCGATATGTTCACTCTAATCATGAAAGAGCGGCAAAAGAAATTGTTTCCATTAGAGGAAGTGTCGAGTGGGGTCCACACGCTCGTGCTCGCGCATAGCCGAAAAGGAGTAGGGAGTAGCCACACGGCACGGGCACGCGCTTCTGGTATTTTTTGGTCACGTGACATGTGACATGGAGACATGCGACATTCCTCCGCCGGTCTTGGCTTCTCACTTTTGTCCCAGTTGCCCCCACGCTTTCCGTGCCATACCCTGTAATATGCCTGCCCGCCCTTCCACCACCATGTTTCCAGTCCCAGTCCTCTCTGTTATTTAAAATTAATAATAAGAAATTTAAGGCATTGAGGACCTATTTTTATAATCGAAAATTGAGTGAGTTTATTTTACAAATTAAAAATGAAACTGAAGTATTCTGATAAATTATTATTATTATTATTATTATTATTATTATTATTATTATTATTTATGATAAAACATTATAAAAATAAAAACAATAACAATTTAGATTTTTCATCCCAAAATTTGAGATAAAAATATTAATTTAATTTACATTGACAAAATGATAAGATATCATAAAAGATTTTGTTAAAAGTGAAACTTATTATTTTAATACTTTAATTTTTCATATATCAAAAAAGTTGAGAGAAAATATTGATACATTTCCACAACTGCAAGTCTCTCTTTATAGGAAATCAAGTGTCTGTTTGTCCTATTTAATTCGTAGGTTAATGCTAAGATTTAGAGAATCCTTATAACAAAGGATTATTTCTATAATTTTTCAAAATCTGAATCCCTAGGAATGCTTATACCATAAGATGATGATCTATACAATAAAAATTTGCCTTTTATCTACTATGTAAGAAACTTTCGGTTTCATCACACCAAGTTGATCATTCTTATCCTTGCACACTTCTACAAAAAGATTATGGTTCTCATAGTTTTGTAATTTAAGATCTCCTGCATATAAAAGTTTGCAAAAATTAGTAAATAGTTCGCGTCGACTTGTTTGCACGTTCAACTCTTTTTGTTTTTCTCAAAAATGTTGAGATTAAACTTAATTAAAATTAGGTAAACCTTTAAATACAAAAAATAAATTTTTCACATGACATTTTTTACTTGTAAAAAAATTCTACATTTTTTTATAATATTTTATTTTAAATGAAAAATATTAAAAATAGAAATGATTTCCGCTCATACCTTTGAGAGATTTTAACTGGCTAATTGGCAATTCCATTTAAACATTTCATCAACATTCAAGAGGTTCAATTTTCAAATTTGAAAAGTCAATTGCAGGCTTTAGTACCATGACTGATTAGAAAGATGTGTATTACTATATGATACGAAATGTTGGGTCATTAAATAAAAATCAGAACAGAAAATCATTGTAACTAAAATGGAAATGTTATAGTGAATAATGGTAAAATTAAGAAAAATATGATTAAAAATAAAGAGATACGTAGTAAATTATGAGTGAATTTAATTGTGGATAAAATACAAGAGTATCGCTTGAAATGTTTTGGACATGTGCAATAAAAACCAAAAAATACATCAATTAGGAGAATCGATAGTTTAAATATAGAAGACTTAGTAAAACAATGAGATAGACCATTAAAAAAACCAGATGTAATGGATTTACAAAGATATAATAGATAAGGGGTTAAAAAAAATAAGTGGTGTAAGAGAATTAGAGTAAATTAAATCATCACTTTTCGTATTATAAATGTATTTGAATAGTTATGTATGTGTGTGTTTTTTATCATTTTATATTTATCTCTCAAACGATCGATTCTAAATTCTAGTATTAAAGATCATGTTATTTTTGAATGAATTGTAATTAACTTAATAGCATATATCACGTAAACTTGTTGCGTCTACAAATATAAGTAATTAGTCTTTTGAAAAAAATTTTAAATGAGAATTTGATTTTTAATTAGATAATAATTATAAAAATATATCAATTTGTGAAAATTTAAACAACACATCTCTAGAAACATATTTGAGAAAGAATGTTTTATCGTTCAGGTGTCAATTCTAATTTCACAGATACGTTACGTGAATCTGTTGCATGTTGATGTAAGCACCTTGGAACCCAAAATTAATATATAGAAATAATAAAGTACTGATATTTACTAATCACCAGCTGGGGTGTAAGTTAGAAGTTGATTAAAGAATTAAAAAAAAAAAAAAAAAAAAAAAAAAAAAAAAAGAAGACTGCTATGCAACTAGCCCCACCAAAAACCACTGATTTAAGAGCTACAAAGACAAATTAAATATTAAATAAATAATTACAGCTTAGGCTTGAAGAGTTGGTCAAATTCCCAACTAAATAAATACTTCAAATAATTTAAACATAGATGGATTGAATTGTCTCTTCATTCATGCCCCCACCATTTATGGACATTACTTGACTACACTCCATTCAAATGTTGGTGGGAAAAAAAATATTTCTTAAAAAATAAAGAAAAATCCTAATTTTATGATAAAAATATTTGAAACTTTTATTTTAAGGTCATCTTTAAATTATTCTCAATAAAAAAGTTTGATTGGCCATATCTGCATACGTCAGTGCCATATCAATGCTTGGTCGACACCGTTTGAAATTATTTTATAGAGAGCTAACGTGTTCTGATGAAATTAATTAAAAATAATTTTGAAATAAAGTTTTTTATTTTTTAATCAAAAATAATTGAACACATGACATGAACACGAATGGGAAAACGGCTACTTTGGTTGTTGTGCGGCCTTTATCATTTAAAGCCATGTTTGGGCTTCAAAATTTTATAGCCTTAAAAGAAACATAGGGTACGAAATTCAGCATGAGCAGCCAAACACAAGAGTCAATCTCTAATTTTGATTGGGTCAGCCTCTTAAATTATGACACGTGGCTTAAGATGAGAAAACCAATTAACAACTGCCAATGAATGTGCGAGTGTTGTTTGACCAAGTAAACCGTCCAATCTCCTGTCTTAGACCAATTAATTACCTTAAAAAATAAATAAAATAGTACTTTAGTTGTTTGGATGAGCTTACCGGCTGATGTTGGGAGTCTGGTGTTACGCCCACGCTTTGGATTGGATAATCTCAAGTATTTTAACTAAATAAAGAATTTAGTATAATATCATAGACGAGCGATGGTGCTAGTCTAAAATTAAAAAAATAATATATATAATTTTAAAAATTATAATTTAACTGTTATTTGTTCGACTAAAAAATTTAAAATATATGTTGTCTAAATTTTAATTATGTATTATATTTTTTTTTAATAAGACAGATTTCTAATTTTCTCTTCTAAAATGTGCGATAATTCAGAACCGATCTCCCTTGATTGATTAAGCTACTTCTAATAAAATTCTATAAATCAAACACCATATGAGCTGGGCATTACCCAATTATATTTTTTTCAATGTTTGATTAACAATCTCCTTTTTTTTATCAAATATTTTTGATTTATTTATAATATTTGGGTAAAATACCTAAGATCAAAGTTAAGAACAAGGTGCTATATATTTTTCTGGTCCTCTCTCTTTTTGCAATATATATATATATATCTTTTTCTATTTTCTATTTATCATCACACAACCTTACTCTAGCATAGGAATAGAGTGCAAAGACAAAAATGATCCCATCAACCCTGGCCCTTCCCCCCCCCCCCCCCCCAAAAAAACAAAGAAAGAAAAAGAAAGAGAGAGGATGATTCTATCGGATTAAAAATAAAATTAAATAAATAGTGGGCAAAGGTTTGTTTGGTAATAAGGGAAGGGGTCAAACTAAAATAGAATTGCATTGAGCTGTAGTCTCATAGATCATAGCTAATATTTCCACAAATACAAATTATCTTTTATGTTGAACTTTCTACTTATATCTTTATTCTAATATATATATATATATATATATATATATATATTAATTATTTTCACATGTGTAGATTCCATGATTTGTTTTAGCTCTGAGCCAACAAAGATGGATATGAACCTATTTGAAAAAGTTAAGGATGACCCAATTGGAATTAAATAAACTTTTTGTATTAAAAAATTTAATTATTTATATAATGATAATTTTAAAATTTCTTAATAAGAAATTTAATTTCTATTTATACAACTCTATATTTCTTATAAAAATTATTTTATTATAATTAAAAATTTTTATTAATAAAATATAATAAAATAGAGACAAATCGTAGCTTTAGCTATATTATACCTTTTCAATTAGAACAATAATAACACTTACCCAATAAGTAGACAAATAGAAAGGATTTCATTTTCTTTTTTCATTCATTTTATTGACACGATAAAATAAAATAAAATAAAATAATCTTTGCTTTGATTACTTAGAAAGTCATTTAAAATTTAACTGTGATAGTTCAAAAATAATATATAAATTTTCAATTAATTTCATTATCATTATTTTACAAAATCAAACTCGCTTTTAATTTTCTAAAGTGCGTAATTAACCGAAGCATCACCTTCATGAATTTAAAAATCAAATTTTTTTTTTTTTTTTATTTTTTTTCCAATTTTTAAGGTATTGAATCTAACTTCTTTTTTATGGCAATAGTAAAATGGTATAAATGCTAAGTCATTGTATTTGAGATTTATGAAAAATAAATGTGCTACAGTGAACTTAAGGTAGAAAAATATTGAGAACAATACATGAACTATAATTAATAACATTATTACTAAAAAAAAGTAATTAATTTTGATAATCCCATCGTGCTTAGTATTTAATACAAATAATTTAGAATAAATAAAATTTTAAGTTACTTGAATTACTATTTGATTGAACACCTTGGTTACATCTTTGTATTGTTAAAATAGTGGTATATTTCTCTTTTTTTTAAAAAAAATATTAATTATATAAAAAATCTTTCTCGAATATTTACATATTTGTGAATATTTATTTTCTGCTACGTAAGATAAAAGTTAAAAAGCAGACAAGGCAGGGGCAAACCGTGTTCGCCAAAAGTAAAATCTGGCAGAATATACGACTGCACCATATAATATCTCCCTCTCTCACACCGCGTACATTACCAATGAAATCCCCAAAATAACCTTATTTAAGACAAAACCTTCCTCAAATTTCTGACTTTTGAACACAAAAGAAAACCTCAAAACTTTCGCAGATAAAAAGGGTTGGAGGGGGGGGGGGTTATTGAAAAGCCAAAGGGCAGACACTGCACTTTATAACCCTTAACATTCTCGTTCTTCCCAATCTCTCTCCCTCTCTCTGTAATACGGAGAGCCGGCTTGTTCAGAAAATAGCTTAGAGAGAGGTCTCGGGTGGTTTTGTTGCGAAGTGTTTGTTCAGCTGTTGAATTAAAAATTCACTGAGTTGGATCCTCTGTTGCTATTCACAAAACTCGGTCGTGGTTTGACATTTTTTTAATTATTACTTCTTGGGAAGGATTTTGTTGGCTTATAAATTAAACGGGAGGGGGTTTGAATAATTTCGTGGGTTCGGAGACTCGAGAGACTGTGTATGGTTATGTGGTGTGGACTCGGTCTCTTTGTATGTTAACTCATTATTCATCATCATCACCCACTTCTCAATTTGGTTTTGAAGGTTTCTTGGGAGGCCTCTTTATTCTCACTACCTCTGTGTAATACTTCTTCAAACACAGGGTTTTGTCAACACATTTTACTCCCAACTCTGACAGGTACGCTTTCAATTTAATCACTCTTGCTCTTCTCTTTATATTCTCTGAGAGAGAGAGAGAGAGAGAGAGAGATTCCTGGGTTTAATTTGGAGAGAAGTGTAATTTTGGGCTTTTTGGGATTTTTGAAAGGAGATCAGGAGTTTTGTGTCTTGGTATTTTAAGAATCTCACTAAGGTTTCGAAAATAATTTATATTAGAGAGTGCGTGACTGTATGTGTGTATAGATAGAGAGAGAGAGAGAGAGAGAGAGAGAGATTTGTGATTTTTCTAAACTGTCTCCGAGTACGTGTGAGTGAAAGTGTTCTATTATCAATTTTCAGGTGCATTTGCGGGGTTTCTACGGCGGAAGATTCAAACATGTCTTCAAAGTTTCCAAAGTCGACAAGACAATCCTCTTCCACAAACACTGATGTAGAAATGCAGCAGACTAGGCCATCAATCCCAGTTGTAACCTTTGGCCGAAGAACTCGATCGGGCCGCTATATCAGCTACTCTTGTGAGAGTCTAGACAATGAAATGGGTAGCACAGAGTTCTCAAGCTATACAGTCCAAATTCCCCCAACCCCAGATAACCAACCAATGCAACTTGCCCCAATTGACCCTTCCGTTTCCCAGAAGGTCGAAGAACAATATGTGTCGAACTCTTTGTTCACTGGGGGATTCAATAGCTTAACGCGTGCCCATTTGATGGATAAGGTGATTGAGTCAAACGCGAATCATCCCCAAATGGCGGGGACTAAGGGTTCGTCTTGTGCTATACCGGGTTGTGATGGAAAGGTTATGAGCGATGAGCGAGGGGAGGATATACTTCCTTGTGAGTGTGATTTTAAGATTTGTAGGGATTGTTATATTGATGCTGTGAAGACTGGTGGTGGGATTTGTCCCGGTTGCAAAGAGAGTTATAAGGGGCAAGATATCGATGAGCTTGTGGGGAATGCAGGGCCTCTCCCTCTTCCTTCAAATGTTGGGATGTCGAAGATGGAGAGGAGATTGTCATTGATGAAGTCAACTACCTTGAGGAGCCAAATGGGGGACTTTGATCATAACAGGTGGTTGTTTGAGACTAAGGGGACGTATGGGTATGGGAACGCGATATGGCCTAAGGAGGGAGGCTTAGGAAATGATGGTGGAGATGATGAGACTGGTGAGCCCTCAGAGCTTCTTAACAAGCCTTGGAGACCTCTCACTCGCAAATTGAAGATTCCTCCTGCAGTTCTTAGCCCATATAGGTAGTTCCTTTTCTAAGATCTTTTTCAGCGCTTTTTTTTTTTTTTTTTTTTTTTTTTAATTTATCTTGCTGCATTTTCATTCAGATTTAGTTGAACATGCTTTAAAGGATGTTGGTGTATTTCATTTCCATTTTTCCTCATTTTGCCCCGCATTTGATCCCGCAATCCATGGGTGGGTTACTTTTGATTACCTTTCGTTTAATTTTGTGTGAATTAATTTTTCGTATTCCATCATCTATCAGTCTATCATGATGACTCCTGGGTTTAAAATTTTCTACTTTTTCTCGTGTTAATATGTGAATTGTGAAATAGTCTAGTAGACATGATATGTTACCCAAAGTTTTGCTTTCATATTAGCTAATTTATCCACATTTGTACATCATACGTATATTCCATTTGTTTAGATTTCTTTTGCTTGTCTGTACTCGACTCTCTCCTTCAAAAACCTCACTTGTGATTAAATTTTCCATTTGAGTTCTGGTTTTTTGGTTGAACCAACTTTTGACATTTCTTCCGGAACATTATTTTATTTGAATTGGCCAAGTCAAACAATGTGTATTGATTATAAACTGCAGAGTGAAAAGGGTATATGCGAAACAGAATGATTACTTGAAAATAATTAAATGAGGATTTTGGATTTATTTATTTTCATTGTTGTGTTTGTTTAATATTTATTTCGTTCTCTGGGCCAATCCAAATTCATCATTGAAACATTTAGGGTTTTAGATACCAGTTTAAGCACCTGATTTGCTATAAGCACTTAATTATGAATTGTAGATCCACAAGATATGTTATTCTATGTGGTTGGGTGTCAAACAAGTTAGGCCTGAACTTTTGTGTTCATGAAAGCCAAAAGATTTCGCCAATTTTTTTTTTTTTTTTTTTTTTTTTTTTTTTTTTAACATATGCATTTATGTTATTTTATTTTTTTGTTGAACCACCTAAGAAGCAGCTGCTGACAGTGTCTGTGTTCAATTTGTGAAAAATATGGTTCAGGCTCCTAATAGTTATTCGAATGGCTATTCTTTGTCTATTTCTTATGTGGAGGATAACGAACCCAAATAAAGATGCATACTGGCTCTGGGGTATGTCTGTGGTCTGTGAGGTTTGGTTTGCATTCTCTTGGCTACTTGACCAGCTTCCGAAGCTCTGTCCAGTTAATCGATCAACTGACCTGACTATATTGAAAGAGAAATTCGAAACCCCTTCCCCCAATAATCCAACTGGGAAATCTGATCTTCCAGGCATAGATATCTTTGTCTCCACTGCAGATCCGGAGAAAGAGCCTCCTCTTGTCACTGCAAATACCATTTTGTCTATCCTTGCAGCTGATTATCCTGTTGAAAAACTTTCCTGTTATGTTTCCGATGATGGAGGTGCTCTTCTAACCTTTGAGGCCATGGCAGAGGCTGCAAGCTTTGCCAATTTGTGGGTCCCATTCTGTCGTAAGCATTCTATTGAGCCAAGGAACCCAGAAACTTACTTTAATTTGAAGCGGGATCCTTATAAGAACAAGGTGCTATCAGATTTTGTCAAAGATCGCAGACGGGTCAAGCGTGAATATGATGAATTTAAAGTAAGGATCAATGGCCTTCCTGATTCAATTCGACGACGTTCTGATGCGTTTAATGCTAGAGAGGAAATCAAGGCCATGAAGCAGCAGAGAGAGAACAACGTTGATGATGAAGTATTGGGACCCGTGAAGGTGCCAAAGGCTACTTGGATGGCTGATGGAACTCACTGGCCAGGTACATGGAACATTCCTGGACCTGAGCATTCAAGAGGTGATCATGCTGGAATCATACAGGTAGTGTGCCATATGCTTAGGGGAAGATATTTATGCTCCTTTTCTTTCTTTCTTCTGATGTTCACTTACATGCCTGACAAAGTCACCTATGTAGAATCTTTGGAGGAATCCTGTATGCTTTCTGCTACAGTCGTGTGCGTGTGTGTGTGTGTGTGTGTGTGTACATATATATTTTCTGCTAGGGATGCTTTTATTTATAGAGAGAGGATGTCATTGTTTGATCATGTACATTTCTTCCTGAACTTTAGTTTTTTAAATTCTCATGTAATTTGTCATTTTGGCCTTAAAATCTAACTTACAAATGGGTGGAACCTCGATACTGTAGGTTATGCTGAAGCCTCCTAGTGATGAACCACTGCATGGTGTAGAACCCGAAGGTAATTCCATCAATCTAACTGAAGTAGACATTCGTCTCCCGCTGTTGGTGTATGTTTCACGAGAGAAACGCCCTGGATATGACCATAACAAGAAGGCAGGAGCTATGAATGCCCTCGTTCGAGCCTCAGCCATCCTGTCAAATGGACCTTTCATTCTTAATCTTGACTGTGACCACTACATTTACAATTCTCAAGCATTAAGAGAAGGCATGTGCTTTATGATGGACCGAGGTGGTGATCGTATTTGCTATGTCCAGTTCCCTCAGAGGTTTGAAGGTATTGACCCATCAGATCGCTATGCCAACCGCAACACTGTTTTCTTTGATGTCAACATGCGAGCCCTTGATGGGCTTCAAGGGCCTGTGTATGTTGGCACAGGATGCCTCTTTCGTAGGATTGCGATCTATGGTTTCGAACCACCGAGGTCTAAAGAGTACCATCCTGGTTGCTGTAGCTGCTGTTTTGCTCGTCGTAAGAAAGTTGCAGTGGTTTCTTCTGCCCCTGAAGAAAACCGATCGCTTAGGCTGGGAGACTCTGACGATGAGGAAATGAACTTGTCTTTCTTACCTAAAAATTTTGGGAACTCGAGTTTCCTCATTGAGTCCATTCCTGTTGCTGAATATCAGGGCAGGCCCCTTGCTGATCACCCATCTGTGAAAAATGGTAGACCACCAGGTGCTCTTACCATCCCTCGTGAGCTTCTTGATGCGTCTACTGTTGCTGAGGCAGTTAGTGTTATTTCATGTTGGTATGAAGATAAAACTGAGTGGGGTCACAGAATTGGGTGGATTTATGGTTCTGTTACTGAAGATGTGGTCACGGGTTACAGGATGCATAATAGGGGGTGGAAGTCTATCTATTGTGTGACTAAGCGTGATGCCTTCCGTGGGACTGCACCTATCAATCTAACCGATCGACTTCATCAGGTGCTTCGTTGGGCTACGGGCTCTGTTGAAATCTTCTTTTCTCGCAATAATGCCATTTTAGCAGGCTGGAAGATGAAATTTTTACAGAGGATTGCATATCTTAATGTTGGAATCTATCCCTTCACTTCGATTTTTCTCATTGTTTACTGCTTCCTTCCAGCGCTCTCTCTCTTCTCAGGCCAGTTCATTGTCCAAACGCTTAGTGTCTCCTTTCTAGCATACCTTCTGGGCATCACATTGACTCTCTGCATGCTTGCGGTGCTTGAGATCAAGTGGTCTGGCATATCACTAGAGGAATGGTGGAGGAATGAGCAGTTCTGGTTGATTGGAGGCACAAGTGCTCATCTTGCTGCTGTTCTCCAAGGGCTATTGAAGGTGCTTGCAGGGATTGAAATCTCTTTCACCTTGACATCAAAATCTGCTGGTGATGATGAAAATGATGAATTTGCCGATCTTTACATCATCAAATGGACGTCTTTGATGATACCACCAATCACAATCATGATGGTGAACTTAATTGCCATAGCATTTGGGGTGAGCCGCACAATCTATAGTACACTGCCACAATGGAGTCAATTGATCGGAGGAGTGTTTTTCAGCTTCTGGGTGTTGGCACATATGTATCCATTTGCAAAAGGACTCATGGGAAGAAGAGGAAGGACACCTACTATTGTATTTGTATGGTCAGGCCTCATCGCAATCACCATCTCTCTTCTTTGGGTGGCGATTGCCAATCCATCTGGCAGTAATGACATCGGTGGGGGATTTTCATTTCCATGATAGGACTCCTTGAGCAGCTAGACTGATGAATCCTTCTTCAGATTCTGCTTCTACACAGGTTTTCTGGGCAGTGTTTATAGGGAGACAATCAAACACAGTTTATACGATTCCTTTGTTGTTTTACAGGATCAATTTCAGAAAATAATCTTTTCGTCATTTCTTCTTGAGCTGTGCAGTTTAGTGCGGCAGATATGATGCAATTGGATTTAAGCCTTCATAATCCCCACTAACCTCTCGCCATGGTTTTTGCTTATAAATCCATTGTTTGCACTGCATCACATCACAGTGATTTGTTTGTTTCAGCCTTTTTTTTTTTTTGATGACTTATTTATCTAGGGAAATTCAGTGGATTTTTCTTTAATTGTGACCAATAACCGCAGCCAGATGGTCGATCAGTGTTTCCCTTATTGCAACCCGCTCTGGAGCCTCTCCAATTCTTGCGTTTCCAAATGTCAAATGTGTAGTTTACAATTTGTGGCAGACCGACCCGTGTAAGCATCTTTTCAGCTATCCTGCCTCAGTTTGGATGCTCATTGTACTAGCTAGTTAAGAGAACTAATACTTTAATCACAATCTTGGTACTTATGATTTTTAAAGAAAAAAAAATAGAAGGAAAAAAAATTGCCCAAATTACTCTTGATGGTATGATGTTTTACCCTTTGCCTCGAGAAGACAGAAATTGAATCCAAAAATCGTCGAGTCAAAATTATCCGTTGAGTTTTAGTATTACAGGGTCTTGGAATCTCGGTGTGACACTAAGATCATATGCTAATGCTAGACCAAACATTATGGCTTCTGGAAGTTTCAGGATTTTGGTGCTTCAACCCATATATCAGCTACTCCTGATTATACCTTAAAGATAATCCCTCGACCCGCAATTGAAGTAGACAGAGTCATTTGATTGATATGGGACATAAAGACGAAAAGGGGCATAAAAAAACTTGCACCATAATTACTGAAAAGCTTAGCCATTTTTGGCGGCTTAAGCTGTTCAATTCAAATGAGTGCAGTGTAGATTATATATAGTTTTTGAAATATATTTGAAAAGTAATTTTGAATACCCTACAATTATTTATGAACTTAAAGTCAACCCTTTTTGGTATTTTATTTTCTGAGAGTAATACCCATTCTTTTTTTTTTTTGGAAGTGGTTATAATGAAGAAGAAGCAATCTCAAAACATGTCATGTCATGGATAGGCGAGAAGCAAAGTCGTCACCATTGAATAGTCATGCGAGGTTTGGGGTTCTTTCTCTCTGAACCATGTCGGGCGTGACATTTTTCTGACTTTGTCACAGTGTGAAGCCGATGGCCGTAATGATTTTTAAAATTTCCAAATTTGAGAATCTTAATTTTAGTCCAGTAAAATTCTATCATTTGGTTCCATACATATATTAGAACCCCACCCTGTGAGACCAAACACGCCTACTATTCCTTACAAGAAGACACCACCATCATGTAACATGACAATCACCAGTCCTTATATTTTGTTTTTGCGCTTGCAGCCGGCGTGACTACCATCAACGATTGCATAAGTTACATAAAAGTGACCTACTTGACGATGTTTAAGATGAGAATTAACTAACATTAGCATGACGTACTCTACACAAACCGGGTCTGAACCAAATTTCTTTTCAGGAGGATATAAATAGAATGATTCAGTTGGGTCTCAATATAAATCGTGGATTCATATAATTAGGATCAATGAGACCAAGCTCACCTAATCGGCCTCCTTTTCCCTTTTTTTTTTTTTATTCTGATTACCGATATCTTGAATTATATTCTGATTAACCCCGATTCAAGTATCCATAAAATTCTATTTAAAAGGCGTCTCTCGTAACGTAATTTTTTTTTATTCCTAAGTTTTGAATTCAAGATTAAGAGAGTTAACACGAAATCTAATTAGACCGATTGTCCGTTGATACTTAATTCTTACTCCATAGCGCCTGAGCCGCTTTATTAGATTAGCCTAATGGGAAGTAGGAGCCCAAATGAAGCAAAGTTCCGGAAAAGAATTAAGTTTGCTTAGGTTTTACATTAATTATTTAGTTAAGTGGGGGTTGAGGCCTTTAAAGTGTTGGGTTGGGAATCATTTCCAAGCTTCACCCGGTTAGTACTATATCTAGGGCGACAATTTTAACCCAACTCTTGAACCTGCCCACCATTTTCATGGGTGTTTAGATCTATTTGTCATTATCTTAGTTAAGGGTAATTTGACTTTTCATCAGTAATTCATTAATTTTTCTATGAAATTGTAATTACTATACCAACTTCTTAGTCAGATAATTTATCCTAATGCTGTCGTTAACTTATAATTAAATACATAATAATTAATATTAAAATTTTTCATCATTTCTAATATCTTACAAAATACTCAAGTCTGACAAAACCAAAATTCATTACTTTTTTTTTTTCCATTTACAAATAACATTGCACACTAAGTATCACATATCAGCTTGGTCACTAGAGTTAGGGCGATTCTTGCTCCTCCGCCTAGGGTGGCGGCGGGCTGACCCGCCGAACTTCAACCTACCAGTATCCTTAAATCGCAATCTCTCCTCAGGATCAATGACACACTCTGGTGGTGGCACCGGGTAGCGGACTGTGTCATAACAACATGAGTAGTAGATGTGCTTGAGGCGGAACCTGCGCATGGCAGCACGGCGCTCGGGTGAGATCTCGGCATACTGGGCCACCTCCGGAAGCGTGTCTTGTTTCGAGCATGCAGAGGAGGCAGTGGCATCAGGTACTTGGAGGATTGGGTCCACAGGACAACCCTCCAGAGCCAAGTCCGTGTATTCGCATACAAAGGGAGAATACTTGTAATTGACTTTATATTTGCCTCCTGCAGTGGCCCAACTTGATGCATCCCATATGGTGGCGTATAGGGACATTGGTTTTGATGGGAAGTCTCCTCCCATTGCCTCATTGCGTATCACTTCTCTTATTGGGACATCATCCACGTAAAATCTATGCAATGGTCCATGAAATTAAGAAACATTAGATAGCTAACATAGGACAACTTCATCTAATTATATAGATAGCAACAAAATGGTAAAAGGAGTGAACTTTTAGTGAAAAGATACAATAGGACAAATTCACATTTAAGCATTACATTTTTATAAGGACAATAGGAGGGGATTAAAGCTTTTGAGACTCGTTTTCCATATTTCCAAATTTTGTTAATGATATGATTGTGAAAAATCATAACCCCTTTACAAAATCTACTATGACCTTGACCACAATGATCATGATAAATAGAACCCTTTCTTTTTTCATTAACTTTCTCTTTGCATTTTAAGAAAGAAAAATCAAATTTACAAAATGTTAGAACTGTAGTTCATAGTATGTGCTTTGGTAGATGAGATTTTGTGAAAATTATGTTAAAAATTCAAGAACTGATGAAATAAGAAATAACCTTTTTAATCCATTGTTTAGTTGTAATACATAACATTTGTGAATTAGTTAAAAAGGAGTAATGTTGTTGTGGTTAATATTAATATTAATATTGTACTTAATGATCACATACAATTTTCATAAATTAAATATTTTTAACTTTATTAATGGAGAAAATATCTCTCAACATAAAATGATATTTTATAATTACATCACCAAAAGAAATTAACACAAAAATCACCTTCTTTGCTATTACTTAGACAAAAGTGCAATTACAAGCAATGATTTTTTTTTCTAATTATGTAGGATATGTTAGCTTATTCAAAAATATATTTAAATATACTATTCCATAAAAAAATATTATTTTAAAGTAATGCAAAATTGCACAAAATATGATTTTTGGCATGGTTGGAACATAAAATTCAAGTGAACGCTGATGTGTATTAAATAAGAAAATTTTCATTACTATTCATCAAATCTGGTGGAATCTTGGGTGCCAACACGATGCAGATCATTAATATCAATTTATTAGTAATTAGAATTACTTTTGCTCACACGGTTCTTCAGTTATCTCTACTCAAAATGGAAACACCACCTAACTTCAACCATTGAGGTTAGCAATGATGATACGCTCAATTTTCTAGTTTTGCGGTAAATTCCAGAAACCCATATAAAAATAGCATTTAACCAAAGCTCTTGGCAATGGAGAAGACCAGAGGGACAAGAAAACAGCCCATGATTGATAAACAAGGTTGTTTCTGGCCAGTTGGCAAAAACAAGAAACTATGGCTAATGAATGCTAAAAGTTTTATGAGTTTTCAACACCCCATCAAAGCGTTTGATGTCAATGTCATAGGTAAGGTATATGGCAACTGTCATTGCCAAAGTCTGCTGAAATCGTGCAAAACTATTCAACGTGAGAGATTTCCTCTCCAGCAATGCATCAAGATTGTTGAAAGCTATTCAGTTGTAACTTAAAAAAAAAAAAAAGGAAAATGAAAAATGAAAAATGAATGCTCCTCCCCAATGCTTCATTAAGGCTTCAATTAATTGAATTTTGTTTACTTTTGTGAATTATGATCACTACCCCACGTTATCCCTATTAATGAGCTTTTATTCATTCATAATTTACAGTAAAAAGCTTTATTGGTGTCCATCAAATCCCTTGAACTTACATTAGTAACTTTGTTAATTTTGAAAATCACTAATAATCAAAGCTTGCTTATCTAAATGATCGAGGCTAAGAATCTGTTGATGAAAGATTTAAGTTTGTTGTTCAATTTTAACTAATAAAATAGGTAAAATTTAAAAAAAAAAATAAAAAAAAATCAAAGATTAATGAAAAAAATTTGAAAAGGTCAATTGAGATGTCCTAAGAAACAAAATTTTACCTGACAATTCGCATGGGCCATCAATTAAGGACCCCAACCAAAAAGATTGACCTATAACGTTGTACTTTCTCTCAAAAACTTCAAAACAATGCTGTTTGTGCTCTCTCTCTCTCTCTCTCTCTCTCTCTCTCACGATTTAATCACCCTCTATGCAAAGAATTAAAAAGGGTGAATTTAATGGGAAGAATAAGGGAAAAATGCATACATACATGATTTTGTTGGCAGTCCAAAGAATGCTATAGCGATGAAATTCCTTGGAAGGATCGAACCACAAGGAATATCTCTCTTCTCTTCCTCGACTTGTGCTTCCATTTCCATATATATTCGTCTGAAACCTCCATGGCTTCCCCGGAATATTCCCTAAGAACTCTATATCCAACTCGTCGTGATTCTTCGGATACACGTCCGCATTCGACGTCTACATAATATTTATTTATTAAAAAAAATTGTAATAACAAAGAAAAATATAAAAGGAATTAAAAGAAGAAAAAAAAAAACCTTACATAAAGGGCGACAACGATGCCTGCGGTGTGAAATCCAGGCAACTTAACCTTTGCACTGAAGAATCCATGATCATAGTAATTTGACGAGATAAAACCAGCACCTATAATTCCCCCAGAAAATATTTAAAAAAAAAAAAAACCCATAAATTGGGTATAGAGAGAGAGAGAGGGAGATATTACCGGAGTAGGGATTAAGGTGCAGCTGAACGTTATTGCCATCATCTAATTTGTAGATGTTGAAATCACCGAAGAGAGGGATGTAGCCTTCGTCGAATGAAATGGTGGTTAGATTTTGGAAGTAATTAGTAGCTCCAGAGATGGTGGCGGTGATGAAGGTGGTGATGACGAGAAACACGAGATGGAGAGAGAAAGGCGTTAACATTTTAGACAGAGAATAACCTTTCCCCTTAATTTTCTCTCTCTTGTTCTCTTTCTTGGTCTGCAAGTCGTTTTCCTTTCAAATATATATTTTTTTTTTCCTTCTATTCTGCTAGATGTATGATTGGCGGCTGATAAAGAGAGAGAGAGAGAATGGACAGTGGTCGGTCTCTTTAACTTTGGTTTTGATTATTCTAATTTACGAGACTAACCTCGTTCTTTTGTAAATTTACGGGACTGCGACTCAAATTTCAAGATTTTAATTTTAATTTTTTATTTTTTCTTGCACCTGCTCTGTCACCTTGACAACTGCTATTCCTAAGAGATTTTCTTATAAAATCATAGGAACCTAATGTTATGTTTTAACCAGCTTGGATGGTATAGTGCTATTCTTTGACTAACAATAATTCTTTTTTAATTAAAATATATTTTTTAATATTAAATAGTTTAAATAAAATTTTAGATAATGATTCTGTTTTTTTTTTTTTTTTTGTGCATTGATTGATATTTATAAAATCAATAAATACCGGATGGATGTTCATTTAAATATATGATAACTATTCATTGGATGAATATCTAATAAATATTATTTTTTATAATATAAGAATGGTAAAATGTCCAATAGTTATTAAATGAATTCAATAGTTACCAACTCTTTTTTATCATCGTTTTTTCACAAAAATAGTAAAAAAAAAAAAAATCATTCTCAATTATCATTATCATGAAATGATACTATTACCGTCTCTAAGGGAACAGTCCACAACTTTTTAATCTGAAGATATCAGGTTCAAATCTCTATATAACTAAAAAAACGACAGTATTACCAATTAAAGGTAAAACATTTTTATCCTTAATTTGAGTCAAAAAGAAATTTTGAAAAGTCAACTAATCAAGGGCTGCCATTTGATTTTGAAAAACAATACGCTGGTCCTGGTCTTTGTTATGCAATTCTTTTTTTTTTCCCCAATTTCTTTTTCTCGCAACCTAGAGATACCAGATTCACTTTATATATATAAATATATATATATATTTCTTAATCTAATTTTTGTATTTTGTTGTTCATGATAACTGTTAAACTTTTAGTATTGATTAATAATTGATAACATATTTTTCATTTTGAAATGGCTCAATATATTAAAAATAGGGATAAAAAATTTAGCCAAAATTTTAGGACTTACAGTTAAATGTTAATTATATTTTATGTATTTCCACAAATATGGATGGATCTAGAAATCATGCTGGGCCAATGTATTTAAAAAAAATATATATCAATTTGGGAGAAGTGATATTCTCGAAGGTTATGAACAAAATATGAAAAAAAAAAAAAAAAAAAAGGTAAGAGGATTTTTGGGATTCTTTATTAGGGTCAGAAACTTCTATCGGGTAGCTTTCATAGTTAGGTGATTCATAAAAATATTTTGTTTGCTTGTTTAATATATAACTACAATATAATTTTTCATCTTAAGATATAAAATAATTAATAATATTTTTCACTATATTAAATTTTTAGAAAATGAGATAATTACATAAAATATTATATTGTATGAAAATAAGAAATTCTCAATTCATATCATGATAGGTTCGGATGAAGTGTTTTTGAAAATATTTGTGTTAAATAAATAATAAAAATATGTGCTAAGGTACAACATAATTAATAATATTTTTAATCACCAACAAACTATGAATTTAAAAAAAAAGTATGAATTTTTATGGTTTTATTGGTAGAAACTACGATTCTCTTCCAATTAAATCAGTACAACGTTGGAGTTTGTCCCAACTTACACTAGAGTTTGAACAGGTCGAGTGTTCCTGGCATGAAGTTGATATTAGAAAGTTCAAGGAAAAACAATTCCTAACCAAGGAAACAGTTGACCCTTTAGTTTATTTTATGCAAGTCAAGCTGCACTGTACACTTTGTATGTCACACGATCTTACAATTTAGGAAGATATTGACTCCATCAAAACCCTACAATAGGCTCCACTTTCATGTCTGTCCATACGATTTCTGTCAAATGCTAGTGAGAGGATTCTATCAAATCTATTCAAACTTCATTTTTATGAGCTTATGAAATGAATATAATTCTTCACACGGAAGTCTGGTGCTATTTGGACTTCATCCAACTCTTTTTGTCCCCATTCATCATTGGTTTGAAGGCGTCTTGTTTTGGTGGGTGAAATTGTGAAAGGAAAGTTCCTACGACGTTAGCTAATAGCTACTTGCATGTTGCACCTCTCTCTCTCTCTCTCTCTCTCTCTCTCTCTCTCTCTCTCTTATGAATTGATACGAATATAAAAGCCACACATATATAAACCTGAATTTTGGACCAAGTGCATTACCAGTTTTAGTTTAATTATATTATCAATTTATAAATTTAATTAAGCACTTCTTATATTAACAATCTTGACATGTCCATTATTGCAATAGTTGCTCCCATCCTCAATTTTTTAAATCACAAAATATAAGTTTGTTATTTTATCACAAAATTCTATAATTTTCATTTTCTTTTACTTGATGTAGGCATTAAACCAATTTTAAGTCATATGAATCGGTTTTAGTTAACAGTGGTTTGAAGATACCCAGTCACCGATTAGCTAAAACATGGTGCTCGAATCAACGGATAATCGGTCCAATGAAATGGGGTATTAGATCTCTTAATAAAATTTTGAGTTCGAAACTTGAGAATAAAAAAAATTACGTTGAAAGAGTCATCCTTTCTCAGATTAATTGGAATATGACTATAAATATCGATGATTGAAAAAAAAAAAAAAAAACACGCATGGTGCCCGAGTCTTCATGTAACCTCGTATCAATATTTGAAAACAGAGTAATAGGATCATTGTTTCATAAAGTAAAACCACGTTTTAACTTTTACCATAATAGGCAATATTTGTTAAATTGTCTGCTGGATTAACCACGTGGTTAAACTTCTGATAAATCAATTGTAATGATCATTAGCCTTATACCAGAGAAGGACATTGTTTACAACATTACAAAATGTGAACGCTTAGCTGATGCCATTGCCAACCCGCCATGACCTAATTGTCGCAACCTCCGAAACCAATAATGCACAACAGGACACGCAGCTTCTTCAGTTTGCTCATCTTTCATATTTTCTTCTAAATTATCCCTTAGATTGAAATTTTTTTTCCATTAAAAACCTTTCAAGCTACATTAGAGAGAGAGAGAGAGAGATGACATAAGATAGCTAAGGTTGTTGCATTGTCCATTGCAATCCTACTATGAAAATGACCCAAAAACAGCAGTGCTGATTCATGCAACAAATTTCTGGCACAATGGAATCAACATTATTAAATCTCAGCTTTCATCTTCCACAATACAACCCTCCAGAAAAATTTAAAACACATCATCTATGATAGGCTAAAATTAGAGTTCGAGTGATACAACAGTTCCCAGGTCATTTTCTACATTTACATTGGAAACCCACAAAAAGTTCTGCAAGGACACGATGATTATAACTGCATCTCATGTTACTACTTGATTAGCAAAAAAATATACGCACTTACTCTTTTTATAAAATGCACATGTAAATACCAAAACAAGATTGTATTTTAGATCAACAGGGACTGTACCAGGTCTGAGCACAGGGTCTTCTGTTATATGTTCAATGTACATGGCTTGTTTGGAGAGAAGAACTCAGCTTTTAACAAAATGGTATTTAGATTCAACATACCCTTCTGCATCCCACAAGAATGATCCAAATGCAACAGCTTCCAATACCAGCATTGTGAGTCCTGAGAAAGTGATTCCGATTATTTCATCATTAGATATGTTTACTGAACCATCATCAGCAATCCTGATGTCAGGCTTGCCAAAGAGTGCCTGTGTCTGCTTTTCGACTAAAGAAATTGCTTCCTTGGATCTCATGGTTGCATATCTTTGAAGTGTCTCTGCATCCAAGTACATGACATACGATCTTAGCCTATACCTTTTACCTTCACTGGACCCCAATAAGCCTTCTCCATCGGGATAATCACCATCATCTGGTGGAATCCGAATTAATGAATCTGGATCCCAAAGTGGGTTTAGAATTGATGGATCTTCATATCCAACCTTGTCCCCAATAAAACCTTCAGGAAGTGTTTTCATGCTTCTCTCAAGCTGAAATCGTTGATCAACTCTCCTAAGGAAATAGCCGTACATTATAGAAGCAGCATATAGCTTTCCAAGTTTCAATTTGCTGATCTGCACAATAGTATCAAGGGGGCCCACATTTCGCTCCCCTAAAACAAGAGATAAGTGGCTTTGTATCATCTCAAATGCCTCAGGAGAGTGGACAGATTCCAGTTTCCGCTCTTGATTTGGCCAGAAATCTACTCTCCCCGTAGGATCTGATGAAGCTGATATCTTTGGGATCATTGAGATATCATTATCTAGAAATTTCTGCACAATCACGACATAGATTATCTCCTCCAATGTCTTTTGCTTTTCTTTCTCTTTGATTTCAGCTATTCTCCTGCAAAACAGCCCCATATACAATAATTCATTGTAGTAGCAGCATTGAAATCAAATTATCAGAACCAACAAGATAGCAAAGCAAAATTTTCAACAAACCTACGCAACAGTCGACAGCAGTAAGGTCCATCATGTGGTTGCACATTTTTATAGACATGACAGAGTAGATCATACTGAAGATAATAAACAACTTCAGTAGCTTGGATTGGATATTAGCACTTTGATATGCACATTCTTACCCTACAGATGCAGAAGCATGCAGCATTACTATTTTGTCGTCGTGACTCAACTTTAATGGTCAGCATCAGCAAAAGCATATTAGAATAACCTATATCACAATCAAAGTGAACTTTGAATGGAAAATTTTCAAACAACTCCTACAGATTTTTTGCAAAACCTCTCACATTATCAAAACAAAAAGGAAAACTTCGAGGTATAAGTCATAGGCATAACCTAATTAACTAACACATAGACCTAATGATATCTATCCATTTCTTCTAATCTTTTCCTCAAATGTCATACATACACTTAAAACGGGTTGCTGTCATCTTTTTGCATATTTGTTTATTAAAGATATGCTACTTAGACTATTTCAGGCAGTAACAGACAATAGGAATTGGAATGAAACCCTTGGTTGTGCACAAGGTACATAGAGGAGAGCCATCTCCATGCAAGAGAAGGCACTAATCTAAGAGAATCCAAAGGAGAGCGTCTTCTCTTCTGACCTTGTAGGAAAAACTAAGGTCAAAAAGAAAAAGTACAAAGGTTCACATCAAGGAGGACTTTATAGTTGACTCAAAATTTCCTATCACAAGTCCTCAAGTAAACCAACTAAAACCGAAAGCAACTGTCCTCCAAGAATGATAATTCATTTGTCAATGCCTCATTTTGAGTTTCGTACCAGGATTCCAATTAACCTAATAAATGAGTGATTTTTCAACTGCAGGGCATAACTGTGCAATTAGTTGATTAGAGGTTGACAAGCTTTTTATGTCTAATTGTAAGAGTGGTGTCACTGTGGCTGAGGCAAATAAAACCAACATAAGACGGCATCCTTCCCTACATACATGCCACCCTCCATAGTCAAGGACTTGAGCACAACCAGATTCATCTCATTCGATGAGAAAGACTACTGTTTGAGGTATCCAGCATGCAAAACTAACTATGTTGGCACATATTAGTACAAGTACAGCTACGGGAACTGAAGAGTATTGCACATATTTTAGTTCATATTTCTTACATTATAATCAGGCAGGCCATCTTCATTTTATCAATGGACCCCCAACTGTACCCCAAACACCATCATTCTTCCGCTCCTCTCCCAATTTCTAATTTCTAAGAATCAGTATACATGCTCATTCTAGAATCCTAAATCATGACAGAAAGACCTATCAATCACTATTCAAACTTTCATTTGGACATTAAGCATGTATGTGCTCGAGATTACCTGTAGAGGAGGAGATCTTGAACTGAAGGTGAAGTTTCTGCTTGCTGTGCATCCCTCTCAGTCTGAAGATTCTCAAGCTGCTGATCAACTGCTGCAGGGAGTAGATGTGGATGGTTCTGCAGTATTTGTCCCAAAAACTGCCCGATAGGGGATTCAAATTGAAGAGGAGCAAATTGCACTATATTATCACCTGAACTTCCTGATGCTCGGACAGCAAAACCTTTAAGTCGGTGGCTATTCAAGTTGGATCCAAGTTTAGGAATGCAAAGTGCTGGACAGCCCTAGAAAGTAATAAGATTGACAGAGTCAAATAACAAGGTCCATGGCAGAGCAAAACAACAAAGCCAAAGCATAATAAACAGAAATTCAGCTATATATAGAGTCAAATGATGTTGGGTAGATGAGTCCAAAGTCTCCAAGTAGGGCTTATGTTAAGCTAGACGGCTAAGACAAAAACAATACCAGATCTCCTTTTTTGGAGGTTCACTCAACAGGTGATACTGTGAGCATCATTACATGGGCCAAGAAAAAATAAAGGGGGTCAGAATTTGACCAAAGAATTATAGCATTATCACAACGGTTTCAATTCAAAACAGTTTGAACAAACTACATTTCCCTTAATTCAATCTAAACTCATCATTTTACATTTGGTCCATATCATATATTATGCAAGGCTATCTTTGATGATAAGAGGACGATCACACTATAAGAACCTGTTAATACAACGAGTGTTAGAAAATATAGGAGAGATCATAGTTGGGATGCAGCACACCATCGTGCTATTGACCTAACAGTAATATTCCATAGCTTGTTGCTACAAATGTGACAGTGCATGTTATTCAATTATCCCGTGAACATGGCTTTTCCACATACCTCACAGCAATAAGAGCAGAGTACTTGGAAATTGTCATTTCCAAAAGGCTTAAAATGATCCCTACTTCTGTGTAAGTTACAATAAAGCTACATAGACCCAAGAAAAATGAAATAACAAAATTCTAGTAAGGATGTCTACCTTCCAATGCCAAACAAATTCAAAGAAGTAATATCATTGGTGAGAGGTTGTGTACAACTCAGAAGGGAAATTGTTGGTTATTTCTCTCCCATTAAGAAAGCGGATTCCAAAATTCTTTGTAAACTACCTCTCAAGTTCAATATATTAAAAGCTGACAAAGAACACTCGGTGGAAAGTGGTATTAGAGGTTCAAGAAAGATTAAATAGCAAGAAATTCAAAGAAAGATGAAATAGCAAATATCTAACAAGGATATCTATATTCCAAGGTTGAACAAATTCAAAGAAGTAATATCATTGGTGAGAGGTTGTGTACAACTCAGAAAGCAACTGTTGGTTATTTATCTCCTATTAAGAAAGGGGTTCCAAAATTCTTTGTTAACTACCCCTCAAGTTCAATATACTAAAAGCTGACCAAGACAAAGAAAAAATGCCCTCAGGCAGATTAGGTACATCAAAGGCAAGTTTCAAAAATCAAACTAAGAACAAAGAATGCATCAATGATCTAGCATCATAAAGCAAATACAAAATAATTTACTTAATTAATTTCTCCTTTATGAGTCCTTTATCTGTCAGGATTAGCATTATGGGTTATGAAATATATATTTACAAGAAAAGGTCAAAAATAATCAAATAAGTTTTTCCTAGTTGTGAGCACTTCGCTCTTAAAATTCTGCTAGAGCCAGATAATTCAGAATAATTGTTCACTTGAAAAGTTCACCATACCAATATAATATATGAAGATCCAGTAGCTATCACTGGTTTTCATATTATACTTCTTTGTTTTTTAATGGAGGACTTTATTAGTAAGAAGATTCAAATTCATTTCTTATTTACTAATTTTAAGGTATTTGCAGAGAAAAATTATGATGGTGGGTATATAACATGAACACAAAAATTATGTCATCACCAAACCTGTGTTTTGTTGTGTTTCTATCATATCTACATGCTTCATAAGCCAATAATGATTTGAAGGTGGCTTTAAAGACATATTTCTCAACAAATATTTTAGATGTTTAATTTCTCAAAACTACACCTTAGAAAAGGTCAATCAAATGAAATTCCAAAAATGGTACATATTCATGATTTTCTCTGGAGCAATTCCCTATGAAATCTTGATTTCTTTTCCCAATTATCAATAATAATCTAGATCTGCTAGTCTATATAAAATCCTTTACTCTTCCCTTCTTTAACTGGCTTCAAGTGTGTCAGGAAAAGTAATATTTTAACCAATCGACACAAAGTAATATGAAGGATAAACAAATTACCAATTTATAAATGTTTATATAGACCTGATATAATCAATCATCTCATATTAATTCCTTGATACATTTTTCTTGACACTTCAGCAATTGAAATTGTGACATATGATTCTGCCCTTTTGAGGATAAGCCTTCATGTAACAATAAGGTTACTCCGTTGTACCTTGGGGTCCCTAGTTCAAATCTTGAAAAAAGTTCCCCTCCTTAAAAGGTAATGCATACATTGAACCCTATCCAAACCCAACAAAGAAAGAATCTCATGCACTGCCTTTTCATGGTATTGGACATTTATCCCCCTCTATTTGTTCTAACAATAAAAAAGTTCCACAAATTTGAGCTTATTAAATTCATTCCCCCACCCGAAGAAATAAAGCTTTTTTCACTTGTTATAGTCTGAAACTTATCAACAGTGCTATGATCCCAAAATGATATTTTGAAAAGATTGAGTGAAACTTTACAAACAGCCAAATTTGTTAGAAAAATGAGAAGCTGAAAATCAAGTAAAAATTTATTTTGCACCAGAAAAGAGCATACCATAAACACCATACTTGACATAAGAAGTGGTTGAAAATATGTTGTAAAAGTTGATGGGGGGAAAAAAGCCTAATATTCGTGACTATGGTGAAAACCCAAGTGGCAAGGAATACGAAAGTATCAGGATAGAAAGTCTGCTGCAGACAAAATTTTCCAATGAATTCCCTCTTTTCTCATGAAATGTTTATGTGAGGCATGTGACATTTGGTCATATAAATGATGATCCAATAATGGGAATCTACCATCTCAGCCAACAACAACAATTAGCTTCAGATATTAGCCACCATAAGCTACATTTGAAGCGACTAGAAAAATGGCAATTCACATTATAGTTTCCACTGACATTTGTTCTTAATATGGACAGGCGTAGTTAGAGCCCAACAGTTAATAGAGGGAGAGACTGACACCTCATCAATTGATGCTTACCATGTTTAAGGGATAAAATTTGAATTTGACAAGCATATAGGAGACCAGACCGATAAACTAAAAGGTAAATGACTCATAAAGGTGCATTGATTTAGCAAAGAAACGGCACATTTCGGCAATAGAACTAATAAGAGGTAACCTTAAGACCCAATGAAGTTGTGAGAGATGTCCAATTGATCAAGTGATTAGATGCCCTCACCAATTGATGATGAACATCATGTCAAAGTACAAGCCTACATGATTCAAGGGGTACATGAGACGGAGTAGTGCACAATAATAATAGTCGATTTTTAATGGTCCAGTTTTGTGATAATAACATCATTATATTAGTGAGTAGAGATTCATAAGTTAGACTAAATGGAAAAGGTAAAACAATAAACAACTCCAAAAAGTCTTCTGCTAATCAGAGAGACACCCATCTCCTAGATTGACAATATTATGCTGTTTCAAGTCACAAAGCATTGGGATTGAGAATGAAGAAGTATTGTCTCACGTATATCCTTTCCTGTCCAAAAATAAAGGGATATTCCTCCGTCGCTATGCATTTTCCAGAATATGATTGGACGAGGCTTTAAAATAAGATACAAACTCATCTCAGTCAACTTGCAAACTACTAAGTCCAATGGTGCTTCTACTTTTATATCTCAGAGTTCAGGCCTAATATGAAGAGACTATCATGATCTTCATCTTTTTTTTTTTCCTGCTTTTTGTCTAAATATATTACTGCCTAATAATCCACGATCCTAACCTCAACTCAAATTATCTAAGTGCGAATCACAAATTAGTTGGAATAATGATGTCCACGACAACTAAGCAAACGAACTGAAATCTTTCATATAGAATAGAACCTAACTTATGGCATCTGTAGCCTCTGTGGTCTTTCTAATGCCAAATCCTCTTTTTTTTAAAAAAAAAATAAACAAATTCAAATCTCACTGCCTAGCCGTCTCCTTTGAACATATAAACCACTTCAATTACCATTAAATATTTTAACCAATGCAAACTTGGAGATGGGTGAGTTAATGCATACCAATTGGTCTCCTTCTATAACAGAAGCTCATTTCTGCATTAGATTTAGGCATAACACTATAAGGGAAACAAATCAAATCCCATATCCCTATCCTCTCCCATATTACCTAAAACCAAATTCGCCCCCTCATACTGTAAACTTCATTTGCAGAACCCAATTCTAAAAATTCAAGCAAATGAGAGAGAGAGAGAGAGAGATTACTTTAGCGGTGGAGAAGAGGCACTTAGAAGAATCGGGAAAGGACTTGAATTCGGGGGTCCTGAAGCCGACCGTGCTAGGAAGTACAAACAGCACATCTCCAACCACTCCCCCGTAGCTCTGCATCTTTCACACTGAGAGAGAGAGAGAAGTATTCGGTGTTTGCGTATCGTTGAGAGAGTCTCGCTCGTACGGTAATTGGATACTTGAAGTCGGTTTATGCTCAGTGTTTCTCACTTATCGTCCTTCCGTTTCGTCTCATTTTTATTTTTTCATTTCTCGTGTCTTGTCTTGGAGAGAGAATATTTTTGATATTTATTTTTTTAAATTATATTTTTAACAATTTACATTTTAATTAAAATTTTAAATTTACTCAAAATTATTAAAAATCTAAATCTTAGCTTATACAATAAAAGAATCAAGTTCCATTTACCATCTATAAATGACTTCTTATCTTTGCTTTATGAAAAAATTTATTTATTTAAAAAATATATATAATGATTAACAATTTTGTTTTTAAAGAATTTATTTTTAAAAGGAGGTCTTTTTTAAATTCTTCAAACACCATTAAATAAAAAAATATTTTAATTCAACTAAAATTTTATATTAAATAACTCTGAACTCATTAAAACCGGATTCGCATCATTATGCTCAATAAAAAGAATAAGGAAGCATCAATAAAAAAATATTAGAAGGGAAAAATATTTCAAAGATGAACATGCTCCCATAAGGTAGTCAGGGATTCTTGATGATATCGAGCTGAGACAGTCCCTCCACAATGCTCACACCACAATTAAAGGAGGATTTGCAAAGTAGTTTAAAAATTATTTAAAATTATTCTACATACTTGTTAAAATTTTGACGGATTGGTAAGAGCCTTTTCTTGCATATGAATCAATATTATTTTATAACTTATCTATGCAATTATATACTCTTTGAATAAAAATTCAATTTTCGAAAGATCACTTACGTGCTTTGGTGGGTCTCTGAGACTCTTTCGATAATCTATGTTGTATTGAAGGAATATCTATATATGATCTAATCGATGGCATAAAACTCGTGTTAGTGACAAAAGCAGGCAAAATATACGTAAAGGATGATTCTTTTCTATTAGATTAGTATTTTATATTCTATCATGTATTCGCATAGTAGATTTGAAGTTGAAAAATACAATCCCAACAAAAAGCTTGTTTTGAATAAACTAAACAAGAAGACCATGCGAGGGTCACATTCATGCACTGAAAATTAAATAACAGAGGTGTTTCACTTGGTCAAATTGTGATTGCTCAGAAAATTATTTGTTTAAAACAAAAAGGCCCTTTTGGGATGTTTAGTCATAGCACAAGCTTTTGAAAGTTTTGCAAAATCTACTCTTTGGCACCTACCTTATACCATGGAAGAGTAAAAGACAAATATAATTTTAATAAGCATTTAATAATTATAATTGAAATAGAGATTTTTATAATAATGTTAGAAAGCCGGATAAAATTTGCCACCTTTTTTATTTAATAAAAAATTATAAAAAAGAGCAAGTATTTGGAAGCAGTTTTTTGAATTTTTTTTATTTTTAATAGAATAACATTCAAGAATATGAGTCACATAATTATGATATTATGATATTCAACTCTATTTAATTCTTTCTTTCAAAAATGGGTTGGTCATAAGAGTCACATAGTAGATTTGGATTGGAAGTTGACAATACAATCCCCCAAATTATTGCATGAACAAAAAAGCTTTTTTTTTTTTTTATGTAAACAGATTTATCTTATCATTAATCGGTATCCGAGTTTTACTCGATTAATCCAATTCGAATAATGTGAGGGCCTATAAAGGATTGGTTCTCTCAAATTTTATTTTTTCATTCTTCATAATTCAAACCCAAGATCTATTACTAATAAAAAAAGCTTGTTTTGAATAAACTAAATGAGAAGACTATGCAAGGGTTACATTCATGCTATGACAGAAGTGTTTCATTTGGTCAAATTGTGATTGCTCAGTAAATCATTTGTTTAAAACAAAAAGGCCCTTTTGGGTTGTTTAGTCATAGCTCAAGCTTTTAAAAATTCTGCAAAATCTAATCTTTGGCACCAACCTTTCACCAATAAACTATGGAAATGTAAAACAATAATAATTTGAAACTTAATCCAAATTTTAGAATAGATCATTTGAAAATAAATATAGTAAAAAAATTAAAATAAAATTTTAAAACAAAATTAAAAAAATAAAATTAAAGTTTAAAAGTAAAAATAAAAATACAGTCTTATGGAAAACAAAATCCGGCAAACCAAAGCAAGTATCCGAATAAGAGATACCACTAAGAAAAAATAGAGAAAAGAGAAATAAAATAGAGAAGAAAATTAAATGCAAGTATATAAATCAGACATAGAACAATATAATATTATTGGAAGCAGTTCCTTGAATTTTTTATTATTTTTTAAGATTTTTTTTTTTAAAATTTTGATAGAACAATATCCAAGAACTTCAAAGCATAGCAAGTTTAGAATTCTTTTACTTGGAAATGCTTTGAGTGGTGTTGGACATAATTGTTAATAGCTATATTAATCATGAGACTTTGTCCAACGTTACATTGCTACGGCAATTAAGTGTAATTTTAATTTTTTTGTAATATATATTTGTCATTAGGTAATAAAGAAAGCCTAAGTGTTTTCATATTACATAAGGGGACGTCTGCCTTTCACCTAAAAATTATAATTTGTTTCTAAAATGTTTTAAAAATTTTCAAATAATATTTATTCAAAAACATTTCACTTTGTAAACAATTAATGAGCAACTAAATATATCTTAAATCCTTTTTTTTCACCCACCAAAATCACTCCTTTTTTCTCACGATACTCTTTTTTTTTTAACAAGAAAATATAATCAAATAAGAATAAAATAAAAAATAAAAGATAAAAGTGAAACGGGTATAAAAGACTTTCTCATGGCGCCTATGGTTCGAAAATCTCTTTTGAAGAAATGATTTTGACCATCAATTTGCAAGGACACAGCTCATCGGCAGGCGGTGGTCTATTTGAAACTGTTTTTTTTCCTTGAGGCTTAAAAATAGATTTTCCAACCATGGATGTCATTAATTCCAAGCAACCGAGTATTGTTCATTGTCTTCTTCAATTTTCCGACCAAGGTCGGGATTTTCGTGTAGAGATGGGTAGAGAGAGAGAGAAACAAGGTTTTCTTTTTTCATTCTTCTATTTTAAGTTTAGTTTTTTTTTTAAAAAAAATCAATTATTAATATTTTTTTGGTATTTAACAGAAAAAAATTAAAAATATAGATGGAAGGGTTAAAATCGTAAGTTTTTATAATTGAGGAGAGAGAGTTTACATTAAAAAAATTAGTTTAGGGACTCGTTTGTACTCAACTCCAAGTTCAGTGACAAAGTTATATTTTTTTTCCTAAATAAATCCGATTTATCGATGGTAATACGATGATGAGCTTGCTGAAAAAACAATAATTATAATTAAACTCAAATACTTTGTAACAAGTTAAAACTCTGCATAATAATGCTTATACTCCATCACCCTCTTTATTGAGAAAAAAAAAATAATAATCCAAAAAAATCATTTGCAATAAATGGGGGCCTAGTGAGAGAATAGATTCACATCCTAATTCCTGCATGATATTTTCATCGTTTGACCCCTTTACATTTTATACAACATTGCCCCCATATTTTTAGCCTGGTAAAATATAAAATTTAAGTTCGGAATTTTGGAATTTTTTTTCCTAATAAATTTTTGTAACATGAAAATGACAACATATTTGATGTTGAGGATGCCCTTTGGGTTTCTTTTTTTTTTTTTTTTTTGGTTACATAAATATTTGAATCCCGTTTATGAGATTAGGAGAAGGAAATTATAACTACTGCGTTGTTCTTTTGGGACCCCTTTGAGGTTCTGAGAACACTTAGAGTGCCCCAAATGTGTTTGTACCTTTGAAAAGAGAAAAATAATGGGTCGTCAATTCCCGGCAAAGAAAGGAGAGGGGGCCAACGGAGGAAAGAGATGAAAGATAAAGGGGAGGAGGGGAGGAGAGGAGAGGAGAGAGAAAGAAGAGAGGAAAAAGGAGAGAGAAATCTGTCAGATTTCTTTGCAAATTCCAGCGTCAAAGAGAGGGAAAAAAGGAGAGAGAGAGAAAAATCCGATGGAGGAGAGATTTACAATTTTTTTCCCCCAATGGCTCTATGGTTATAATGCTAGAGTACAATACCCTTAAACTGTCACGAACCTTAATTTTCTTTTCATCCAAAATTTTAATTTTGCCATTTTAATTTCCCCAACCTAAATTGATGGTCTTCAATAAACTGACAAACCCAGATCATAAACCCAGCTGGTTTAAATCTTCAACTAGCATGTTCACATGTAATGATTTCTTAAATCTCAGCTACAACTGACTTGTATCCCAGTGGAAAAATACAGAAAATAGGGAACACAAAACTGGTCCTCAAATAGGATCAAGCATGAATAGATACAGATACCGGTATGAAATTGACCCAAAAAATAAAAAAAAATAAAAAAAAATTCTCAAAAAAATCTCTCAGAAAAAAAAAATTCAGTTTCTAAACTAAATTGATCGAATTTTGAAAACTCCACCAACACTATTCATAGGTTGGTAAAGTTTTCAAAATTCGACTAATACTAATCATAGGTTAGTCGAGTTTTCAAAACTCGACCAACACTATTTACGCACTATTCACCAATTAGTCGAGTGTTCAAAACTCAATCAATCTCTATATAAACAGTGTTGATCAAGTTTTAAAAACTCGACCAATATGTAAATGGTATATGAACAATGTTGATCGAGTATTGAAAACTCTACCAACCTATGAACTATGTTGATCAAATTTTCAAATGAGTAGGTTGTTTTAATTTATTTTTTTTTTCTTTTTGAGTCAATTAGGAACATCGCTCGGCAGACACATGCAGAGAGGCAATTTGGTCTATAAACACTTGTATCATGCTACCTCAATATATTGGATATTCATCCCCTTCATGCACTCGTACATGAAACTCAAACATGCATGGGGTGTTCCATGGAGTAAATGCAAACTTTGTAATTATTCATTCTCTCATACTTACAGAGTCATTTGATATGTGTGTTCAATACACAGGTTTTACCCAAGACAAGGACTTAGATTCAATATCATCCTATGTCTTCAACCATAAAATATTGGCTCAAACCAAAAACAAAAGGATGATGGGGACATAAGTAGATCCTGAGACTAGAAAAGATCAGCTTTTGATGAATCTTAAAACTACACCCTACGCAATTTAATGACTTCCTGTTGCTAATTGGTGTTAGACTACGCTCCCAGAAAATGGTCTGAAGTAGATCTACTTAGACCTCAATGACCATTGTGTGCAAGCTCTTCCCCAGTCTGTTGAGCATCAGTGCCCAAACACTCATCACTCCTACCTGACCTTACATCTTCATGCCCAGGAGCTTCCCCAAGTCTCTCCTGCAAAATCACATATTTTAAACCATATCAGTAGACCACATTTATGAAAGCAGGTGCTTGTTTGCTTGGCATGTTTGTGTGAATTAAGAAATTTGTGGGAATGAGGCAAAATTCAAGTGATATGATTTCCCATCAAGCATTTTCTTTCACCATAGCTTGCTTGGAACTTACAGTTATCTGAATGTTATAATCATGCACATATGGCTCCCTCTTACATAAACAGGTTGAACTGTAGTCAATGCCATAATACAACAAATAATAAAATATAATTAAGACAACAATCTCATTTAATAGTCATCCACCTTTCATTAAACTGTGTTAGCTCCTTGTCACATTGCCATATCTCTATAGCTGCACACCACACATTATAAGATCCTCCCAATCACACGTGATTGAGAAGAAATAGATCTAATTAACCCAGAAAATGGAATAGTAAAGTCCTATGATGAATTACTTCTGCAATTTAAATTGTATACTTTTAGCATTGATAATGCACATCATTCTCTTCCTCACCCCATTCTAACCCTGAATCCTACCAACAAGGCCAGGATTTGTTGGTTCGAAAAAGTATCTTGCATTTGTAAGCAGATGTATCCAATATGATTAATAAGTGAAATACATCTGGCAGCTCCCAATATTTCACCTTAAACAACACTAAAGAAATTAGCACCACATGCTGGTGGATGTTATATCTTGAATACCTGTATATGTCACTATTGCATTGGCACTTCTAGAAATAAATGTGCCGTGACATATCCATGTAAGATCAACTATTAATTGGAGTTTTCTTATTACCCTCTACTTTATGAATTCATAATTTCAATAAAAAACTCAAATTGGGACCATAAGAGATTCTCTGTGACTCCACTTGAAATAAAATTAAGAGAAGAGAAGGAACTCAAAAGTTGTCCTAAAAATGCAATAATTGGCCCACCTTTAAAGAGGCATTCTCAGAGAGAAGCTGCTCATATTCGCTCCTAATGCGACTCACTTCTGATCTAAGATTTGCGTTTTCCTCTTTTAAGGCATCTGCACTCTGTGCAAGCTCGTCACATTCCGCCTGATGAACACATATACAAGCACCACCAAGTTAATACAGGATCACTAGACAAGATTGCTATATAAATTTTTGACAAAATCCCTTCTCACCTGCTTACGCAGCCGGGAACGACGGGCAGATTCCCTGTTCGATTGCTTTCTTCTCTGTCTCTTAAGCTCTCTCTCATCCTAAACCCAAGAAAACTAAGAGATTTAAGCAAATAATGGACATGGCAATTCATTCATAGCTGAGAGACATAAAAGCTTGGTTTGCAAAGAAAAGAAAGGTCAGGAAAAAAGAGAACTGTTCATCAAATGGAAATAAATAACATGCAAAAATAGCAGCAGCAATCAAACCAACAAAAAATATTAATATTGACTGTTATACCAGACACATTGACCAGAAACAAGCAGAAATGGTTGAATAAGACGGTTTCTGCCATTGGAGATAGCATATATGATTATACAAAACGTCTCCTTTAAATTCATAATGAATATCAAGGTAGATGATAATGATTTAAGCCTGCAAAATAATTTACTAGTCTAACACATCATTTTAGTTGAGCAAGAGCAGAGCATAATGTCTAGCATCTACAGTATTAGGGGGGAAGGAGGATTCCTAACACCTTTAACCACATTCCCCTTTTTCCATATAAAAATACACAGCTCATCAAAGCATTGTTTGATATACCATCCATAAAAGGACTGAAAGGTGCAAGTATATTGAGATTCAGGAGGATTCGAGCAGACGACAAGAAGCACAAGAGAATACCCCAGCATAGTATGTGGTAAGAAACTCTGTGAGATTTTCATAAGGTTGACATGTTATATCTTGAGTAAAGTTTACTTTGCTGCCACCATAATGAAGCCAGGGCACTTTTCTTAGTTATGCAAATTCTGTTCATAACATTGTCTATAAAATATCATGAAAAGCATGAGTGAACTTTGGCAGAGACTCAACTGACTTCATCAGAGGTGGTTAAAGGGTGCTTTTCAACTTAGCAATGATTGCTCAATCTTGGGTAGATATTGAACTCAAATATGTGCTCTGGAATGTATTGACTGGAGCTTTCAGCTTAAACAGTGAACGCCAGAGTTTAGCAAACAATTAGTTCAAATTTTGCAGAGTATTTCAGTGAAGCAAGAAGTATCTTCAGTCACACGATAACACAAATGAAAATTTTTTCACGAATTACAATTATTTCCTGAAAAGGGGAAAACAAGAAAATTATATCATCATTCTGTAAACATGGGAATCCAGACGATGAAACGGAAGCGAACTTTATTTTCAGGGTGTAACACTAACTGATCAAACACAATGGACTCATTTTGATCAAGAAATAAGCTGTGCGACTGGGTTAATAGCTTGCAGGGACCAAAACACAATCTTGGAATTTGGTTCACCTAAATAGTTTAGGGACCATTAGTCCATGCAACAGAGGCCCATCGAGGTGGCACTGATGTATATAAATAATATAATAAGAGCAGTTTCATAATGGCATTCTACCCCTCTGAGACCTGATTAAATCTTAATGGACTTGAGTTACTCTGAACAGAAGCAGAAGAAGAACAAGGAGAGAAAACAGAGAATTGAATATGGTAGAGACCCTGAAATGTTGTGTTATGCTTCTTGTCAGAGGGGGGAAGAGAGAGAGAGAAAAGAGAGAACTAGTTACTCTCTCTCTCTCTCTCAATTTTTGTTTTTGATTTGAAAATCAATTAGAAAACTGGTTTGCTATGAAAGAGAAATAAGGGATTGTACGTGAGGTGTGAGAGAGCTAAAGAGAGAGAGCGAGAGAGGAAGAAGCTCAGAAGTGCCCAAAAATATGTACAACTATTAGCGGCATTTCTGGAAAATGCCCAGAAATGCCACAAAAAAGTTAAACAAATGTCGGTAAATAGGTACCTATGGCGGCAGTTCTGGGCATTTTTTTCATTATCATTGCTCTCTCCATCTCTTCGAACGAAGTGCCTTTCTTCCTGATTTCCCTTTCTTCCTCTTAATCTCTCTCTTATCTAATTTCTCTTTGGAGAAACACTGAAATTGCCTGCTCTCTGTGTCTGTTCTCTTAACCTCATTCTCCCTCTTCCTTCGAAGTCATGCTCTATTTCTCTGAAAGAAACTCAATCTTCTTCGCTCTATGTAATCTTTTTGATTTCCTTTCAATTTCACCACCATAAACCACTGTCCACCTCAAATTTTACCTCAGGATTGGCTCTCTCTCTCTTTCTTTGACTTGTTCCTCTGTTCTTCACAAACCTGTGAGCTCATCTCTCCTAATCCCCTGAATCTCATCGATTCTTCAAGCTTTCTTGCAATTTCTCTAAGTTACACCTCATCATCATCACAACAGTTCCAATTTCCTTTCTCTGTCACCAATTTCTTCAAATTTTGTAAATCGGTATTGCAAACCATGACTGCTGTTCACTGCTGGTAAGTCCAATTCTCCTAAATCGATACTGGAAATCACCTTCTTGCTTTCCACTAATCATGACTATGGCACAAGGAAGAAGGACTTTTCATTATCAAAACTAAAATTACAAAAGATTTGAGCTCAGAGTTGATGATGGAGCTCATGGCCGTGGTGGAGGCTTGAAGATCAACAACAGTCGTGTTAATTTTAAGGTGTTTAAGGTCAATCATGGAAGAAATCAAAAGAAAACAAGATAAAAGGTAGAGATTGAGAGAGAGAGAGAGAGAGAGGGATTTGCTGTTTCAAAGTAGAGGTCAAGAGAGAGAAAGCGAGAGAGATGATTATTGGTTTTTCAGAAGAGGAAGTAGGGGGAGGAGCTTTGATGCATGTGTGACTTGCACATGCCAGAATTAACAGAAAATCCAAACAGAGCAAACCACAAGGAGCAAAGTGGTAACAAAGAGGCAAAGTAGCAAAAATTGCAAGCATAGGGGGTGGCAAAGTGACAGTTTTGAAACCATAGAGATAGTGTCAAAATGTTAAACCACGGGGGTTAAGTGTACTTTTCCCTAAAATCAACAATCATTGAGGTACTTTCGGGTGGCAATCTCTATCACATGGAGAGGAAAGAAAAGAAACTGAAAGAAAAATAATACAGAGAAAACAACATGGATAAAGATGAAACGTAGAGTTTACAATTGCAAGAAATCCCAACTTGTGAAAAAGGCAGAGAGCTGGTTAAAAGAGCGAATCTATGAATTCTTAGCCATTGTCTACACTAACAAAGAAATTACCAACACTTTGGTGAGCAAATGACTTATTGCCATCAGCCACAATGCCTTTGTGGCCTAAGAAATGGTTAACAGCCTCTTTGGCGCAAGGAAAGGTGTGAGAATGAGACAAAGGAATAGTGAAGCGATAGCAGGGTGGAACGATAGAGAGGAGACAAGAATGAACCCAAGCCTTTTCTTTCTTTTATTCTTTAATAAGCAAGACAAGAAAATACAAATAGACATGCATGAAGAAGCACGAAGAGGGTTCATGAATTTAAAAGCAATGCAACATCCTCCTCAGACACAAAAATGTGGACAAAGGTAAAAAGGGCTGCTAAGTAGGGAGCCAAGAACAACTGATGATGGGCTTTTCCATACCCACATAACCTCTCCCCGATCCTAGGGTATTCTATTTTGGTAAAGGGTAGAAACGCCTCTTATTTGTCTTTTTTACTTGAACAGTTGCAAAAACCTTTTAATGAATATATAGCTGAGCGACTGGGTCAGACTATATCATGCTGAAGATCTCCAAATGGGAACAGACTGACATTGACTGGCCAACTGTTTTCTAACAAAAGAACAGGGAAACACTCTTAACTTCTTCTCAGATCAGCGTTCTGGTCAGTTTTCCAGCCCACTGGCCAATGCATAAACATATATATCTCCACCCAATCATTGAAAGTTATTGTTATGAAGGAAACAGCAGTGGACCAGCTGGACGATGAGGTGGCAATGACTAAGCAAGTGGCAGCTGAGATGGAGCCTAAGAAGCTGATTGTCTATCATCGCAGAAGGAACAAAATGACACCAGAAGACTGTTAAGAAGTTACCACCTCATTATGGGGAATCTAAAGTTGTTATGGGGTAGAAGTTATGGGGAGTAGGATAAGAGTAAAGAGGGGAATTGAGGAGGGGCACTTTTCCGGAGTATGGCAAAAGAATAGGCAGCTTAGGCTGTGGACAGAGCCTTGAACTCTGTAATTCACCTCTTGTACTGATTCTGGTTCATCAATGAGAAATTTAGAGAATTCTTAAGATCTCTCTCTCTCTCTCTCTCTCTCTCTCTCTCTCTCTCTCTCTTTCTTTTTCTCTTCAGTTTCCTCTTTTTCTCCCTTCACTTGAGGAAAATTACATAACAGTTAGACTTTAAATGGATATTTTAGGAAGAATTCAAACACATAATATTCATACACCAAGCTTCATCCAATGCAATGCTGGGAGTGGGTCATAAGTCCAAAATCCAACCACAATTTTCTTTTGCTCAACCACAATTAATCAAGCAATTAGCAAGCAAAAGAATCACTATTGTACCATCACAATGCCCAGTGATGGTGCGCAGAGGAGCTTTTTCTTTTTCTAATTGGAATGCAGTCAGGAGCTTTCTTGTTGACAAAATACAGAATCTTTGATAGGATATCCCAAGATTTAAGCATATTGAATCCCAAAAATTACAGGAACTTGATTGATATAACAGGAGAGCGTCATAGAAAGATTCCTTAGCATAATCTACTAAAGCAGATGAAAGAAGGTTATTGGCTGTATTTGAGAGTACCATGCAACAAGAGATAAATGTGAATTTTCTGATATTAAGAGGGCATATCAGAGTTTAAAGAGCATGTCAAATAGAAGAAAAAGATTTTAGAATAAAAATTAAAGCTCACCCCCCATTCCAACTGAAAAGACACTGTGAATCAGAATTGCTTGCATAAATCAATACAGACTTTGCAAACTCTTTAATACAGTGTTTTGGTCTATGAAATCTGAGATATGGCAGTAGAGATTATCTATTGCAACTTTACCACCTCATGAGAAGAAAATAGTTGCAAGTTGCCGATTTCATTCATGCATCAACAAAACCAACTCTAAACCAAGAGCCAAAGGGAAAATGAATGCAAAATATAACTTCATCCTACCCCTCATAACGGAATTTTGGAGAAATACAATATAAAGGAAAAGCAAACAGTTAATGAGGTAAGATAGAATTGCATAAAAAATATAGCATTTCCATGATGTGATGAAGCAACAAACATAAACAAACTCAGAGACAGAACTCATTGATGATTGTCGTAATGCACCAGATATCCATTATCAAATGCATTAACATTAATCAACCTCGAGTCAAAATGTGAATTTGTTACATCTCGATTGTCAAGAATTAACATGCCAAGCGGTGGACTATAATCATAAGCAGACTTGCATTATATTTAAATCAAACTTCATACAGAAGAAACTTTATAGAGATGACCTTATAAATTATTTGACACACTGACCTGTATCCAAAGCTGAGATTGAACACTATCTCGAGATTCAGCAGTAACAATCCCACCCACAACTGGAGTAGAAGGAACTTTTCCATGCAGTGCAGGAACAGAGGATGAAGTTGCAGCACCCCAGTAGTCCATTCCAATATTTAAGTTTGTTGTAGGACCTGGAACACCCGATGGACCTCCAGCTGCCATTGGCACCACACTGATTCCTTGATTTAGCATTGTTGGTGTGGCAGGAAACCCAATCTGAGGACCATGCACAGAATTACCATTCTGGGATGTGTCAGCTGTAAGAAGGATATTGTTACATCTTTCATCATATAAAAGACCTAAGAGAAGGTTAATACCACAAGAAAAAATAATATGATTACAACAAACCTTCCAAAGATTCTTGTCTGCCAGTCCTTTGTTGCGAGTCCTGAAGAAACAGCAAAGAAACTCAAAATATGAGGATTCTGAAAAGGTATGAAAATACACCCTATGTCCATTGCAGACGCTTGCCACATGCTCGATTTTTAAAATATCTGACATTAAATAAATAAATAAATAAAATAGCTAAAATTATAATTATAAAAAAAAAAAAAAAAAAAAAAAACACTCGTGATTCATATTCCTGAAATGCTTTTCCATTTGGTAGCAGTTTCCCCTATATAGTGTTATCCCTTTGGTGGAAAATAAAGAATCAATCTCATTAAAGCACATGGGATGCAAGGCAAAACAAGAACTCAATACCACTATGCACACAAGCTGAATATACAATGTCTCAGATAGTATCATAATTGAACATAAGTTCCACAACACTTTTGAGTTGAAAAAAGTGTCTACAAAAAGAGTGAGAGATAAGATGTCTTAGAGGAGAGTGTGTTGACCACACGGGTTATAAAAAGAAAAAGTAGTTCTAGATGTTGTTATCGTGCATGATTATTTAATCTTAGAACCCTTTTCCAGCACCAAAAGGGGGTTGGATGAGCGGATATGGGAAAACGCGCAAGCTAAACTAAGAATTAGGAATTGTAACCAAGCCATCAAAAAGCATGCTTATTTTAACCTCAAAGCCTTCTGTAGCAACAAAACAGGGTTGGATGAGTGGATCCGGAAAAATGCCCAAGTTCAACTAAGAATTGGGAATTATAATTGAACTATCAAAAAGTATGATTGGCTTTCTCTATCCCTTCAAAGATCCAGAGATTCTGCCCCTCCAACAAAAACAGACAACTAGATGAGTACAAAAAGTGTCTTCTTATCCTTCATCTATGAACTTTCAAGAACTACCACCAAGACCAAAGCCCAAAGCTATTCCACCATAAAGACACCCAGCTGCGCATTGTAAATATGAGGCAATTCTTAGATAGGCACCCTAACACTTGCAAAAACATGCTATTAACCGAAACAACCCATTTTCAAAGTTCCTTGAAGAAGAAATATCTCCCACTTTACATCAAACAACCCAAGAGGAAAGAAATATTTATAAAAAAAAAAAAAAAAAAAAAAAAAAAAAACACACACACACACACAAAAACAAAACAAAAACAACAGCTCTAACAAAAATCATGGTCTCCCCAACAGCCACCCACCCCAAGAAGGAAAAAAAATTTAAAACGAAAACCACAACAACCAACTCCCATTGACACAGCCATCTTCTTCTCACCTACCAACTAATTTAGCTACACCACTTCTGCCTCTATAAAATAGATTATAAAAACTTCCAACCTTGATGTAAAATGACAAGGCAATCATTTTTCTTTTTGCAAGATGTAATGTCATACTCAGAAGTACTATGTAAATGTCCAGGTATTGGTCTAACTGTTCACAGTATTTGTCGTGTAACATATCCACAACAAGGTTTCAATGCACAATAACCGTCAAATAATGCTGTTGATATTAACACACATGAATCACTAAGGAAGCATAAGCCCCATGATTGGGAATGATACTGCATGAAACATGAATAAGGCAACAACATTGCAATTTCTTCATATATGATTACATAAGAAAATATACATTTTTCCTGGCAAATTTTCTTTAACCCACCATCAGCACCAAAAAGCATTGGACAAATTTCAAAACTATAAGAGACATATTAGAACGGATAAACTAGAATCCTCCCAAAATACATGGAGAAAATATAGGATTCAAATAACATGAGACAATCGGAGAATTTATTCAACATCATTACTATTTCAAGAATTTTATAGCAGAATAACTAAACATTAGAAATTTCACGGTCATAGTCCCAGAATTAGATGCAATAGCATTATGTTTCATCAGCAATATGTAACAGAACTAGCAATCATAATTGAAGCAGATATTGCTCTTGCAGGTAATGGTGGTTGTAGTCTGTTATTGCATTCCATATCTCTACAAGGCTATCATATTGGAAATACAAAGTTTTTAAATCATCATGGTCACAGCTACTTCCTGCCAGCCATGGAAAACTGATGTAGGTCCACCACTTTTAGCAATTTAGACTTTCAGCATGTTATTATATTAAAATCACGTAATTGGGACTTCCAGATTGAAGCAGAACACAGAGATAACCTTGTACCAAATAGATTGGTGAAGCAGTTTTGGCCAGGAGAAGAGATCTAAGGGTGGAAGGCTTAAGCTTGTGAAAAGCACTCTCCGAAGTATCCCCATCTAATATATGTCTTTATTTCGTATCCCATTTTCAGTTGCTAAAAAGATCAAGTCTATTCAGAGAAAAGTCTTACTCTGAGAAGAAAACGTTCAGTTTGTTAAATTGGGAGGCTGTTAAACTCCCATTTAGTCTATGGTGGTTGGGGATGAAATCCATGGTTGAGTTTAACAAGTCTCAACTTGGTTAACCACTTTGGACATTCACGAAGGAATGCGATCATGGGGCACAGCAGCAATCCTATGGAAATGAAGTATGGGATAGGTCACAATAGTTGGATGACAAGAGAGGAGAAGGGTAGCCGTAGAATGGCAATATGGAAGTAGATTAGGGGAGGTTGGCTGGTTTAGTTTCTTGAAAGGCATCAGCTTCGATATTGGAGAGAGATCTGGAATGACATATAGTGTGCGTCTCATCCACTAAAAGTTCATCCCCTAGATATTTCTGAATAAAGATTAGAAAGCCTTTATATCTTCTTGTATATCCTCTTTGGAGGCTATATACTATGAACTACAAGTTTCATGAGACTTGAGAATGAAGGAGAACTGGAGAGGAGCTTCTTAAGGAAGAGAGATACATCTAAATAGGAGGAAGTTCACAATGTGGAAAGGTTCTAACACGTTTTTCACAAAATTTTCTCCTGGAAAATTTGTGACGAAGTTTTAGAGCTAAGGAGGCACCCCATGTTCCTCTGAAAATTCTGCAGGTGTTTGCATTTCCTCCATCTTTGCTCGGAAGTTCCAACAGTCCATTTTTTTTAACTGGGAAGCTCGTGGGACTACTATCCCAACTATGGATAATCTCCAAAAGAGGGATTGCTTTTGTGAACAGGTAGCCTCTCAGCAAGAGGAACCACAAGTCTATGGATAAGCTGCTGCTTCATTATGCATGCACTAATCTTTTCTGGGGGATGCTGATTTCTTGCCTTCATATCATGTGCTACTAAATCTACACATAATGGAGTGTAGACATGAAGGAGTATAAGGAGTTTAAAGTGAAAATCAAAAAATATACTTCCTGCTATTTTCTATCAGTATAGACAGAGCATAAAGGAAAGTTTTCATTGGCGAAGAGACCTGTGTCCTCTTTCCTTTAACAGTTTGACCTCTTTCCTCCATGGTTTTCTTAGACTCTTTTCTTTTGGTATTCTTTTTGAGTTTTTTGCTTGATGTTGATGTACAGATAGCCCATTGCGATTTATATCACACAACTTTATTTACACAATGTTCATCTTTCACATGTAGACCCATTTGATTTGAGACATGACTAGTTCTCACAAATCGCACCCCCATTAAAAAATAAAAATGAAAAAACTTCAAATAGCATAAATGAGAATTTAGCACTGTCTTTCTAAAACTTCTGTGAAATACTGAGGAGCAGATCCAACTTCTAAGGCAAGCAGAAGACTATCTTTTGCAATTTGAGTAACAAAAATGATCCTAATCTGTCCATCTTGACATTTTCAGACCAGGTCTTCAGTGCCATCAACATAGGTAAATATGTCCATGACCAAACAGCAATGGCCCAGATTGAATTGACAAAGACCTTGATAGAATTATGGTAATTGCTGGCATCTAACAAAAGAGTGAAAACTTTTTATCCTGGCAAGAGCAGGTGCAGCAGATGCAAGAAGATGAGAATACGCTAGCAACTAATTTTACCATTTCATCGAGGTCCTTTACAATTCAATTTGGCGATGGTAATGGACAAATTTCAAGGACATAATTATCTTTATGGCACCATACATTGAAGAAAATTAAAAAATTTCAAGAGGGATGAGATTGGGATAATTTCTGTTATTCAAGACTCAAAAAATAGTGTAGTCCTCTGCTTACCATATAAGTTAGATCTGCTCCTCAAAGCAGAAGTTTCGGGAAGATAATGTCTGCTAAATTCTCATTTATGCCACTCGAGGGGTTGGGGAGGGGAAAAATTTATAACTGGTCACGTGGGGCAGGACACTTTTTTTTCTTTTTTTTTGGGGGGGGGAGTAGGAATTGAAATGTTGTCAACACATGCAAATGACTGGGAGTTGGAAAGCTTCCAGTCCTTCAATTTTTTTTGGAAGGGATATGTGGAACACGAGAGGAACAGCCTGCTTGTTTGGAAATCTATGCATCTGGCAAGTTTGAGGTTAGAGGTTTCATAATTCTTTGTATAGTAAGCATCTTGAGCAAGACTTTTTCTTTTTATAGAAAGCATCCTGAGCAAGATAATGTGCATTTTCATGGAAAGGAGTGAGGGAAATTAGCTCCAAGCAAGGTGGGAGGGATATGAGGAACTTGAATATTGTCGTTGAGAAATGCTAATGACTAGGAGTCAGAAAGCTTCCAACCCTTCTTCAACTTTTTGGAAGGAAATGTGGACCAAGACAGGAACACCCAGCTGATCTAGAAGGTATGCGTCTGAGAAGTTTGAAGTTAGAGGTTTCTATAATTCTTTGTACAGTAAGCACCCTGAGCAACATTTTTTCTTTTATTGGAAGCATCATGAGCAAGATTATGTCCCTTTTCATGGTAAGGTGTATAGAACACACTAGCTCCAAGTAAGGTGGCCTTTACCAAGTCGTAAACGGTTTGGTGGCAAATACTAACCAAAGAGAATCATAAGAAGAGGGGCATGTTTGGTGAATTGGTGCCCCTTTTGTAAGAATGACGAGACCACATTCTTCTCCATTGTCCTCAGACAAGATGTTTGCGGGTGATTGTCTTCAGGACAGTTCACATCCACTGGGTGTCCGCTAAAAATGTGTATAGTGAGGTTTGGGCTTGGAATGGTCTATGGCGGTGTACAAATAGTAGGGAACTTATTCAGCCAATTCCCCATGCTAAACTTTAGCTAGTGTGTAAGGAGATAGATTTTTTTTTGGTTCAAAACCTTCTCCTTTTGGGTGTCAGGTCACCTTTTTTGCATCCGTGGAGGATGCTGTTATGTTTGTTATTTAATGCTACTTTAGGGTTTAAGGGTGAAACAACTTGATGCTTTTATATATATGAGCTTTTTCTTGTCTTTCTTATAATAGCAAACAAAACTATCAAAAAAGAACAAACCAAGCAGAACAGAATTAGGAAATGATAGAAGAAGTTGCATGATACTTACATTCTGAGAATTTGCATCACTTCCATCACTTGAACCTTCACTTGCGCTCTCAGCGCTGCAGACAAAAATGGACTCAGATATTACTGACTAAAGTACCAGCATAAGCATAACATGATATAGCTAGAATAAGTCATATATGGAATCCTAGATAGGAAAGCTCTTTAGCCTTTGGACTCGAACTTATAAAGGCCAATCCAGTATACAACCACATTCTTGAATTTCTTCCTCAGCCATTCAACCAATTAAAATGAGACTATCCCTTATGACTTGAAAGAATAATATAGTGACTAACTACACATCATGACTTATGACATCCTCCAACATGCTAATTGTACCTTTTGGAATATGCTCCATTAGAAGATGCTCCAATTTTTCCGGGGTCATTCTTGCCAGTGATCATATTCAAACTACCTAAACTTCCTTTTGATCTTTTGAGGGGCAGTTTTTCCCTTGCTTCAGATGGTTTTCCATCTGCTTCACAGCCAGGAGTATTGCCCTACATAAATATTCAAAATTGAATATGTATACTTTCAACCTAGCCACAGGAAAAAAAATTAATAATAATAAAAATAAAGAGAAACTGAATGGAAAAGTCATCCAAAAGAAAATTACTGAGGCCTCAGCAATCCCATTTGGAGAAGGCATTGCAAAGGGACTGAAAGGATAAGATCCCTGGTCAAGAGAAAAGTGAAATGAGAGAACAGGTATACTCAAATGAATTCCAATTAAGCATCAAAAAAAGGAATATACCGGAGGAATTGACGGGTGAGCATATATGCCGCCATGTGGATACATTGCGACGTATGGATGTGGTGGAGGAGTGCCATAAGGAGGCATAATGTGCTGCAGATTGTAGTAACTTCAGAATGCTAGTATACAACATTTACAACATGCATTAAATATAAGCATGCGAAGCATTAGCCAGGATACAGTCAGGAAATAAAAAATGATAAATACTGATTACTTTGATATAGAAAAAGTCCATAGTTTCTTTCAGCTTCCACTTTCTTCCACTTCCAATGATTAAATTAAAAATGTCTAAAAATTTACAATTATCACCTAACATTTCAACCATTTTCTCCACATAGAACTAGAGTACAAAAGGAATGAACAATATTACCTAGAGCACAGCAAGCAAAGTATCCCTACCAACAGATGTACATAAAAATGCCAAATGCATCATACTGTAACATCCGCAAAAGCAATTGACCTTTGTGTCAATGAATAAGTTACAAAGATGGGCAAACCAACTTAGAAAACCCCAAAAATAAAAAAGAATATTTAATCAATTCAATTCGGGCCAAAGTTACAGATTACCCAACACTTGCATAAAGAATCCAGGAACTCTTGTTGAGGGGCCACAACTTACTAAACCATCTATATCATTTTCTCAAGGACAATTTATAACCTGTAAGCATAGGTAAGCCCATGAGAAGTAGCAATGGATGTTCCAAAGGTGGTTGGTCATTTAAAAAAAAAAAAAAAAAAAAAAAAAAAGAAAAAAACTCCTTGCGTAATGGATTCGATTTTCATTTCCTATAACATGTCTTCTCTGAAATCCACCAAAGTATCTCCTCTTTCAGCAATATTCTTAGTTCTCCCACATTTAGAACAAGATTCGCATGTGTGTTTACCTACACAACTTTTCTCAGTTTTAAGAATGCTAATCACAGAACCATATGCTAAAATAAACATGTTCTTTAAATGCTTGAATCAATATTTCGATGGGCCTAACAAGAAAACATTTAAACAGGTTACCTGAACTCCCCACATGTAGGGATGAGCTTGGGGACTCGAAGCTAGGAATCTATGATGTGGCATGGGAGAATACGCCTGTTTCAAACAAAGAAAGTTCCATATTAATACAACACTTAACAAGCAATTTCTAACATAAAGGCCAAACGGCAAACAGCTTTCAACTCCAGCACCTGAAATCCAGACCAGTCCGGATTAACCGTCCCGGTGCTAGTAGCTGAAGATTGCTCCTACAAACCACATATATACATTATAATCAAATTCTAAGATGATATACGCTTAACACCAATCAACTCAACTAGTGATAGATTTAAACCTGAGTCGTCGGAGACTTCGATTCCTTTGCCGTTTTGTCCATTTCACTGCTTCCCATCTTTCAATTGCACTGACTTAGCTAATTCAAACCATCCTACAATACAACCCAGCAAAAGCTCTTACCAGTCATGCATGCAGATAAATATTGCCCAAAATTACCAAACGACGACATTCATAATCAAAACCCTAATAAAACAAACAGGAATTCAACAATTTGACAAAAAATCATAAATAGTATCATGACAATGGAGAATCCAAGTGAGCAAAAACAAGTACCCCAATCGATTAAAACGTGGATACGTGTTGGAGAGAGAGAGGGGTGATTCGAATTATAGTAATGAGTGAAGAAGCTCCTTGTTTGAATCAGAAGTCGATGGAGCAGTGAACATTCCGGAAGTCAATCGATCGGAATGAAAATTAGGGCAAAATTCTAAAGAGATTTGACATTTTTGTTTGGAAATCGATTAAAAAATGTGAAGAGAAGTTAGACAGTTATCGATTTGAACAGAATTAGGGTTCGTGGGTTGTGAAAGGATGGCGATTGTGGTCGTCGAGGGTCGTTGTCCAGAGAATTTTTTTTAAAAAAAAAAAAACGTGATTTTGAGGGACCTTTTTGTGTTTTTTAAAACCTGCGGTTGATCCTCCCGTCTCTCTGTCTCTCCGTCTCTCTCTCCCCCGGAGTCTGAGGTAATTTTCATGGACCGGTCGGTCAAGCCTGGTCCATTACCGGGCAGGCTGATGGGGATCCACAACGTATTGATTTTTTGAGGGTTTTATTTATTTATTTTTTTTTTTTCTTCGATCAGAGACTTCTTTGGGCTACACGGCTAACCGTACCTCATACACTCATCATAATTACTATTGGTTATCAAATTTGCAACCTTTAAAATAAATTAGTAATACACTAATTGAAATTATACTGTGATAAATAATTTTGTATTATCTTTATACATTTAAATATTATAACATGTGATTTAAAGATTAAACATGACTTAAATTGGATTTAATATATTTTATATAATTACTAAATATCAATAATTTATACAAAAAATAATTATAACATGTGAAATTTGATCATATGAATTCTTAATAACCCATGAGTCTACTCAAAATTTGAAAAATTTTGCAAATATTGAAAATTGAGCAAAATGAGACAAATTTAGATTTTAATAAACGTTAATTAGACTTTTAATAATATATGATTTAAAAATAATAGAAGTATACAAAAAGTACTACCATAAAGAAAATAAGGAGGAGCAATCGAAATTAACCCTTGTTTTGTGAGACCACGAGGTTTCTGCTCAACAAGGCTATATTTTTGAAAGAAAACCAAATATCAAGTCTAATCTTAAAAAATTTTGACCCGAATCAAGCAAACCTATTTGTTAAAAGAAAAAAATTACATGAATAGGGCTATTATGCGAACAAAATCGACTTCGAATCGCTTCCGAGCCATTAGTTCAAAGGCCTGACTTAACTCAATTTTGACCAAACTTGAGTCAATTTCGAGTAATAGAATTTTAGACTTGAAAATTCATTGAATAATTGGATAATATATATTAATATATATTATATATACTTTGTTGAAATGAAGAACACTTAGAATACTCAATTAACCCTATAAAAATATTGTATCCTCCCTTACTCATTCAAAACCCAAAGAAAGTCTAAAATATAGTAAAAAGGAGGCAATATTCTGCCCTTTTTTGTCCAGAAAAGTGGACCCATTTAGGGACCCAAAATGAGCCCTAAATGGGCCTGGCCCGAGCCGGCAAATGGGGGACCACGAGCCGGCAAATGGGGGACCAAAAGGTCCCCCATTGGCTAGATAAACTAGCCGTTGGGGACAGCCCCAACGGCTAGCAAGGAGAAGGCTAAACCTCCCTCTCATTTTCTCTAAGTTCTCTCCTCCTCTTTTTCTCTACAAATAGAGGATATTCTCCCCTTTGTAAAGTATGAAAAATTGCTCTTTTATTATGTACAAATTAGCTTACAAATACAATGAAATTTTGAATTTTATTTTGAGTGAAATTTGTTCATCTTACTTCAAATTTCAATATGGTATCAGAGCGGGTTCATGATCCGTTTCTCAACTTCAAAGATGATCCAAAGTGGGCTGTATTGATACAAGGTATGCTGAATATTTGGGAGGAACTAAGCCTCATTTTTAAAGAGCCATTTGGATCCTATAAATTCAAGGGGCTGTGGAGAACTTTGCAATAATGTATTTCTAATACAAGAGCCCTTCCATCTTATGAAGAAATGAAACGTAAAAGGGAAGAAATGGGCAGAATAAAGAGTCAACAAATTAGTTCAAAGTCCTTCAAATTCAGCCTCCAAGAAGATGAAAAAATAGCCCCACTTTTGGACAACAAGGTTGATCACAAGGAAGCTATACAACCAACTCCAACTTCCTCCAATTTCGGCCTTCAAGAAGCTATCCAACAAAGAAGATCTTATGCTTCCATAGTGGCCGGATGTGTTGCCCAATGTGGAGCCCTTCAAGATAAATTGGATATTCACTTGAAGAGGTCTCTACATTCGGCACATATGGATAGTAATAAACAAAACTCTACCTCTTATTTAAACTCTGAAAAATTTCTTGTAGATTCCGACACGGACCACCACATGGTTACGGATAGGAAGAAAATTAAGTGCCTTAAAAATCTCCCTAATCGAAAGATAGTGAAAGATGCTAATGGGCAAGATTTAGAAGTAAAACAAATGGGAGATGTTGAAATTTTTGGAAAAACCTCAAGTGTTCTTTATGTTCCCCAACTTACTTCCAATCTCTTGTCCATTAGTAAAGTCACTAAAGACTTAGGGTGTAGAGCCATCTTTGATCTAGATATAGTCATATTCCATGACTTAAACTCTAACGAAATGATTGGAAAAGGGTCTCAAAGGGGAGGCCGATATTACTTGGATCAAGGGCATCATGCATTCACTACTCACATAAAAAATGGCGCTTCACTTTGGCATGCACGATTAGGGCATCTAAACAACAAGGCATTGAAGCATCTTCTCCCAAATTTGAATATAGAAAAAAAATCTTGTGAAGTATGCATCTTAGGGAAAGAAACAAGAACCATATACCCAAGTTCAGAAAGTGAATATATCACACTATTTGAATTAGTTCACTCGGACATTTGGATTTCTCCTATTTTATCACACCTAGGGTATAAATATTTCATCACATTTATTGATAAAAAAACTAGATACACTTGGATATACCTCTTGCATTCTAAAGATCAAGGTTTTGAAGCACTCAAAAGCTATTTCAAGTATGTGACCAACCTTTACAATGCTAAAATCAAAACTCTTAGAACTGATCATGGTGGGGAATACACAAGCCATAAATTTGAAAACTTTCTAAGTGAGAATGACATCCCTCACCAAAAATCATGTGTTTACACACCCCAACAAAATGGGGTAGCCGAAAGAAAGAATAGGCATATATTGGAGACTGCAAGAGCTATGATGATCCATGCTAACGTACCCAAAAAATTCCGGTGTGATGCGGTTAAAACCGCAGTCCATGTAATAAACTTAATGCCCTCCGAGATCCTAAAAGGCAAATCACCTTTAGAAGTACTCCTAGGAAGGAAAACAAAGATTTCCCATCTTAGAGTTTTCGGGTGTGTATGCTTATTCACATTCCTTTACAATTTAGAAACAAATTAGACCATAAAGGAAGGAAATGCCTATTCATAGGTTATGCAATATTTGAAAAAAGATATAAATGTTATGATCCCATAACTAATAAAACATACACATCAAAAAATATGATATTTATAGAAAATGAATCCTTTTTTTCAAAAAAAGAAGAACATGAAGAACCAAGGCAAAATACTCCAACAAGTTCTTGGGATTTCCTAGTTCTTCCATATCAACCTTTAGCAAACGAAATCCAAAATAATCCTCAAATGGAAGGAGAGAATACTCAAGGCAATGAAGATTCTACCTCTTCAGAAGAAGACCCCTCAAATGATTCAAGGAGAACAAACTGAGGATCCTAATTCAGAAAGTTCAGATGGAGCACCTCCTTCTCCACCACCTCCTCTTAGAAGATCAATAACATTAAGGCTTCCTCCATCCGAATGGATCAACCGAAGAGTGTTTTACAACTCTGAAGTAACTTCACATCCTATTTCAGATTATTACACTACCTCACATTTCTCCACAAACCATCAGGCATACTTAAACAAGATTGACAAAGAGGTGGAGCCTAGATCTTTCGAAGAAGCAAAACAAGATCCTAGATGGGTGCTAGCCATGAAAGAAGAGATAGATGCTCTTACCAAAAATGGAACTTGGGAGATTACACATTTACCCAAAAACAAAAAGGCCGTAAGATGCATATGGGTATATAAAATCAAGCATAAAAGTGATGTATCAATCGATCGCTTCAAGGCAAGATTAATGGCAAAAGGGTTTACTCAAGCATACGGAATAGACTACAAGGAAACCTATGCTTCGGTAGCAAAAATGAACACCATTAGAGTGCTTATGTCCTTGGCCGTAAACCATGAATGGAACATGTATCAAATGGATGTTGCTAATGCGTTCCTTCAAGAAAATCTAGAAGAGGAAATCTATATGCAACCACCTCAAGGGTTCCAACATCATGAAGGAAAAGTATACAAACTCTGCAAGGCTATCTATGGATTGAAACAATCTCCTGGAGCATGCTATACCAAACTAAGCCAAGCCTTTCTTAGTTATGGTTTTTTAAAATGCAATAGTGATTCATCTCTCTTTGTTAAAAAAGAAAATGGAAAGATAACCATTGCTCTAGTATATGTAGATGATATTATCATCACAGGAAATGACACACATCACATAAAACTAGTCAGAAATTTCTTGAAGAATAGATTTGAAATTAAGGATTTAAGAAAACTAAAGTATTTCTTAGGAATTAAACTAACCTATTGTCTCAATGGCTAGTTCTCTCCCAAAGAAAGTATGCTCTTGACTTGTTGCAAAAAATAGGGAAACTAGGAGCAAAGCCAACATGCAACCCCGTCTCTACATCTGAACCTCTAGTAGATGATGATGAACCCTTTGAGGACATAGAGAGATATCATAGGCTCGTAGGACGACTAATTTATCTCACCATCAAGATATTTCCTTTGTCGTAAGCCAAGTGAGTCAACATATGCATGCTCCAAAGAAGGGTCATTGGAGAGCAGCTGAAAGGATCCTTCATTACATTAAAGGATCACCTGGGCTAGGCATCTGGATGAAAAACAACAAAAATTCAGAAATTGAAGGATATTGCGAAGCGGATTGGGCCAGTGATACCAAGGATAGGAGATCAACTTCCAGGTACTGCATGTTTGTAGGAGGCAATTTGGTTGCTTGGAAGAGCAAGAAACAACATGTAGTCTTTAGATCAAGTGCGGAAGTCGAATATAGAGCTATGGCATCGGCCACAAGTGAGATCGTATGACTTAAAGTCTTGGTAGAAGAGCTTGGATTTAAAATTTCAACTCCAATCAAACTTTATTGTGACAATCAATCCGCAATTCATATCGCTTCAAATCCAGTCTTCCATGAAAGGACTAAACACATAGAAGTCGATTGTCACTTTATTCGGCAAAAGGTGGAACAAAAATTCATTACCACTCCTCACATCAAAGGAAAAGATCAACTTGTGGACATCTTCACTAAAGGGAGAACCACAGCACATCTTCACGGCATAATGAGCAAGTTGGGTACTATTAATATTTTTACACCCAACTTGAGGGAGAATGTCGAAATGAAGAACACTTAGAATACTCAATTAACCCTATAAAAATATTGTATCCTCCCTTACTCATTCAAAGCCCAAAGAAAGTCTAAAATATAGTAAAAAGGGGGGCAGCATTCTGCCCCTTTTTTTGTCCAGAAAAGTGGGCCCATTTAGGGACCCAAATGGGCCTGGCCCGCTGGCCCAGCCCGGGCTAGCAAATGGGGGACCAAAAGGTCCTCTATTGGCCAGATAAACTAACCGTTGGGGACAATCCCAACGGCTAACAAGAAAAGGGCTAAAGCCCTCTCCTCCCTCTCATTTTCTCTAAGTTCTTTCCTCCTCTTTTTCTCTATAAATAGAGGATGTTCTCCCCTTTGTAAAGTATGAAAAATTGCTCTCTTATTATGTACAAATTAGCTTACAAATACAATGAAATTCTGAATTTTATTTCGAGTGAAATTTGTTCATCTTACTTCAAATTTCAACATACTTATATATTATTATAATATAAAAAATTAAATTAAATGAAATATATTAATATATTATATAAATATTCATATTTATAAACGAGTCAAGTTTTTGAGTTGATCTCGAATTTGTTAATTATAAATGAATCGAGTTCGAATTATATTATTATTATTAATTGAATTCGAGTTCGAGTTTGAATTTAGGGGTATTAAAGATCAACTCGACTCAAATACACCTCTATACATAAAAGACCAATTCAAACCTAACTTCCTATGTAGTTGGCTAATTAGGTCGAGTGATAATTCTCCGGTCTAAATTTGAGATAGATACAATTTTTTTTAAAACCAAATTTGCTGGCTTATCATGTTTAAATTGGGTCAAATTAAGGCCCTTTCTACAAAAATTGGTGCACTTTGCCAGGATTACGAATGGATTTCGTTGATTGTAGAGTTCTAGCATAGTTATTTACAAAATGCTTGAGAAACTCACTTTAAATGCTTTTGATGAAGCTAATTCAAAATTTCAGAATAAGATATAAGAAATAAAATCAACATAATATTACGTTGTTGAGTTCAATAGATCCAACCAAAATTATAAATTTAAACAACTCAATGGAATAATACAAGTTATTAAGAAAAATATCAAATCTCAATCAAATAGATTCAACGCAATTATTAGTATACAGTACCATTAAAATTGTAACTTGTTGAATTGGCGTAAAGATTTTAGAGTATTATCTTAGGAAAATACTGATATAAAATTGGTAACAATTCGATAAACTTAAAAATTTAATAGCAATTTTCATTTTTGAAATGAGTGCTAATGTTGATATTCTTTTCTTCATTTTAAGCATTCTTTCTCTTTCTCATCAATTAAGATTCATAGAGAAATGGGACCGAACCAAAAAAAAGGACCAGAGTATACTTATTTTTATTGCAATCCTTATCGATCAAAATGGAAAAGATGCATCCTATTTAATTTAAAATCAATTGAAATAGACTATGTGAATGGAATGGTGCCAAGATATGTATGATTTATATGGTTTATTTGTAAGGTTGTTGGTAGAGTGAGTTGAACGAAATCAAACCATGTAGAGGTTCAAGCCGCTTAACCTGTGTGTTGATAATATTGTGTTTAATTGTAGCATCATCATCATCTTCTTCTTCTCTAGAAAATACCTTATTAATATTGCATTTAAATTTTATCTCAAACAATAAGTAAGTCTTGAGATTGGATTCTATATTTTTGACTTATTTTCTGATATATATAAATTTATTTTAAAATAGGTAGTGTAAGTATAAAATTTTACACGACTTTTATACATAATGTTCTTTGCAAAACTACTCGATTACCCCTTAATTTCATGAAATTTGATTGATTCGATGGTTTTATTGAAATTAATAGAATGAATTTCCTAACAGTTGTTGAAATTTGAGAGATTTGAAAAGACCCAAATGATTGAATTGAATAAAAACATTTTTAGACTTGATAATATTGCGTTTAACTGTAGCATCATCATGTATTGAGTTGATTATTGTTGCATGTTTGGTACATTATTCAGTTATGTGTTCATTATTGTCATTGTTAGTTAGTGAATTATTTGTTAGTATTTATTATTTGTTTGTATTATTTATTTAATAATTACATTTTTACTATTACTATTACTATCATTAGTATTAATATTATTATTATTATTATTATAAATATATTGGTATGAATTTAAAATTATTAAAATATAAAATTTTTCAATTGTAATATAAAGTTAATTATTTTATAATCACTATAGATATATATATAGATATATGGTTTTTTTTATCGTTTTATATTATTATTTGAAGAACTCCGTCACGACCAGTCCCAAACCCGGCTAAAGAAGTAGGGTTGCGATAGACTGACAGCCAGCGTAAAAATCTTTTGCCAAATTACGAATGGGAGGCCAATATAGAAAAACGTTTGGGGCGTTTCCTCTCAACGACGCTATATCGGATCCCGGGTGTAGTGATAAGTTACCGATGGACGTTAGGATGCGGACAAATAAACTAGTCCATAAGGATAGGATTCGCTTAGTCACTTGGAATATAGGATTTCTAACCGGAAAATTAAGAGAAATAGGTGAAGTAATAAATAGAAGAAAAATTAAGATCATGTGTTTTCAAGAAACCAAATGAGTGGAGATGAAGGCTAGAGTAATAGAGTCTTATACTCATAAGTTTTGGTACACAAGTAGAGATAGAACTAAAAATAAGGTAGGAATAATTGTACATAAAGATCTATTAGGAGATGTAGTAGAGATAAGAAGGAAGGGAGATAGAATTATGCTTGTCAAGTTAGTAAATGGAGAAAACGTAACTAATATAGTTAGTGTGTACGCGCCCCAAATAGGTATAGATGTAATTAGTAAGAAACAATTTTGAGATGATTTAGATGAATTTATACAAACCATACCAACGAGAAGTTATTTATTGGAGGAGATCTAAATGGACATGTTGGAGAGAAAAACGAGCAATTTGAAACTGTACATGGAAACTTTGATTTCAGCGGTAGGAATGAGGCGAGGAGTACAATTCTAGAGTTCGTAGTAGCGTTTGATTTGGCACTAGTAAATACGTTCTTTAAGAAATAAAAGTCGCACATAATTATCTATAAAAGTGGGTCAAATGCTAGTCAAATAGATTTCTTTCTCACTAGAAGATGTGATAGAACGACCTGTAAGGATTGTAAGGTCATACCGGGGGAGAGTGTAGCGACTCAGCACAGACTTTTAGTTTTGGACATATGAGTGCCTAAACGACAAAAGCAATGTCAACCATGTATGGAGCCAAGAATTAGGTGGTGGAATCTAAAAGGAAAAATTTAACGACTTTTAGAAATAAAATAATTGCAGTAACAACAGTAACAAATTGGTTGGTTAATGATAACTCAAAAACAATGTGGAATGATATATCTAATAATATTAAAAATATAGGTAGAGAGTTTCTTAGAGTATCCAAGGGCAGGACTCCAAGAGACAAAGAGTCATGATGGTGGAATGAAGAAATATAAACTGCGATTCGAATCAAAAGAAAGTAGTAATAGTAGTAGCGAAACCTATGAAAAATACAAAAAGGTTAAAAAAGACGCAAAAAAAATTATCCATAAATCAAAGAGTAAAGTGTATAACGAATTGTACAAGAGACTGGAAACTCGAGACGGGGAGAGAGAGAGATATATAAAATTGCCAGACTAAGGGAGAGGAAGGAAAAAGATCCAAATAAGATTAAATGTATTAAGAGTGAAATAAATAGTACACTTGTAAAAAAAGAGAATATAAGAAAAAGGTGGAGAGAATATTTTAATAATCTATTTAATATTGAGAGTACAATAAATATAAAAAATATAGAGCTATCTATAAAAGAGCTTAATAGAAATTTTAAACGTAAAATTCATCCCCATGAAGTGAAAGTGACCTTAAAGAGAATGAGAAATAACAAATCCATAGGTCCTGATGATATCTCTATCGAGGTGTGGAAATGTTTGGGAGAATTCAGAATAATAATGTTAACGGTTTTTTTTAACAAAATTTGGAAAACAAAAAAAATACCCTACCCATGGAGAGAGAGCACACTTGTCCTGCTATATAAGAATAAAGGAGACATACAAGAATGCTCCAACTGTAAAAGAATTAAACTCATGAACTATACAATGAAGTTATGGAAAAGAGTAATAGAGCATAGATTGAGACGGAAGATAAGTGTGTCTCAAAACCAATTCGGATTTATACTAAGACGATCCATCACTGAAGCAATTCACTTACTAAGACAATTGATGGAGACATTTAGAGCGTAAAAGAGAGATCTACATATGGTATTTATTGATCTTGAGAAAGCATATGATAGGGTTTCAAGAGACGTGTTGTGGTGGGCGCTGATGAGGAAATGGATCTCTTTGAAATACATTAATTTTATTAAGGATATGTATGAAGGAGTAGTGACCAATTTAAGGACATGCAGAGGGCTGAGCGATAGCTTTCCCATTAACATTGGTCTCCATCAAGGTTCGGTATTGAGTCCATTACTATTTGCAATAATGATAGATAAAATCATAAAAAATATTCAAGATGAAATACCATGGTGTATACTCTTCGCAGATGATATAGTTTTCGTTGATGAAATTAGAAAGGGTATCAATACTAAATTAGAATTATGGAGGGATACGTTAGAATCTAAAATATTTAGATTAAGTAGATCTAAAACTGAATATATGATGTGTAGTTTAGTGACAACCATCAGGATAATAAATAAACGATTAGATTAAAAGGAAGAGAAATCTCAAAGAGTGAACGGTTTAGATATCTTGGTTCCATCATACAGAATAATGACAATATAGATGGGGATGTAAATAATTGAATTCAAGCGGGTTGGATAAAATGGAGAAAGACATCCGAAGTTCTCTGTAATCATACGATGCCATTACATTTAAAGGGAAAATTTTATAAAATCGTAGTAAAACCTGCTTTATTATATGACACTGAATGTTGGGCGATTAAACAACAACAAGAACAAAAAATAGGTGTAATCGAGATGAAAATATTTAGGTGGATGTATGACAAAACTAGAAATGATAAAATTAGAAACGACGAGATACGTAATAAATTGGGAGTGAGCTCAATTGTAGATAAGATGCGAGAATACTGTTTAAGATAGTTTGGACATGTGCAGCGAAGGTCTAAGGATGCACCTGTTATGAAGGTAAAGAACTTAAATATATGAGATTTAATAAAACGTAGAGGTAGGTCATTGAAAATTTGGATGCAATGCATTCGTAAAGATATGATAGTGATGTATTTAGTTGAGAAGATGGTCTTAGATAGATATGAGTGGCGTAGGAGAATACGCACAAACTAAACCGTTTTTTTTTAATATTTATCTCTCATATGGCCGACCCCAAAATTTTGGGATAGAATGCCTAAATTGTTGTTGTTGTTATTGGAGTGAACACAAAAACTTCACTTCCTTGTATTCTTCTTGTTCCTCCTCTTCATCGAGTTTGAGATGTCAAGATTGTAGATATCACCATCAAGAGTGATGAGTATTAGAGGTGGGTTATGACTCCACAGATACCGCCTTCTTGATAACTCGAACGATTACCATCGATGGAGTGCGAGACCTACAAAACCGTCAGAGGGTACTCTGACAGGGAAGCTCCAACGCTCAACTCAGAAAGAGCGGTTTTTGAATGTAGTGAAACAGACTGAGAGGTTTAGAGAGGGAGAAAATCCCTGTGATCAGTGTGCCCAATGTGTAAGGCCAAGAGAGCGTACCTGACTTAGAAGGTCTGAAAGTATCTTATACCTGACGGAATCATATGTTTTCGGGGCGTTACGACCCTACTTTTCTTATGGAGATGGTCCGAAAATCTCGGAAGTTAAATATTCCGAAACGTTCGTGATCCTTATCATTTGGGAAGTTTCGTTATTTAAAGAGATATTTTCCTTATCAGTAAGATTCTAGAGATACTACTCTTAAATAGGAAACCGAGGTCTTTGGGGTGTTTGACCCTTCCTCAGCATCGTTTTATGCCGTCAGTTTTTGATTGGTCATTTAGCTAATGCAGGGCCTTCGAGACTTGTTCGTTCAATGGACCATGGGCTAAGTATCTGTTTGAGGAGATAAATCCTACTTGACAAATCTCGTTCGGTAGGCAGGGTGACTTAGACCTTATCGTTCGGGAGACAAAGCGACTGAGACCTTTGGTAGATTGAGTATCTGCTGAGGATAGTACCAGACTGTGCCTACCCATCAGTCGGTATGTGCTCGATCAGTTAGTTTATGGGAGCGATTCCCTTCACGTTGTGGGCCATATGGGCTTGGACCCTTCAAATGTATGTTCGATTAAGTGTTGGGTTATGTCTCATCATTTGCCCTCGACTCATGGTATCGTTTCGCAAGAAAGGTACCATAAGTACCTATTTTTACTAACAACTTGATGTCACGTGTTGCCATCGGGGTATGTGAATTATCTTTAGACACTCTTATAAGGCCAGTTGCCTGAGTACGCGAGGTACTTTTCATTTCCTTTTCTTTCTCGAGAACTATCAGAGAAGTCATTTTCGATAAAAATTGCGAAAACTTCCACTATTCAGACTTGTTTGAGTATCGGTGATATTAGGAGTACCATGTCGATAAAGGAACTTCAAGAAATTCAGACCAATATGTTAATAGACGATGATTATACTTTGATATCTGCCACAGATGTTGATAAGGTTAACATGGCACCGAAGGGATGTGTGTAGATGTACCAACAGTCGGTCAAATACGGATTGAAGGTTCCGTACACGGGTCCCTTCGCGGAGGTAGTACACCGTTGGAACATATTTCCAATTCTCCTGATCCCAAAAGCCTGGCGTTTAGTAGTTACCGTAGCCTCTCTGTTAGGGTTTTATTATTTTCATTTTGATTTTGATATCTTGTCGTCTATTTTTATCCTAATAAGGTACGGGAACAACAGTTCGATGAGGGGTTGTACAAGCTGCAGACTCGTCCCGAGTCTAACTGGAAATTTTGCTACAAAGAGTCTATTAACAAGAACTGAATGCATAAATTCTTCTTCATGGAATTCACGGATAAGAATCTTGTTCCCATGCTTTCCGATACCAATGAGGAGCCGTCTCTAGGACTGAGGCCTTTGACTTTATCTAGACATGGTCGTTTCGTTCGGTCAGTTGGTGATTATTGCAAGTCCACCGGTCAAAGTATATAGGTTGATTCTTTACTGGATGATCATATGCTTTCTTTAGCCGACTTGCTGATCAAGGAGAAGAGGAGGATCGACAAGCCCTTCTTATTGGAAAGAGAGAAGATCGAGCTGGTTGATTCTCTGGATTCTCTTGACGACATTATGCTAAAAAAAGTTACCATCGATAGGCAGGTTCGGTCGTGGGCAAAGAGGTCTCCTCAGGAGCCTATTGGGGTGTTTAAAGCCCGCCTGGGTTCTTCTATCAGGGCGTCTAAGGCCCTGTTGGGGTCTTCATCTCCCCTGTTGAAGAGGAAGAAGGCCTCACCGCCTTTGTCCCCATCAGGATATGCGCTGGTTGTTTTGCCTGAGTGTTCGGATCCGATAACAATCATACCAATGGAGACCATCGTGTTGGGTGTAAGTGGATCGACGGGCAACGGGAGCACCGATGCAGGCAAACCAAGAGGATTGGAAGGTGCTTCCTCATCTGGTGCCAAGGCCAAATTGGATGTTTCCAGGGTTGCGACGAAAGGGATGGCAGGACCTTCATCCACTGTTTCGCTGTGGCCTTCGCGCAAAGGAAAGCGCAAGGTTCCTGATAGGACTACTCTACCGCCTGTCATCCCCGTTCGGTTCTTTGACGGGAGGAAGCACTCAAAAAAACGAGGGACTATTGCTATTTGCACTGGAAACATGCAATACAGTTATATAAATCTGGCTAAGGTAGACTGCATCGTCAACCGATTAGACTTTTATCGGTGTGAGCTCGACCTACATAGGATGTCCCAATAGCAAGTCGGTGGGGCTCTTAAGTCCTTTGGTTTGATGGTATCATTTTCTTCATGCTTATTCGGTTACTTCTCATTCTTGCTCTTTTCTGATCCAATTTTCTTTTCAGACAATGGCTCTTACAAAATTTCAGGAGCAGCAAAAGAGGCAGGTAATAAATTACTTGCAGGGGCATGTCACTGAGTTAACCAATCAAGTCCAAGTACATAAGGAAATTCTTGACTGGAGGGAGAAGGGCATAGAGGCCGAAAGCACATTCGGTGCGTTGCTCAGTAAGAAGGAAGATGAGCTAAGAAGTTTTCTGTTAGAGTTGTCACAGCACTAAGGGTAGTGCGAGAGGCTAGAATCAGAGGCCAAGGTACGCGAGGCACGTCTCCAGTCAGTCGAGAGGTTGGCTCAGCTTTGTGAAGAGTCTCTTCAGGTGACAGAACGTAAGATAGCTGACTTTGAGCAATCTCGCACAAGGGACGCCATTGCTTTTAAAGATTCTCAACGTAAATTGATCGAAAAATTAAAGTACACCGAAAAGATAATTAATCTAATGGGTCTAGGCGATACTCTGTCCTCAATTGAGGAGGCCGTAATGACTTGGGGTCTGGCTGACGTTCCTGAAGCTCTAGCACAGTCCCAATTACAAGGGGGTCTGCTTTTGTTCTTTCTGATCCTACATAGTCTCTATTTAAAACTTTGTATCCCAGTGCCTCTTGCTTTTTTAATGAGAAATCATTGACTTTATCGCTGACAAAGATTGCCTTGTTATTCACAGTTGTAATTCTTGTTATGTTGGTCCGATAGAATCAGGGCGACTTAGGGCTGACGTATGGTAGGAACAGGGAGATGCTAACTCGTTC